>JACEEZ010020215.1:95243-205063 GCA_016584305.1 Chionoecetes opilio
TATCACTCGACTTCTCTTCTCTATACCCAATTTTTTTATGACACGTATATATACAAACATGCTCAAATAACACGCAGGTTCAACTTTCATGACAGGTTATATTAATAACGCAGCCTTTCTCAATCCACTAACAGCGAGGGCCAACCATACGATTCAAAACCCGCCAGAATCTATATCTAGGCACCAACCTCATAGATTCAAGGAACAACACATAATCTAGCCCACGCAGACCTTATATGCTAATGACACACTCTATAACCCCTTGACACGCCAGACCTTCATATTGCTATAAAAACCAAAATCCGCACTTTATATACAATGAAAGACTAAATCTAATGACAAAGAGTTATATTCGAAAAGGATCTAAAGTCTACTAAAGCAGACCTTTATATTAACACTGAGACATGTCTAATTATGGACACCAACTTACAATAATTATGACCGAGTCTCAATATTAAACACAGCCTTTTAATTCTACTAACACGTCAGCTCTGTATATGACAGAGGTCCCTACATTGCACGGTACCATTTCAACACGCGACCTTCATAGTATTCAATGACTCGACCTTCGATATACCTCCACGCAGACCTAATTTCATGAGCAGACCATCGCCGCAGACCTTCTATGAGTCTGTGAACGCAGACCGTCTAACTTTCAATAGCGCCAGAGACCATTCTTTTTGCTGTGGCCGTCAGACCTTCTAATCCTATACACGCTAACTTCTTATATTCCAAAAGGTTTAAATTATACACGCAGACCTTCTATATATTCTAATGACACGCAGACCTTCTATATATTCTAATGACACGCAGACCTTCTATATATTCTAATGACACGCAGACCTTCTATATATTCTAATGACACGCAGACCTTCTATATATTCTAATGACACGCAGACCTTCTATATATTCTACTAACACGCAGACCTTCTATATATTCTACTAACACGCAGACCTTCTATATATTCTAATGACACGCAGACCTTCTATATATTCTAATGACACGCAGACCTTCTATATATTCTACTAACACGCAGACCTTCTATATATTCTACTAACACGCAGACCTTCTATATATTTTAATGACACGCAGACGTATAGGAGTAAAATGCAGCCTCTTTGCCCAACTTCTTACTTCTTTCCTTCCGACTTTCTTCTTCATCTTCTTCTAAAGGTAATTGACACTCAGGGGAGAAGGAATATAATGCAAAAATCAGAAATATAAATCAGGAATAAGTGAAAATGCAGGTGTTTGCGTTAATGCTCAGAGGCGAGAGACGAGTGAGATTGAATGACGTGCGTATACTAGTGATTAAAATAAGGTGTTCCAGTGCCCACGTTAAGAGATGATCTATTTCATCAGGGGATCAAGAATAAAATGCAGGTGTTTTAATTGATGCTCAGAGGCGAAAGACAGGAAACTTTCATTATGTGCGTACTAGTGATATAAAAAAATGTATTCCAACCCTCACGTCAACAGGTAATCTATTATATGATATTTTTTCACCTTCCAGGCATGTAATTGAACTCCACATGCCTTCTGAATTGTCATATACCGTACCGTAAATAAGAGCATTATTACTGGTGTGGGAAATATAGGGTTACTATGTGTTTTTACCTATATAGTTGTTTGCAAGTGGTGTTACAAAGGTTACAGAAGCTATGAATCACTCTTATACCGTAGAAAAAGAGTTAGGACTAGAACATTAAACATTAGGACTGGTATGACATATAGGGTTACTATGTGTCTTTACCTATATAGTTGTTTGTGAGTGGTGTTACATAGGTTACCGAGGTTATGAATCAGTCTTATACCGTAAAAAAAGATTAGGACTAGAGCATTAAGCATTAGGACTGGTGGTATGACATATAGGGATACTACGTGTCTTAACCCCTTCACGCCCAGATCTCTCCTTTGCTATAAAAAATTGTATGTTGTCAGCCATAAAATTAAGAAAAGTAACTAAATATACCAAATTAGTTAGTGGTCAAGGATACCTAAACAGGTCATATCTATAAAATATCGCTTATAGTCACTAAAAATCGTCTAATGGTACCCAAATTACAGTGGAAATTACGTTCTGGGTCTCAAGGGGTTAACCTATATATAGTTGTTTGTGAGGGAAGTGCTTACTCTAGGTTACCGAGGGTCCATCTAAGTGGCGGGCTGTGAGCGACCCTTCAGGTTAAGGTCAAGGCCGTGGCTGCTCTCCCCTTCGTCACGTACATGCGCTTTACACCTTCTTATACCAAGTTATTTTTGACCTTAATAAACAAAACAAAAAAAAAAAAATATATATATATGAAATAAAAAAGATGTGAATGTTTTCTTCTTTTTCTCTCATTTTTACTCGCTCTCATTCCCTCTGTCTCTCTCTCTCTCTCTCTCTATCTCTCTCTCTCTCTCTCTCTCTCTCTCTCTCTCTCTCTCTCTCTCTCTCTCTCTCTCTCTCTCTCTCTCTCTCTCTCTCTCTCTCCCTCAATAACAGGGATAACACTTATGTGATAATAATAAAAATAACAATAATAATAATAATAATAATGCGATAGAGAGAACTCGAGACAAATTTCCTGTTTTCCTATCCTTTCCAAAAGTCGTAAAGATCAGTCGGTATCTTTTGTGGTATTGACATGTGAATTTATCCCTACTAAATTCTTCCTTTCTCCATCTCTTACCATAACAGACTGAAGAAAATTACCTTTGACTGTCTTTCCCACTTCCTAAATTGCCTCTCTCTCTTGTCTCTCCTCCTTGCCTCTTCCCTTTTTTCTGAACTTTTATAGCTTGCTTTATACGGAGGTGTGCTTTATACGTGTGACCCTTGAAGCCCAGAACGTAATTTCCATTGTAATCTGGGTACCATAAGACGATTTTTAGTAAGTATAAGCAATGTTTTATAGATATGACCTGTTTAGTATCCTTGTCCACTAGTTAATTTGGTTTATTTAGTTACTTTTCGTAATTTTATGGATAACAACAGACGATTTTATATAGCAAGGAAAGATCTGGGCGTGAAGGGTTAATAATAACAACAATAATAATAAAAATAATGATATCAACTACAACAATAATGATAATAATGCGATAGAGAATACTCGAGACAAGATTTCATGACTTTATATCATTTATCGAGTCTCAAAAACGAGCATCTTTTATGAGATTGATGTAGTAATAATAACAATGAGTGAAAAAATAATGATAACAACAATAATGATAATAATGCGATAGCGAATACTCGAGACAAGATTTCATGGCTTTATATCATTCATCAAAAGTCTTAAAAATTCGTATCTTTTGTGGGAAGCATCAGTGATTTCCAAGGCCGTCTGGACTCGAGGCGCCGCGGGGGTCGAACCTGGGCTCGTCATATTCAGTTCGGGGCCTCGAGATGAAAAGACGAGACATGTGAACTATTCTTTGTGAACCCTTCCATCTTTTTCAAATCTTTTCCTGAGTGGCTGTAATTTCGAGTGATATAATGGCTTCCTAATGATAAGTCTGTGTGTGTGTGTGTGTGTGGGCTGCATGTGTGTGTGTGTGTGTGTGTGTGTGTGTGTGTGTGTGTGTGTGTGTGGGTGTGTGTGTGTGTGTGTGTGTGTGTGTGTGTGTGTGTGTGTGTGTGTGTGTGTGTGTGTGTGTGTGGCTGCATGTGTGTGTGTGGGGTCGTAATACCCTAAGAAGTTCCTGCATAATGAGACCCAGAAGTGAATTTACAGACCTTTGTGACAGGTTAAGAGCATTTCTCTACGAAAATGAATGAGACTGAAAGAGAGGCCTAAGAGCAGAAAGAGAGAGAGAGAGAGAGAGAGAGAGAGAGAGAGAGAGAGAGAGAGAGAGAGAGAGAGAGAGAGAGAGAGAGAGAGAGAGAGAGAGGAGAGAGAGGAGAGAGAGAGAGAGAGAGAGAGAGAGAGAGAGAGAGAGAGAGAGAGAGAGAGAGAGAGAGAGAGAGAGAGAGAGAGAGAGAGAGAGAGAGAGAGAGAGAGAGAGAGCAGAGCGAGGAGAGAGAGAGAGAGAGAGAGAGAGAGGAGAGAGAGGAGAGATGAGAGTGAGAGAGAGAGAGAGAGAGAGAGCGAGAGAGAGAGCAATAGTGGTCGCTTTGCAAGGGAATGATGGAGTAGGGTAGGAAGTGAGAGAGAGAAAGAAAGAGAAAGAGAGAAAGAAATAGAGAGAGAGAAAGAAATAGAGAGAAAGCAAAAGAGAGAGAATTTGGTCGTTTTGCAAGGGGATGGCCTGGCAAAGGATCTCCGTATAAAGCAAGCTACAAAAGTTCAGAAAAAAGGGAAGAGGCAAGGAGGAGAGACAAGAGAGAGAGGCAATTAGGAAGTGGGAAAGACAGTCAAAGGCAATTTTCTTCAGTCTGTTATGGTAAGGGGTGGAGAAAGGAAGAATTTAGTTAGGATAAATTCTCGTGTAAGGAGGGATAGAAAAAAGGGTTTGTTTTGCCATACTGTTTGTGAATTCGGATTAACCTAACCCCTTGAAGCCCAGAACGTAATTTCCATTGTAATTTGGGTACCATTAGACGCTTTTTTTATGGCATGCAAGCAATATTTAAAAGGAGGAGAGACAGAGAGAGAGGCAATTAAGGAAGTGGGAAAGACAGTCAAAGGCAATTTTCTTCAGTCTGTTATGGTAAGGGGTGGAGAAAGGAAGAATTTAGTTAGGATAAATTCTCGTGTAAGGAGGGATAGAAAAAAGGGTTTGTTTTGCCATACTGTTTGTGAATTCGGATTAACCTAACCCCTTGAGGCCCAGAACGTAATTTTCATTGTAATTTGGGTACCATTAGACGCTGTTTTTAGGACATATAAGTAATATTTAAAAGCTATGACCTGTTTAAGTATCCTTGTGGACTAACTAATTTGGTATATTCAGTTAGTTTTCGTAATTTTATGGCTGATAACAGACGATTTCATAATTATAGCAAAGGAAAGATCTGGGCGTGAAGGGGTTAATAGTAATGATAATGATAATAATAACAAAAAGAAATTAAAATGATATAAATTTCGTAGCTAATAAAAAGTGAACATTTAGTTAGGATACATTTTTGTGTAAGGAGGGAAAGGAGAAAGGGTTTGACATTGCATTTTGTGAATTCGGATTAATAGTAATACATAGACACTTGTTTATATAGCTAAAGGGAATGTTTCTAATGTAATATATGTGTCTAATAGCTATATGTTAACCCCTTAACGCCCAGATCTTTCCTTTGCTATAAAAAAGTGTGTGTTTTCGAGCCATAAAATTACGAGAAGTAGCTGAATATACCAAATTAGTTAGTGGACAAGGATACTAAACAGGTCATGTCTATATAATATTGCTTATATTCACTAAAAATCGTCTAATGGTACCCAAATTACAATGGAAATTACGTTCTGGGTCTCAAGGGGTTAATAATGGTATAGATACGTTCTTATACAAACTAATATAACTATCTGATAAAATGTATAGTCTTATTATTGTATCCATCTACTGTTTCATTATAGTCTCGGAAATAATAAATCAGCTGAAAATTCATACTATTTTTTTTTTAGCTCCACACCTATAGTCTATTTTTTTAACAAGGCAAAAATTCCATGGTATCTTAAGGTCTCATGCTTAAAATTATGCCTGTGTTTACCTGATAATATGGTTATATATGATAAAATACAACAGAAATTTTGAAGCAGCGTAGTATTCCCTTTTCCTGGCATCAAATATCAGTCAGGAAGCTGCAAGGAGTCAGGATTTTTTGCCTCGTTAAAAATAATAGACTATAGATTTAGCGAGTAATAATATTTAGTCAATTTAAATGCCGGTTAAATGGATATATGAGACGGGTATGTGATATAATATTTAAATCGCATTGTCACAATACCTAAATGCCATTGTAAACATCAATGGCGTAAGTATCTTTAGTTGCAATTAAAAACTTGTGTAACTTAATCTCCATTGTTTTCATGTGTTTGAAATCAGAATACAATGTAATAATGTGATTGACAAGGTACACTCTCAGAAATAAGGGATATATTAAGGGTAGAATTGTTACATCGCACCATCACTACCCTTTTTAAACCCTATGTCCTGGAGGGTAGATGCTGCCGATTATACCCTTCATCTACCCTTTATCTACCCTTTTTAGACGAGAGGGTTGGAAAAGGGTATATTTGCGTCGATCCGAAAGGGTATATTTGTAAGGGTAGAAAAAGGGTAGCAGTATTTCATCACTACAAATACCCTTTAGCTACCCTTTTTAGACGAGAGGGTTGGAAAAGGGTATATTTGCGTCAATCCGAAAGGGTATATTTGTAAGGGTAGAAAAAGGGTAGCAGTATTTCATCACTACAAATACCCTTTTTCTACCCTTTTTTTCTAAGAGTGTAATGTCATGGATGAGTGGTAAATGATGCTGTATTTATCTTTCTTTTAATACAATAGTGATTTTGTTATGAGTTTCAACCCCATTTACGTTGCGAATATAGGATGTGAAACTATGAGTATTATAACATTAGTAAAAACGTAAGTAGGGGAGAGCGGGGTAGGTTGCATCGAGGGTAGGTTGCATCATTGCCTCTAACTCGCAGGTTTTTACACGTACATCGTCTAATACTACTACTACTACTACTACTACTACTACTATACATAACTACTACTATACTACTATACTACTACTACTACTACTATATACTATACTACTACTACTACTACTACTACATAAACTACTACACTACTACTACTACTACTAAAACTACTACTACTACTATACTATAAACTACTACATACTACTACTACTACCTACTACTACTACTACTACTACTACTATAAACTACTACTACTACAACTACAACAATAATAATAATAAAAAAAAGTTAAAGCGCGTTAGAGGCAATGATGCAACCTACCCTCGATGCAACCTGCCCCGCTCTCCCCTAAATGAAAAACAAAAAACACACACATATAAATAGATATATAATTGAGATTGATAAAAGAACACCTATTTAACCCCTTCACACCCAATCTTTGCTTTGCTGTATAAAATCGTCTGTTGTTAGCCAGATAATTACGAAAAGCGACTTAATATACCAAATTAGCTACCGTAGATAACAGTGAAGTCGCCAGTTCTACGTTTCTTTGTTATTTACAGACGTGTGGTGGCGTTAATAGTTACATTGCTACATCCATGATTTCAGGAAAGTTAGAAGGGTCTATCTGGAAAGTCTGTGTCATTTTGTGTCTTCATCTGTGTCATATTAGGGCTATAAATGAACAAATTACAAAAATAAAACCGAGTGGCGACCTCACTATACCTACTACAGTAAAGTCGCCAGCTAGTATTTTAACCCAACAGTTGAGTCGCCACTCTGGAGAATTCAGGTAAATTAGAGGTAAAGTAAAACAAGTCTCTATATATATTAGCTGCGGAAGATGCTTGGATATATAAAAATTCCTCTGCCAACGTGAAAATAAATTCTATTCAAGTTTGAAAGATCTGGCAAGTCTGCATCCTGTCGCCCGAAAGGCTATTGTTTACTGTCTGTCATCGCGCGAAGAAAAACGTGAAAGCAAAATGCGCAACAGTTATATTTGCAGCTACAAAGCATAAAACAACGCTGAAACAGGGTAGATTATACAGTCATGATATAAACTACTGTGTAACATCTTCAGTGGCACATAAAAATCAGTAGTAATGCTATAATTCGTAATATTTGGCGCCTGGCGACTTCACTGTAGGTTGCGACTTCACTGTTATCTACGGTAGTGGACAAGGATACTAAACAGGTCATATCTATAAAATATTGTTTATATTTACTAATAATTTCGTCTAATGGCATGTGCACCCAAATTACAATGGAAATTACGTTCTGGGCCTCAAGGGGTTAAAGAAGTTATACTAATAAATAAAAATAAAGATATAGATAAATAAGATCAAGGTTAGATAAATAACTGATAGATAAATGAACTAATAAACAAATGCATAAATAAATCAACACTTATATCAAAATAAAACAAAATTAAAGACAGACAAAAATAGAGGAACAGATAAATAGATAAATAATATAGATACATAAATTGACCAATAAACAAATAATTGAATAGGTTAACAAACAAAAAATCATTCACTTGTACTATCTAAATAAATAAAAACTAACAAACATTAAAGAAACCTGTGAAATAAAGTTTTTTGTTTACACCCCAAAGGACTAACCAAGGGCAAAAAAAAAAGTAACAAAAAACTCACAAAAACAAAAACCACAGAACTGGTCCAATTTTTTTAGCTTAGAATCGGTGAACAAAAAAAAAAGTAACAAAAAAACTCACAAAAACAAAAACTACAGAACAGAACTGATCCATTTTTTTTGTTTAGAATCGGTGAGCAAAAAAAAAAGTAACAAAAAACTCACAAAAAAAAAAACCGCAGAGCTGAACCATTTTTTTTGTTTAGAATCGGTGAACAAAAAAAAAGTAACAAAAAACTCACAAAAACAAAAACTACAGAACTGAATAATTTTTTTGGTTTAGAATCGTTGAGCAAAAAAAAAAGTAACAAAAAACTCACAAAAACAAAAACCGCAGAACTGACCATTTTTTTTGTTTAGAATCGGTGAACAAAAAAAAAAGTAACAAAAAACTCACAAAAACAAAAACTACAGAACTGAACTGAACCATTTTTTTTGTTTAGAATCGGTGAACAAAAAAAAAATAACAAAAAAACTCACAAAAACAAAAACTACAGAACTGAACCATTTTTTTTGTTTAGAATCGGTAAGCAAAAAAAAAGTAACAAAAAACTCACAAAAACAAAAACCACAGAACTGAACCATTTTTTTTGTTGAGAATCGGTGAGCAAAAAAAAAAGTAACAAAAAACTCACAATAACAAAAACTGCAGGTCAGATTTTATGTATTTTAATAGCTTTTATAAATAGATATATTTTTTTTTTGCTCTAGCTTTTTTTTTACCATAGATTCCGAGTTTCAGACGGATACTATGTTATTATTTACCTATTTGTCATTTATTTGTCATTTATTTGTTATCAATCTATATTATTTATCGTATTTATTGATCTATCTGTATTACAAGGCCCAAAAAATAGCCAGACTTTGTTATAATCTATTCATTTCGGCGCGGCTCAGACTGTCTCTCTCTCGCTCTCCTCTCAAGCCTCTAGTATCAAGGGATGTGTCCTGTGTCGCGCCAGGACTATACGTTGATCCATTATAAGATTACCTCAAGCCCCCTAAGAAAACATTATATATAGCTACTTCCTAACCCACATCTCTTCTCTCTCTCTCTCTCTCTCTCTCTCTCTCTCTCTCTCTCTCTCTCTCTCTCTGTTTTGATTTTGGCATGTT
The DNA here is from genome assembly GCA_016584305.1 of Chionoecetes opilio. Taxonomy (NCBI): domain Eukaryota; kingdom Metazoa; phylum Arthropoda; class Malacostraca; order Decapoda; family Majidae; genus Chionoecetes; species Chionoecetes opilio. Next base: position 104,577 of record JACEEZ010020215.1, read on the forward strand.
TGTGCCTACCTTTTTTTTTTTTGGACGGAAACATCGAAATATGACACGTTGGTACACCCCCCTCTCTCTCTCTCTCTCTCTCTCTCTCTCTCTCTCTCTCTCTCTCTCTCTCTCTCTCTCTCTCTCTCTCTCTCTTGCAGTTTTGTGACTAATCGGTTTTTTTTGTACAGAAACATTGAAATAAGAACATAATAAAATAAGGAAGCTACAAGAGGCTGCGAGACCTACACGTGGTAGTTCCGAAATATAAGACACGTTAGTAAAGTTATACGAGAACGTGAAATATCTGATACATTTGACGTGATTTGATCTTTCTAGCTGCGTTTTGAATGACTGTAATACGAGGTGATGATATTGGATACCACGCAGGGGAATCACAATCTTGTCAGGGGAGAACAAATAATAGAGGTAAAAAACGTTCCTGAAAAAAGCCATGCCATTGATGTTACAGCAGTCATCCCTCAGTTCCCTCAGCGATCTTTTGGCTCATCCCGCCCGCCCTGACAGACACATTTTTTTGCTCGATGACAGCTATTGGTTCACAAAAAACGTTCCTAAGTAAAAAACATAATTCACGAAAACGTTCCTTGTTGTAATAACGTTTTTAGTAATCAGAATTATCAAATGTCCTTCGCGTTACGTCTTTTATGGAGGCAAGTGTATAAATGCCTATATTTCGATATATATATATATATTATATTTATATAGATGTATTATTATTGATATATATATATATATATGTAATAGAGACGATATAATAAAAGTGAAAATATAAAGAAAAGAGAGAGAGAGAGAGAGAGTGATGCCCGCTCATTTATTACTGTTTTTTATGTATATATGTATGTGTATGTATGTGTATGTGTATGTATGTGTATGTGTATGTATGTGTATGTGTATGTATGTGTATGTGTATGTATGTGTATGTGTATGTATGTGCATATGTATATGTATATATATGTAATAGATGTAAATAAATAAAAAAGAAAGAAAAAAAAGAGAGAGAGAGAGAGAGAGAGAGAGAGAGGAGAGAGAGAGAGAGAGAGAGAGAGAGAGAGAGAGAGAGAGAGAGAGAGAGAGAGAGGCAAGTGGATGCTGTCACTACAACTTTAAGGCGCACCAATTCACCTTTTCTGTGGTCGTCTTAGAGCCTTGAGTCGAAAATAATAGGTGGGACTGTTGCTGCCTCTGCTAATTACTACTACAACTTTCTCATTCAATATAGTCACTGTCTTGCACTCTCATTATCTTTATCATTATTTTAACTGCTACTACATCACTCACTCACACACAAAACAATAATAATGATTTTTTTGGGGGGAAGATAAGTCTGTCTGGAAAGGAAAACATAAAATCTTTACAGTAACGTTTCCTCATTCAATCTTTTCACTGGTTTATTACTACTTATGTTATCTGTATCATTATTTTACTGGTACTACATCACTCACTTAAAAAAAATTATAATGTTTTTTGGGGAGATAAGGATAGGGATTCCGTTTTTTCGGAAGATACGTCGATCTTAAAAAGCAAAAAATCTTTACAGTACGTTTTCTCATTGAATATTTCCACTGCTTTATATATATAAAAAAAAAGAATAATGATTTTTTGGGGATGAGAAGATAAGTCTGTCTACCGTAGATAACAGTTAAGTCGCCAGGACAACTTTTTTTTCTGTTTACAGACGTGTGGTGGCGTTAATACTTACATTTCTACATCCATGATTTCAGGAAAGTTAGAAGGGGCTATCTGGAGAGTCTGTGTCATTTTGTGTCTTCATCTGTGTCATATTAGGGCTATAAATGAACAAATTACAAAAATATCTACAAAGTGGCTAACAACAGTAGAGTCGCCATATAGTGTTTATTTACTGAGTGTCGTACGCCGTCGTCGTCGCCCGAAAAAAAACGCGTAGCGAAATTTGAAACCGTCTATACTTGCAGATACAAAGCATAAAACAACGCTGAAACAGTGTAGATTATACAATCATGATATAAACTACTGTGTATCATCTTCAGTGGCACATAAAAATCAGTAGTGATGCTATAATTCGTATATATGGCGGCTGGCGACTTGACTGCAGGTGGTGACTTAACTGTTATCTACGGTAGAAAAAACAAAACATCTTTACATTAACGTTTTCTCATTTAATATTTTCACTAATTTCTTACCTATACTTACTAGCTATTTATCATTTAATTATTATTTATTATACTTATTTTGTCTGTTTCAGGCACACCACACCCGAGGGCAAGACTTACTGTGTGTCTAAGTTCTACACACAGGAACTAGACACTAACTTCCGACAGGTGAGTCTGTGTGTGTGTGTGGTGTGTGTGTGTGTGTGTGTTTAGTGAAGGTAAGGAAGTTTTAGTAGTAGTAGTTGGTATAGTTGTAGTTGTGTGTGTGTGTGTGTGTGTGTGTGTGTGTGTGTGTGTGTGTGTTGTGTGTGTGTGTGTGTGTGTGTGTGTGTGTGTGTATTCATCTAGTTGTATTTTACAGGGCCAGAGCAACGCTCGTATGGCCCCGTCTCCATATCAACATTTTTATCATTCATCCTTAGTGCTTAGTGTTGGCCGAAGCCACCACCCCGGGAGGCGGGTCACAAACCTCGGCTAACACCCGGTACCCATTCACTGCTGGGTGGACAGGGGCTCGGGTTTTAAGGAAACAGCCCATATGTTTCCGCTCCACCCGGGGATCGAACCCGGGACTTCTCGGTTGAGAACCGGGCGTGCTACCCTTACACTACGGAGTACCCCAGTGTGGTGAGTGTGTGTGTGTGTGTGTGTTTTTACCTCTATGTATTTACTTATGTTCCTTTATATATTAATAGCATTGAATCAAGCTCGTAATGTTCGGTCTTTTCAGATCAGATTATCACACTTGTTTTACATTTAATCCTTTCATTGCATGTATACCGTATTAAAGTTCTTAGTTAAATCTGATACTTATTATTTTTCTATGTTCTGAGTCTCCAACAAGTTTTTTTTTTTTACATCACAAAGGACTGGCCAAGGGTAAACAACAAAGAAAAGAGGTAACACAAATCCCGCAAAGTAATGCCAACCCTTCACTTACGTTACATATATACACAAACTCTAAACATAAATTATAAATAAAACTATAATACTTAATTCTCATCATATTTCCATTAGATGACTTAATTATAGCAGAGTAATAAATATAATAACCAGAGGAGGCACTTATAAATAATGAAAACTAATTAATATCCATAAATTATATCTCTGAACGTAGTAGTTTGCCTATCTATAAATATCCCCAGTAGTAATATTTATATTCAGTTTTATTTACGATATGAAAAATATATTAATCCTGCCCCCTTGCTGCTTACTGACTGATATTTGATGCCAGGAGAAGGGAATACTACGCTTCTTCTAAATTTCAGTTGTATTTTATCATACTTAACCATATTATCAGGTAAACATAGGCATCATTTTAGTTACGGAGACGGGACCACACGAGTGTATGTAGCTCAGCCCCTGTAAAACACAACTAACACACACACACATCCCTTTGGTAAACAAGACATGAGCGTAACTTTATTGCTTTGCGTCACAGCTTTATCATTTCTCGTTCTTCCCGCGTCAGATGTATGCTTCCAATTATCCCATGTCAGGTTAGGGTTGAGTTGTATGTCTCTACTTCATTACTAAAGCCTATTCATTCATTACCCCCCCCCCCACCTCCTCCTCCTCCTCTCTCTCTCCTACCTCATCTCCTCTCTCACTTCCTCCTCTCCTCATCTCTCTGTCAATGAAAATTTAAGAGCACGTATATCTTTATCAATGGTCGTGGTAATGTCAGTATAAATCTATCTATTCGTTATCCTCCCCCTCTTCTTCGTATGTCAATGAACAGTTAACACCACATACGTATCTAACTATCTATCTATTCATGGTAATGGTTGTATGAAATTAAGAGTATTTTTAATTCGTAACAGATAATTTATTAATACACCCACTTTTCGTATCAGCTTAGGACACACGTTAACTATCATCTAATTTAGAATGGTAATGCTATGTAATGGAAGTATAAATCAGACAGTGAGTTGTAAAGCACGAACGTTGGATTTTGAGGCTATAAAGTTTTGTGGGAAACAGCTAACTAACACATATGTATAACTCAGCGACAGCAGTGTGTGTGTGTGTGTGTGTGTGTGTGTGTGTGTGTGTGTGTGTGTGTGTGTGTGTGTGTGTGTGTGTGTGTGTGTGTGTGTGTGTGTGTGTGTGTGTGTGTGTGTGTGTGTGTGTGTGTGTGTGTGTGTCCCGATTTTGTTGACACTGAGGGGCCTAACCCTGACACATTCATCTTGTGTGTGTGTGTGTGTGGTGTGTGTGTGTGTGTGGTGTCGTGTGTGTGTGTGGTTGTGTGTGTGTGTGTGTGTTGTGTGTGTGTGTGTGTGTGTTGTGTGTGTGTGTGGGTGTGTGTGTGTGTGTGTGTGTGTGTGTGTGTGTGTGTGTGTGTGGTGTGGTTGTGTGTGTGTGTGTGGTGTGTGTGGTGTGTGTGGTGTTGTGTGTGTCTGTGTATGTGTGTGAGTTGTGTGTGTGTGTTGTTGTGTGTGATGTGTGTGTGGTGTGGTGGTGTGTGTGTGTGGTGTGTGTAATCGTTGTGGATGTGTGTGTGTGTTGTTGTGTGTGTGTGTGGTGGTTTTGTTGTGTGTCGTAGTGGTGGTTGTGTGTGTAGTGTGTGCTGTGTGTGTGTGTCGATTGTTGTTGTGTTTGGGGTGTGTGTGTGTGTGTGGTGTGTGTGTGCTTGGTGTGTGTGTGTGTAGATGTGTTTATTATTGTGTGTGTGTGTTTTAGTGTTGTGTATGTGTGTGTGTTGTGTGTGTAGTTGTGATGTGTGTTGGTGTGTGTGTGTTGTGTGTGTGTGTGTGTGTGTGTGTGTGTTGTGCGTGTGTGGTGTGGTTGTGTTGGTTGTGTGGTTGTTGTTTGGTGTGTTGTTCGTGCTGTTGTGTCTTGTGTGTGTGTGTGTGGTACTGGTTATGTTGGTGTTGATGTAGTTTGGGGTGTGGTTGTGTGTGCGTCTGTGTGTTTGTGTGTTGTGTGTGTTAGTGTGGTGTGTGTGTAGTGTGTTTGTAGTTGTTGGTGTAATGTATTGGATTTGTTGTGTTTATTGTATTTTAATATTACTGTTCCAGCTTGTGTAATAATTTTCCTTTTTATTTTTTGGTGACAAGACATGTGTTGATGGATAGTGGTGTGTTGGATCTGATTTTGTTTGTAGTGGTTTGACTGTGTTAGTTTTATCTCAAATATTCGACCCAGTTTGACACACACAAAAATCCCACTATATTGTTATGCTGCAGAAACACAACAGAAACCCAACACAATTTATTACAGGCACAAACTGCGGACATAAATCTTAAGGCAAAATCTGAATATTTTTCTTTTCTTCACGTGACAATTTTCTGAACCCCTCAATGGCCTTAGTTATAAATATACTGCAAAGGTTTTCACTCTGTTTTAGTGTTAGGGATGTGTGGGTACTCAGAGCTGGGCACTAAATACATTGAATGTATTTAAATACGTACTAAATACTAAATACATGGGAGAAATGTATTTAAATACTAAATACTAAATACATTTTACGAATGTATTTAAATACTAAATAATAAATACATCAATTGTATTTAAATACATTTGTAAATACATTTTAATTACACAAATTTTAACATGCCCGAAAGAAATGGATTTCCTTAGATTTTGGGTTTCCTTAGAAATTTCCTTCTCAGGCATAAATTTCCTTAAAACAAGAACATTTCCTTGAAAGTGGAAACACTGGTTCACTGTAACATCAGGGTTGCCAGATAGTTGGGCGGGTTTATGGCCAAATCAACTGATAAGAAAGTATTTACATTTTTGTATTATGAGTATTTAAATACAATGTATTTAAATACTCATAAAAGTATTTAAATAATGTATTTAAATACTGCCCAGCTCTGTGTAATAATGTACTCACTTTTTTTTATCATTATTATTCCTACAGGTCATTTGTTTTATCATTATTATTCCTACAAGTCATTTTTTTATCATTATTATTCCTACAAGTCACTTTTTTATCATTATTATTCCTACAAGTCACTTTTTTATCATTATTATTCCTACAAGTCACTTTTTTATCATTATTATTCCTACAAGTCACTTTTTTATCATTATTATTCCTACAAGTCACTTTTTTACGTGTGTGTGTGTGTGTGTGTGTGTGTGTGTGTGTGTGTGTGTGTGTGTGTGTGTGTGTGTGTGTGTGTGTGTGTGTGTGTGTGTGTGTGTGTGTGTGTATTCATTTAGTTGTACTTATCTAGTTGTATTTTTACAGGGCCTGAGCAACGCTTGTATGGCCCCGTCTCCATAGCAACATTTATTTTATCATTCTTCTTAAGCTTAGTGTAGGCCGAAGCCACCACCCCGGAAGGGGGGTCATAAACCCCCGGCTGACACCCGGTACCCATTCACTGCTGGGTGGATAGGGGCTCGGGTTTTAAGAAGACCGCCCATCTGTCTTCGCTCCGCCCGGGGATCGAACCCGGGACTTCTCGGTTGTGAGCCGACCGTGCTAACCTTTACACTACGGATTTCCCTGAAAAACTGGAGTTTCCTGTGTGTGTGTGTGTGTGTGTGTGTGTGTGTGTGTGTGTGTGTGTGTGTGTGTGTGTGGTGTGTGTGTGTGTGTGTGTGTGTGTGTGTGTGTGTGTGTGTGTGTGTGTGTGTGTGTGTGCGTGTGTAGGCAGGCCACTTAATTATCCCGTGCTTCAAAACTTCTCTCATTAAAATGTCAAAATCATGTCGACACTATCATAACATCTCATCCTTTCTGGCACTCATCTCAAAATGTATTCATATAACTTGCTATTTTATCCTTCCCCTAACCACGACCTGTCCCCGCGTTCGAACCCATCTCACTGCTATACTTGAGTTCATTCTGGCGTGGTGGGAATTTGTATACAGTACCCTTCCGAGTTTCGCGCTTGCTTTCTTCACAAGGCATAGCGCTAAACTCTAGGATCGCGAAACTCGGGTATTGAAAACACTGTAAAAATGCTTATTTAAGGCGTTTTCTGCGGGGATCCTGATTGCAACCGAAAAATTTCGGTTGCTCAAATTTCGATCCCTGTTCAACCATCCAGGGAAGATGATTGGCCCGACCCGCAAACATTTGTTGTTGTTGTTGTGACCGTTTGCAACCGAAAATTTTCCGGTTGCAACCAAAAATCCCCCGCAGAAAACGCCTTTAGTCCGCAGACATTCCCTCATAAACAGACACTTGCCCACATGACACCGGTGCGAGGCGTAGTACCATATTTTTCGGCTTATAAGACTCACGTTTTATACTTGAGTTCGTTCTGGCGTGGTGGCAATTTGTAGAGTCAATATCCACACTTATTTTTTTTTTACCACAAAGGTCTGGCCAAGGGCACAATAACAAGTAATAAAAAGCCTGCATAGTTGCCAGTCCCTATACACTGTTGGTATCATCATCATCATCATCATCTTTCTGTGTAACGTCAGATTTTCCTGTTATGTTTCATGAGGTTAGACGGTGGATGATACGCTTCCAATTCTTTTGTCGGCGTTCATCATTTAAATTCTCTTCCTGACAGACAACCCCAGTTTTCAGCTAAGGGATTGCCTACCATAGCAAACGAGCGCCACCTGCCCGAAATACCCTATATATATAATTCTGATGAAAAGAAATAAGACAAATAGAAAGAAACGGACTCCAGATTGGTGTTCAGCGTGCCAAAAAACACACGTGGACTCTTTTCTTACAAGGATCTAAAATGTCAAAATTATCACCAAAAATCTGAATTATATTAACCCCTTCACACCCAGATCTTTCCTTTGCTATAACAAAAAATGTCTGTTGTTAGCCATAAAATTAAAAAAAGTAGCTTAATATACCAACTTAGTTAGTCGACAAGGATACGAAACAGGTCATATCTATAAAATATTGCTTATATTCGATAAAAATCGTCCAATGGTACCCAAATTACAATGGAAATTACGTTCTGGGTCTCATGGGGTTAAACTCTGGTGTGTTGTATTTTAAATGTTAACCCCTTGAGACCCAGAACGTACTAATTTCCATTGTAATGTGGGTACCATTAGACGATTTTTAGTGAATATATGCAATATTTTATAGATATGTCCTTGACCACTAACTAATTTGGTATATTCAGTTACTTTTCTTAATTTTATGGCTGACAACATACAATTTTTTTATAGCCAAGGAAAGATCTATGCGTGAAGGGGTTAAAAAAAATTCTACATCTCTTTTATTGTATCTCTTTAACCACTTCAAAACTTCTGTCAGATCGCATTTACTCTACGCCTCTCGAGCGAGTGTAATTTTAACCTGGTGCTTTATATTTGCAGGTGTACCTAATCTTGGTGCTGGTGCTTGTGTTCCTGACGTGCCAAGTGCTGCTGCTGGTGCTCTACGTGAGGATCTACTTCACCATCTGGCGCAAGTCCTCCTACTTCAAGTCAGTCATAGCAAGGGAGACAAATGATATGTTATTGTTGGGATTTTGGGATATTGATTTACATTATCTCTGGAAATTATTCTCATATTTCAAAACTATAACACGATTTCATGTTCACTGGCTTGGTGTGCTCTCTCTCTCTCTCTCTCTCTCTCTCTCTCTCTCTCTCTCTCTCTCTCTCTCTCTCTCTCTCTCTCTCTCTCTCTCTCTCTCTCTTGACAGCCTCTTTATTAGTCAGAAAAAGTTGTTACGTGTTATGTTCTTTAAAAATCGTTATGACCATACCATCAGTATTTTCCGAGACTTCAAGTTATTAAAGCTTCCAGATATCATACTCCTTCAAACCAATCTTTTTGTACATAAATCCATACACTCTTTACCTTTAGACCTTGGCTTTAGAGCAATACCCTACAATGTAACCCGAAGACCACATGATTTATGTATACCATTGTGCAGGACATCACATGCACAACAGAGTATCTTGTCAAGAGGAACTAAAAGCTGGAACAACTTACCAGAACATTTTATTACTGATGAAAACTTAAAATCTTTCAAACGTAACTTGATAAAAAGCATGCTTGACAAATACAATGAAAATTTATAAACTCTTTACAACCATAAATGTCATATTGTGGTTTTTTTTTTTTATGGTTATTAAGATTTTTTTTTAATGCATTTAAAATGATTGGTTTACTATTGTTAACTTCCATATTATCATCCATAAAATATTATATTTTCAAAATGGCCTGACCAGTCCCTTGCTATGTTATTATGTATTATAGCTTTCAGGTCCTATAAAAGCTTCGGCTTATTGGACCTGGCTTTATCACTATATGTAATATGTTCATATGTACAAAACTACATGGCCAAATAAATATATCAATATCAAATATCTCTCTCTCTCTCTCTCTCTCTCTCTCTCTCTCTCTCTCTCTCTCTCTCTCTCTTCTCTCTCTTTCCTAACACCCCCATCGCTCTCTCTTTCTCTCTCCTAATACCGCCGTCTCTCTCTCTCTTTCTCTCTCCTAACACCCCGATCTCTCTCTCTTTCTCTCTCCTAACACCTCCATCTCTCTCTCTCTCTCTCTCTCTCTCTCTCTCTCTCTCTCTCTCTCTCTCTCTCTCTCTCTCTCTCTCTCTCTCTCTCTCTCTCTCTCTCTCTCTCTCTCTCTCTGCATTTTTTTACCATATATTCCACTTTACTATAGCAATCCAGAAAAAAAGGAAAACTAGCATGTATAACTAACCTAGCATGCCTAACCCCCCCCCCTCTCTCTCCTAACACCCCCTATCTCCCTCTCTCCGCGCACAGAGGGGGTAAGCAAGGCAACAATGACAGCCAGAGATCCAACAGCCTGCTCCCGAAGGCAAAAACGAAAACACTGAACATGACCATCGTGATCGTGGTCACTTTCTTCATCACCAACACACCGTATGTCGTTCAGGTGAGGCCATGCAGGTAGGACATCATTATAAGAACATAAGAACATAAGGAAGCTACAAGAGGCCGTAAATCCTAAACGTGGTAGTTCCTGTTACTTAACACTACCTACATCCACCTTTCATTCCCATCCATAAAACTGTCTAGCCTCCTTTTAAAACTCCCTATTGACTCCGCACTAACTACCTGTCTACTGAGTCCATTCCAATCATATATCACCCTATTTGTGGACCAGTTTTTCCCTATTTCCTTTTTAAATCTACGCCTTTCCAGTTTGAATCCGTTACTTCTTGTTCTACCCTGATTACTAGCCGTAAGAACTTTTCCTACATCGCCTTTATTGTATCCCTTTATCCACTTAAAAACTTCTATGTCCCTATATATGATTTGATGTCCCTACAGGAGATGCTGATAGCGTTCGGCAACATGGACAACATAAACCCTAACGTGGTGGCGCTCTTCGGCATCATCTCGGCCTCCAACTCCTGCCTCAACCCCTTCATCTACCTCCTGTTCTGTCCCAAGGCTGAGAGGAGGTCGCCCGAGAGCTACCGTGTCACCTTCTCCCGCCGCTGGCCCAACCTCAACCACCACCGCCAAAACCACCCGCCCTCCACCCCAGCCTCCTCCGCTCAAGCCTTCCTCACGCCTGGGAACTCGTGTAAAAGTAGCAACTGATTAGAATATCTATAATATAATATAAGCGAAAGTGTGTGTGTCTGTGTGTCCGCGATAGGTGCCGCCCCCAGTGGCGCAATCCCATCATATGGCACAGTTTTGGAACCAGGTTGACCAGGGGAACATTTTAAGGCCACTTTGGGGATGATCCGATCACTTTTTTTTATTATTTTATTTTTAGTAGCCTATTAGCGATAATTGTGAAAAAAAGTGGGTTGCGAGAATTGAGGAAACCTTGATGTAGGGTGATGGGTAATGGGTGAGTGAATGGGTGGGGTGATGGGTAATGGGTGTGGGATGATGGGTTGGGGGTAATGGGTGATGGGTGAGGGAATAGGTGGGGGGTGATGGGTAATGGGTGAGTGAATGGGTGTGTGGTGATGGGTAATGGGTGAGTGAATGGGTGGGGGGTGATGGGTAATGGGTGAGTGAATGGGTGGGGGGAATACACACATTTCTACATCTATGATTTCAGGAAAGTTAGAAGGGGCTATCTGGAGAGTCTGTGTTTGGTGGGCCGAAGGCTCACCAATAGCCCTCCGCAGGAGCTAGCCAAAAAGTCCGCCCGGGGGGCGGCTTTTCGCTAGTAAGACCATAAGGAAGCTACAAGAGGCCGTGAGACCTACACGTGGTAGTTCCTGATACGACTCATAGATACGACTCATGGAACACTCACACAGACGCGCTGATTGGTCGGCATGGTAGTGAGTGAGAGAAATGACTCATCGGATCCTCATGGAAATATGCAATAAGCTAAGAGGCGGAAGCAAAGACTCATGTAGCGCACACACACACACACACACACACACACACACACACACACACACACACACCACACACACATAACACACACACATAAGAACATAAGAAAATAAGGAAGCTACAAGAGGCCATGAGACCTACACGTGGTAGTTCCTGTTACTTAACACTACCTACATCCACCTTTCATCCCCATCTATGAAATGATCTAGCCTCCTTTGACACAGCCTCACACACACACACACACACACACACACACACACACACACACACACGTTTCCACTTTTGACAAGATACATACATTTTGCTCCCTGTGTACTTGTGTGTGTTAATATCAGCCTTTCACTTTGCTCCAGACTGCCACAGTGATTGCAGCAATGGAAATGGGTGAATACATGAATGGAAATGGGTGAATGGGTGCTACAGTGGGTGAAATGTTGATCCAATGTCTTGCCTCTCGGTGGGGCGTCAACGTGTGAAGCTCAATGCTCAAAGATTTCGTGAGTTGTTGCACGGCAAAGTATCGCTCGGTGGTTGCGAGGCCTGCTTTATTTATGCTAGAAATACTATGCGTTCGTTATTGTGAGGCAATGAACAGGTCTTAAGCAACGACCGTCAGTTAATCATCATCGAAAACCAAAGTTATCTCTCTAATGCCTCCGGTTTCTCTTCACTTGCCTATGTACATTTAATGACTAAGAGATGCATGCTCTTCGTAAATAAACACTTGATTTTTCCGACTTCATCATTACGGCGATTGTTTTTAACCTTTGCTTCTCAGACTCGTCACACCTTATGCGGGATTTTTGTTACCTCTGTTTGTGTGTGCCCTTGGCCAGTCCTTTGTGATGTAAAAAAGAAAAGAAAAAAAAACGGACTCATGCACACTTGCTTACCTCAATGCGATTATTTCCATTAATGATATTTTATGAATTGTGTTTTACTTAATTAGACATCTTGTTTCTTCCCACTGTCTGGAAAAGTGACACAGATTCTACCAGTGACAAGTATGAGATTTACAAGTCCTTAAAACAACACTCTCAGAAATGGGGGGTATATTAAGGGTAGAATTGTTACATCGCACCATCACTACCCTTTTTAAACCCTATGTCCAGGCTGGAGGGTAGATGCTGCCGATTATACCCTTCATCTACCCTTTATTTACCCTTTTTAGATGAGAGGGTTGGAAAAGGGTATATTTGCGTCGATCCGAAAGAGTATATTTGTAAGGGTAGAAAAAGGGTAGCAGTATTTCATCACTACAAATACCCTTTTTCTACCCTTTTTTCTAAGAGTGAAGGCTCCTCATCTACAAGACACGATCATGTTTTCAGTACATTTAGTTCCTTGTTCACAGCCCCCATTGTATCAGTGATTAGGTACATCCTCATTACTCCTAGTTATGAGGGCTGCAGCTCCCCCTTCGGCATCGCCTTCAGAATAACCTCACAACGACAGAAGAGAGAAGAAAGGAATGAAGTATTTTACCCTTGAGGCCCATAACGTAATTTCCATTGTAATTTGGCCATCATTTGACTATTTTAATTATTTATAAGCAATATTTTATAGATATGACCTGTTTAGTATCCTTGTCCACTAGCTAATTTGTATATTAAGTTACTTTTCGTAATATTATGTTAACAACAGACGATTTTATATAGCAAAGGCGTGACTTCATCTGGGCGTGAAGTGTTCCAGTGGTCGTCACGGCAGACACTTACTTGTACAAAACTTTAACAATGTAAACTTTAACATTAACGTGACTTTAACAAACTTTAAAAACTTGAATTTCTAACAAACTTTGACATGTAACTTGACGAAGATTTTGATCCATTACATAGGAAACTAGGGGGGGGGGGGTGGCACTCAGTAGAGCGCATACCTCCGCCCGAATATTTCATCAATTGGTTGCCATGGCAACAGTTGTGATTCGATTAAAAGAAAAGTAAAAAAAAGTTAAAAAAAAGTTAAAAAAAAAAAAAATATAATATATAATATATATATATATATATATATATATATATATATATATATATACTATATATATATTATATATATATATATATATATATATATATATATATATATATATATATATATATATAAATATATATATATATATATATATATATATATATTAATAATATATATATATATATATATATATATATATATATATATATATATATATATATATATACGTATATGCTCTCAGTATGAGCGCATACGTCCGCCCGAATTGTCCATCAATTGGTTGCCATGGCAACAGTTGTCAATAGATTTCATCCAAAATTAAATCAGTTCTTCCTTATACCAAATAGACTTGGTATACCGAGTTTGGTCCAAATATATTCGTAACTTTTTGAGAAATCCTGTACACTAACAAACAGACAGACAGACAGACAGACCGATCGGGGTGAAAACTTAACCCCTCCAACTTCATTGGCGGAGGAAACAAATCTGGGGTAAAAACTTTCAGGCATAATATTATAATCAGAACTTCAGCTATTACTGTTCTTTTTTTGTATTTTGCCTGCCAAGACCAAGACTGGCCAAGATTTACAAAAGAATATAAATAAAAAAGAAAAACCCTACATCACCTACCATCATCTACATAAAAAAGTACACAGCCATAGAGTTTTTTTTGCTGCCAAGACCAAGATTGACCAAAATATACATAAGAATACAAGAAAGAAGAAGAAAAAAAATTACATTACCCATCCCTAAAAAAAGTATACAGCCATATAGTTCTCAAGCAGGCCAAAAAAGAAAATCTCTAAAGTGAGAACCTTACATAGAGGAGGAAGAGGATATAATATAGTGGGAGAGTATTTGTTTGGAGATGGGAATGTGGAAGAAGCAAAAAGAACAATCAACAGTTTTTGGATGACCAGAGAAAATAATAAGAAAGAAAGAGAAAGAAACTAAAAATATAGAATAAGAGAAGACAACTAATTAAAGACCCAGACAGCAAGAAGAAACACGTCTGGGAGTGTCGTTGAAGAAGGCCAAACTCCCGACCATCAACTGAACTGAATTGGCTGGTGCCTTCACATTGCCTATATACTTTGCCTTTCACTGCACAAGAATTGTTCTGCCTGTCTATCTAATAATGTGCTTGAAGGTATATAACAGTATAAATACATAACATACTAGGGGGCGGGCACTCAGTAGAGCGCATACCTCTGCCCGAATATTTCATCAATTGGTTGCCATGGCAACAGTTGTCAATAGATTTCATCCAAAATGAAATCAGTTCTTCCTTATACCAAATAGACTTGGTATACCGAGTTTGGTCCAAATCTATTAGTAACTTTTCGAGAACTCCTGTACACCAACAAACAGACAGACAGACAGACAGATCGGGGTGAAAACATAACCCCTCCAACTTCGTTGGCGGAGGTAATAAATATACATAACATAACATATAATAATACATAACATTATCAATCCCTTAGGAAGTATAACAGTAACAGTATAAATCCCTTACTGCTTGAAGGGATAATATACTAAATAAAGAGTATAAAGCCCTTAGGAAGTATAGCAGTAACAGTATAAATCCCTTACTGCTTGAAGGGATAATATACTAAACTAGGGGGGGGGGGCACTCAGTAGAGCGCATACCTCCGCCCGAATATAAAAAAGTAAAAAAAAAAAGTAAAAAAAAGAAAGTAAAAAATATATATATATATATATATATATATAATATATATATATATATATATATATATATATATATATATATATATATATATATATATATATATATATATATATATATATATATATATATATAATATATATATATATATATGCACTCAGTATGAGCGCATACCTCCGGCCGAATATTTCATCAATTGGTTGCCATGGCAACAGTTGTCAATAGATTTCATCCAAAATTAAATCAGTTCTTCCTTATACCAAATAGACTTGGTATACCGAGTTTGGTCCAAATATATTCGTAACTTTTCGAGAAATCCTGTACACTAACAAACAGACAGACAGACAGACAGACAGACAGACAGACAGATCGGGGTGAAAACATAACCCCTCCAACTTCGTTGGCGGAGGTAATAAAGAGTATAAATCCCTTAGGAAGGTTTTGTATGAAAAGAAAGAAAGAAAAATACTTAGAAACCTAGCATTAGTAAACCCATAATGAAAGAAAAATCTTAGAAACCTAGCATTAGTAAACCCATAATGAAAGAAAAATCTTAGAAACCTAGCATTAGTAAACCCAAAATGAAAGAAAAATACTTAGAAACTTAGCATTAGTAAACCCATAATGAAAGAAAAATACTTAGAAACCTAGCATTAGTAAACCCATAATGAAACAAATAACTTAGAAACCTAGCCTTAGTAAACCCAAAATGAAAGAAAAATACTTAGAAACCTAGCATTAGTAAACCCATAATGAAAGAAAATACTAGAAACCTAGCATTAGTAAACCCATAATGAAAGAAAAATACTTAGAAACCTAGCCTTAGTAAACCCATAATGCAAGAAAATACTTAGAAACCTAGCCTTAGTAAACCCATAATGAAAGAAAATACTTAGAAACCTAGCCTTAGTAAACCCACAATGAAAGAAAATACTTAGAAACCTAGCCTTAGTAAACCCACAATGAAAGAAAATACTTAGAAACCTAGCCTTAGTAAACCCATAATGAAAGAAAATATTTAGAAACCTAGCATTAGTAAACCCACAATGAAAGAAAATACTAGAAACCTAGCATTAGTAAACCCATAATGAAACAAATAACTTAGAAACCTAGCCTTAGTAAACCCATAATGAAACAAATAACTTAGAAACCTAGCCTTAGTAAACCCATAATGAAACAAAAAACTTAGAAACCCATAATGAATCCTTGAACTGAAATCAAGGCAGATATTATAATAGCAAATAATTATGTCATTCTAAGAGAAAAAGTAAAATATAATGTTGAGAGGCACACACAGAAAATATCTTAAGACACTAACAGCCAAAATAATCTGTACTCTGCTTTTTTTAAACGATGCGAAAAATCCTGACCCCTTGCTGCTTACTGACTGATAGTTGATCCCAGGAGAAGGGAATACTACGCTTCTTCTAAATTTCAGCTGTATTTTATCATAGTTAACCATATTATCAGGTAAACGTAGGCATTTCAACTAAGTGATTCACGGAGAGATGCCACCGAGCGCCTAACTTCTGATCTTTCTATTATTTCTGATTGGGGCAAAGCAAACCTTGTTTTGTTCAATGCCTCAAAAACCCAATTTCTTTACCTATCTACTCGACAAAACCTACCAGATAACTATCCCCTCTTCTTCAATGACACTCAACTGTCTCCTTCTTCTACAATGAACATTCTAGGACTATCCTTTACTAAAAATCTGAACTGGAAATCTCACATCTCATCTCTTGCTAAAACAGCTTCTAAGAAGTTAGGTGTGCTGTGGCGTCTGCGTCCTTTTTTTTCTCCCTCCAATTGCTTGCTCTCTACAGGGGCCTTATCCGCCCATGTATGGAGTATGTCTCACATGTTTGGGGAGGATCCACTCATACAGCTCTCCTAAACAAGGTTGAGTCAAAAGCTTTTCGTCTCATCAACTCCTCTCCTCTGACTGACTGTCTTCAATCTTTAAATCACCGCCGCAATGTTGCTTCTCTTGCTCTCTTCTACCGTTATTTTCATGCTCACTGCTCTTCTGAACTTGCTAACTGCATGCCTCCCCCCTCCCGCGGCCTCGCTGCACAAGGCTTTCTACTCATTCCCATCCCTATTCTGTCCATCTTCCTAATGCAAGAGTTAATCAGTATCTTTACTCTTTCACCCCTTTCACTGGTAAACTCTGGAACTCTCTTCCTGTTTCTATTTTTCCACTTTCCTATGACTTAAATCTTTTCAAAAGAAGAGTAACAAGACACCTCCCGAACTAAATTGGCCTACCCCTTTGTTTTTATTGTATTCTCTTACTGTCTTCTTTATAGGGACTGGCAACTAAGCGGGTTTTGTGTTACCCATTTTTGTTGTGCCCTTGGCCAGTTCTCCCTGTGATGTAAAAAAAAAAAAAATAAAATTATTTGAAGCATGAAACCTTAAGATAGAATGGAATTTTCGTCTCGCTCAAAAAAAAAGACTATAGTAACCTAACTAATGAACACTTACTTGTTCTTATCCTTGAACCAGACTCGATCAGCGTCACGGATTCCTTCACAAAACAGCTCCAGGGTGATCCTATGAGGGCAAAACAATCAAAGCTCAATGAAAACACGTCACATCTGACATCAACAAAAATATAATGCAAAAAACAAGGGAGTATGATCAATATCTTCATCAAATCATAAGAACATAAGAAAATAAGGAAGCTACAAGAGGCCGCAAGACCTACACGTGGTAGTTCCTGTTACTTAGCACTACTTACATCCATCTTTCATCCCCATCCATGAAACCATGAAATTGTCTAGCCTCCTATAAAAACTCCCTATTGACTCCGCACTAACTACCTCCCTAACCTTTACCTAACCACCAAACCACCTGTACCCTAAGGCCTAATCTCACCAAACACTTGACTTAAAATCACCTAAAACTCTACACTGATAGTTCCCATTCCCCCAATTTACACTCGTCACAGCGTCTGCCAGTCTGCCATCTATGACCCAGGCGCCAGTCGCTGCAAAACGTGGAGGTTGCCAACGGAAACAGATGTCTTCACTGCAGAACTCTTTGCTGTCCGAAGCACCTCCCTTACCACCACTCAGGAACCAAACACCACACATGATCATTAATACAGAGATTAGACAGGGGAAATGGGACCTGTGTTGGGTGGCGGAGAGGCCCGAGGAGTGCTGAGACTGCTGTGTGCAAGTCCAACCTCACTTTTAATGAATGGTGGACAGGACATGACGCACGAGCGGGCCATATTGTTTTTCTTCCGTTTGAGACAGATTTCGATCATGTATGTTGATGAAACTTAGTATTGGGCCCGCATAGACAACACAGAACACATTGCACACGCCATATACTAATTTACAATCTTATTATATTGGTTATGTAACTTATGTGTCTTCGAGTCCCTCCCTCCCCTCAGGAACAAGGCCGTTGTCTACACTGACCTTTCTTCCTTGCATCTCCTCCATTCTCGTCACCCGTCGTCAACTTTTCACGTGCACGATGTTCAACAGACCCTCCCACACCTCCACACTGAGGGCTGGGCGGTGGGAGGTCACCCTTGAGTGGGCGTCTGACACTCAAACCCTCGCGGCCACGAGCCTCGAGGCACTGGCTGCTGCCGCCACGATGGCCATCTCGGAGGTAAACATCGCCCATCTCCCGTTAACACTCGCCACGGCAAAACGTCAGATATTTCGGGTCTGCCATTCCACCTGGGGTACCTCGCTAGGCGACGTCCTTTGTGTTACCACCATGGGTCACCACCGTACAGACTCCTCGCCACACCCATGGGCGAGACGACCGTCCCGCGTGCGCGATGTAGCTCTCAGCCTCTCCCTCGTCTGCAGTGCCTGGGCCTCCCAACACTCGCCTCACAGCCCGCCTGCATCGCCTGCCTCTGTCCCTTGGTGCACGACCCTCCCGGAGACCATTGAATATTTGTTGCTGCAGTATCAACGCTTCCACGCCCACTGGGTTCTCCTACACAGACAACCCCTCGCCCTGAACGTGTTCAACCTTTGCGTTGACCTGCCAGTCTGGCCGCTCAGGGGTTCCTCCACCACCACCACCACTGCCTGCGGTCAGGCGCCTCACTTGTGCCTCCTGAAGAAGTCCAGCCCGCTACCACGCCTGTAGACTACATCAGCAGGGCGAATAGGTCGTCACAGCCCTTTACTAACACCAAGAACAAGGTCAGGACATAGTCCGTTTGGTAAAATTCTAGAGTCCATTCTCGCCCTTATAAGTGGGTATTTTTCCTCCAGGCCTTCACAGATTCCTTCAGATCCCTCTAAAACGTAATTATAAATTGGGGGACAGATGTCCCCTCCCCTCTACCCCAAAAAACGTGGGAGACAGGTGGGAATGCGGAGTTTTTTTGGGGTGGGGGAGACAAAAATCACAGATTTACAGCATCTAATTCCAACAATTTAGCAGTTTAATACAAAACATGGACATTGGTTGCATAACTTAACTTAACTTAAATGGGGGGGGGGCTGCGCCCCCCCAGTTACGAATATTACCATTTAAACATAATATGGAGGTAATGTGTCCTCATCTAGCTATGTGGCAAAAAATATCAAAGTTGTTAAATGCTATTGCAAGAGGTATCAGTGGAAAGGTCTTGAAACAAACTTTCCAATGACACCAAGATGACCCTCCTAGGACCTAAAATAAGAAAGTTACATCAAATAGAAGTTCGCCTTTTGGGCATATTTTTGTCTTATAAAAGCAATAGGATGATTGTGAACGATAAAAATTTGGCATAATGAACACTCAGCCAAGAACACTCAGGTTAGGTTAGGTTTCATTAAAACATATAAGGTTAGGTTAGGTTTCATTTTTTTTTTCATTTTTTTTTTTTCATTTTTTTTTTGGTTTGCGCAAAATAAGACTAGCACCATTAGAACAAGCACCTATTGTAGGCCAAGAAAAAGTAGTTGGTGTCTCTGAAAACGAACGTGAAACTCTCCTCCATAATTACCAAACAAACAAACAGAACGAACGAACAACGAAATGAAAAAAAAGTGCATTGACATCGATTACAGATAGCCTAATAAAATTGTTGCTACTCGATAAAAAACTTATCAAATTCGACGTATAGACGGACAAATAACTAAAGAAACTTATTTTATTAGTTTCAAGATTGATTTCACTCGCCTTCACCAAAATTGACGAGCGTTTTGGCGACCTGTCACGAAACACATCTTCATTTTCGCGGAATGTACGTGATTTCAGAAATGTTCCGAGAATTTTCGAGAATTGTTTCTGCAACGAGTTGAGGGGTCAATGTGTGTACTACGTCATCAAATCATGTGTAAGCTCGTGCAATCACAGGAAAACACACAAAAAACTGATTTCTTAGGGGGTTCACAACACAACTTTTGCGCTAAATTTTGCCAATTTCGATGAAAAGAAAACGGGGCTGAGCTGAAATGTTGACAAAGTTGTCAAGCGTGAAATCGGAGAATATGCACATACCTACCTCATCCCACCTTCAGCGGGGATGCTGAGCCCCCCTGAGTCTTAACTTAACTGGGGTGTGGGGGGGGAGGCGCAGTTAAGTTAAGCTATGTAACCAATGTCCATGTTTTGTATTAAACTGCTAAATTGTTTAAATTAGATGCTGTAAATCTGATTTTTTCCCTTTGGGTTATTCCTTTATACTCTCCTCATTATGCTTCCTTTACTCTTCTATGGCTGAACAATATGTATACTGAAGTGCAAAATTTTCCAGTTAGCATTGGATTTATTATTTTATATTTTTTTTACAGATATTTCCTTCCTGTGCGCCACTGAGGTCAAACATCACAGTATAACAAAATGGGCAAAGTACGAAAGCTTCGGCAGAAATATCACGCAAGTTTGGTCAAAGAAAGGGCAGCGAAATCCTCCACAGGCCAAAACACAACAAGCATTGCCCCACGGCTTGTACCACAGGTTGAAGGGGCTGCTGGTGATCAAACGAACAGGTAACTTCTTCTTTCTGTTTAACGTCAGTTTTTCCCATAATTTTTATATGGTTAGACAGCCGATGATACGCTTCCAACAATCTCTATCCATTGCCTCAACTTCTTCAATGCCCAATGCTACCAGATCCTCTTCAACACATTGCCTCCATGTCTTCCTTGGTCTGCCCGGTGGACGTCGACCTGGCACTTCCACTCAAACAGCTCTCCCCAATGTCTCACCACCTTTTCTCCTCTTCACATGCCCAAACCACCTCAATCGCCTTACTCTCACCTGGCACTTCCACTCTAACAGCTCTCCCTAATGCCTCACCACCTTCTCTCCTCTTCACGTGCCCAAACCACCTCAATCACCTTACTCTCACCTTGCACTTCCACTCTAACAGCTCTCCCTAATGCCTCACCACCTTCTCCTCTTCACGTGCCCAAAACACCTCAATCGCCTTACTCTCAGCACTGTACTCAGCTCTTTCAATCCACATTTTATTGCCACCTCTTCACTGGACACTTCATCTCTCCATGTGATCCCAGTCATGTATCTCTGCAGTAGTTAATACTGATGTTCCTGCATTCTATTTTCAGGAACAATATATTTGCTGGGTTGCAGATCAAGTTACAAACCGTGCCGGAAGTGACAACAAAGTGTGTGGACTCTGACAGCCTGAGTGTTGTGTCCGGGGGCCAGCAGAGTCAGGTGGACACCAAGATAGGCAAGAGGAAGAGGAGACGAGAAGACCTCTTGAAGAGTAAGGGTTTATGGGAGGAGCTTCATAGTGTACACAGTAGTCACACATCATCAGCATCTCAATCCCATCATTTCACATCCCACGGTACCACCCAATAATAACATAAGAAAATAAGGAAGCTACAAGAGACCGTGAGATCTACACGTGGTAGTTCCTGTTACTTAACACTACCTACATCCACCTTTCATCCCCATCCATGAAATTATCCAGCCTCCTTTTAAAACTCCTTATTGACTCCGCACTAACTACCTAACGACTGAGCCCATTCCAATCATTTACCATCATATTTGTGAACCAGTTTTTCCTTATTTCCTTTTTAAATTACGCTTTTCCAGTTTGCATG
Organism: Chionoecetes opilio; assembly: GCA_016584305.1. Classification (NCBI taxonomy): domain Eukaryota; kingdom Metazoa; phylum Arthropoda; class Malacostraca; order Decapoda; family Majidae; genus Chionoecetes; species Chionoecetes opilio. The sequence goes on from JACEEZ010020215.1 coordinate 126,671, forward strand.
CACATACACAAAAGGTCAATATTTTGTGATGCCGATGCACTGGTCCGTTGTTTTGTCCATGTATTTGATGTTTTATCTACAACTATACCAGATGATTGACTTAGCCAGTATACTAGATTATCTGGTAACTTGGCCTCCCCCTCCATAAAAAAAACATTGTCCCGAGAGGTAATATGTGTGCTGTACTTACGTAAAATTGAATTAGTTTTATTTACTTGTATGCTTTATTACAGAAATCGACGTGGTTCGGGCAGGACAACGCGCTGAGAAGGATCGCAAGAAGCGGGAGAAGACGGTGGTGACAGGGGACATGAACCCCCTGCTGGACGCCCTGCCCTCCCTCACAGAGCTCATGGCGGCCAACACTAAGGACAGCACCAAGCCTAAAAAACCTCGGGGAACTCCTAAACTAAAAGTTGTAAAAAAAGAAATGTAAGTACTACCGAAACTACTACTACTACTACTACTACTACTACTACTACTACTACTACTACTACTACAACTACTACTACTACTACCACCACCACCACCCTACATCTAAGCTCCGTAACAGTATGAAAATAGGCATAACAGTAGGAAAAGTAACTGATATTTAGGTACATGATAAGTAAGAAGAGGGAAGAGAAGGGAGGGAGGGAGGGAGGGAGGGAGGGAGGGAGGGAGGAAGGAAGGAAGGAAGGAGGAAGGAAGGAGGAGGAAGGAAGGAGGAGGAAGGAGGGAAGGAGGAAGGAGGAAGGAAGGAAGGAAGGAGGAGGAAGGAAGGAAGGAGGAAGGAAGGAAGGAAGGAAGGAAGGAAGGAAGGAAGGATTGTTTGTAAGAGGCAGGGTACGTGTGTGTGCTTGTTCATGTCATGTTACATTATGTTAGAGTTCATGATTAAGTACTAATACATATGCTGATTTCATTTCTTAATCATAACTGTAACTGTTTCTCATAGTTAATATAAACAGTAATTTACTAGATCAAGCAAAAATGAATCATTGGTTAAAGAGGAAAATTGTCGTTCAGAAAGACGGGTTATGTAGACAACAGGTCAGTACAGGTTGAAGTTTCCAAACTCGGCAACCTCGGGACCAGCGCCGAGCCGAGTAATGGAATTTTCCGACTTTTAGAACGGAGATATATTAAGGGGAAAAAAAGCATGACAAAATAACAAAATAACAAAATCACGCAAAATAACAGTGTACACAACTCTACAGTCACAACTACACTGAACCATAACAACAAACAAATCGGCGGGAGAAACCAAGCGGCCTAGTGTGGTGGCACCTAGCGGCCGACCCGGCAACTACGCGCTGGGTTTTGGGTGTTCTGCCGTGTTTTGGAAAATCCGGAACCATAGCCGAGTTTTGGGTGTTGCCGAGTCTTGGGATGCCGAGTTTGGGAACTTCAACCTGTATAACCATGAGAAAGGAGGAGGGCAGAGAAAAAATATTTGACAGTTTAGATGTGGCCTGGATGATGACCAAGTTTTTGACGTGAAAGTTGGGAAAGAATAAGGTTTAGGTAGAAAATGCATTCCTGGTGTTCATGAGATAGCACACAGCTCTGTTATATGAGGATTTAAGATGTTTCATGAACACACATTAGCAATCGAGACCGCCTATCTCCACCAAGGCAGATTTTTATTTTTTGTAAAACTGATATGTGATTGTGAAGATATGATAAGATAAGATTTTCATCCTATCTAGACACTTTGCAAGTACCAACTACAAGGTTATTGACTATACAAAGCGCCGCCATGTCAGCACGAACTAGGCGGACTCGAACCGTGTGAAGATATGAAGCTATGCCAGTTGACTCAGATGATGTAGATAATCTTACCATGACCTGGGGCGCATGGCAAATTTCAGTCTAAATTAAGGAAAAACCAGAGTCTTAGATGCCTGAAATAAGGTTATATGCACACCTTGTACTGGGCACAATTATGCAACCTTCTGGAGACCTTAACCCCTCGAGACCCAGAACGTAATTTCCATTGCGATTTGGGTACCATTAGACGATTTTAATGAATATAAGCAATGGTTTTTTTTTATAGATATGACCTGTTTAGTCCTTAGTATCCTTGTCGAGTAACTAATTGGGTATATTCAGTTACTTTTCGTAGTTTTATAGCTCGACAACAGACAATTTTATATAGCAAAGGAAAGATCTGGTGTGAAGGGTTAACTTGCAAGGGATCTCAAGTTGAAGGAGATCTTAACATTACATAACTTGAAAAAAAACATACAGAAAACCTAACGCAGTTTGATTAATATGCAGCAACGCGGTTTTTTTTTGTTTTTTTTTTTTTTTTTTTCTTACTTAGTGTAGCGGGCCGGTGGGGTAGGCCTGAGGCTCATGCGCCCCCCTTGTGTCCTCCCATGCAGCGCAAGTGGAATGTAAAGTAATGGCAGGCCATGTGGGTTCCTCCCACTCCCCAGGTGGCAGAAAGATTTCAGGGATTTTGGGTCTCACTACGGGATCGAACTCGGTTTCTAGAACGCCACTCGGTGACGCTAACCACTCTGCTACGCCGTCCCCTAGATTGCATCGCTTGGTTTCACTCGGTATCATGCCCTCACAACTCTTGGTGAACATGTAAACAGAAATCGGTAAAAAAATAAATGTATCTCGGACATATTGGTTATAACTGCATCTCTTTGCTTAACACTCTGCTCAAGCCTTAGTCGCATAAAGTAGTGTTTTTGTCCTTTTGACCTTTCCTGCAGGCTCAGGCTCTTCAATTTCATTCCCTTCCTCCTGGAGACACCCTTGCGTGATGGAGCTGACATCTTGAAATACAGTACTGTATGATGTAATCCCAAAACACGTAAAATAGGTGGCAAAGTAAAGCAAAGGTCAGGAACCAGCGTGTAGGCTGTCAGCTGCTGAGCCGTGTTTATGTCGTCCAAGCACTGTCTTGGATACGAATTTAGTTTTTTGTCGAAATTAAAAAAGGATTGGTTTCTGCTTCAAAAACACAACAAGCTTGGTAGGAGCCGAAATAATAATCAATGCAAAACATTGCAAACAATATCACAAAGCAGTATAACACACATTTCAGCAAGTGTTATTGGCTTGGGTTTCGTAATCCAAGACGGTGCTTGGACGACAAAAACACGGCTCAGCCTACACGCTGGTACCCGACCTTTGCTTTACTTTGCCACCTATTTTACGTGTTTTGGGATTACATCATACAGTACTGTATATCAAGATGTCAGCTCCATCATGCAAGGGTGTCTCCAGCAGGAAGGGAATGGAATTGAAGAGCCTGAGCCTGCAGGAAAAGGTGAAAGTGCTGGCAAGGATGGATGCAGGTGCGTCCATGTGTGCTATTTGTGCTGAGTTTGATATCAAATCCAGCACATTCTACCCGTTCACTGGTAAGTGTAGTTTTTATGCTTTGACAGTATTATTATTATTATTATTATTTTTTTTTTTTTTTTTTTTTGTACCCATATCAGAGGAGGACATTGCATAACTCGGCACATTGAATAACTCGGCAAGGGCCAGAGCCCCTATCGTGCCGAGTTATAAGGGTTTTACTGTACAGGTGTTTTTACTCGAACATTAAAAAAAAAAATGTTGATGCCCTTGGTTTCAAGCTACCCTATCTATCGTAACAAGTGGTATAATGAAAGGGCTAGAAATAACTGTGATCAATTATGAAGTATGTAATGACAATCCCTTCATTCGTGTTATAACGTGTGGATTTCTGTTTCATAAGATAAGAACATAAGAAAATAAGGAAGCTACAAGAGGCCGTGAGACCTACACGTGGTAGTTCCTGTTACTTAACACTACCTACATCCACCTTTCATCCCCATCCATGAAATTATCTAGCCTCCTTTTAAAGCTCCCTATTGACTAAGATATGTTTTCCTTCTTTCTTTGCAGCTTGTCGGACATCCAGATGTTCACGTCCATCCACCGAGACCCACAGTTCTCCCGGGACCCGTTCAGGGCCGTCGCTCTGGCGGTGGAGAACAGAGTCTTGTCTGAGGAGAACTAACCTTACTGGCCTTACGTTTTATAAATATGTTGTACAGGTTTATAAAATATATATTAGTATAAATTATTTGAATATTTAAATCATCCTTATATTTTGAGTTTGTACAGAAAGTAGTCTGTTATTGTGTATTTATGCGTTAGTCATCGATTTATTGTTGACTGGGTATTAATTTGTAATGTTTTGACACTGGTTTCCTTCATCTTAAAGGCAATCTATGGGGAGTATCTTAAAACAGCTTTTCAAGGCATAAGAACAATAAGGAAATAACGAAGCTACAAGAGGCCGTGAGACAGATCAAACAAAACACCACTGACAAAAAAATCCTTTAAATGGCTTGGTAAGACACACCTCCTCTTGTGTTTTGGTTCTACATACTGAAAAACTGAGGCAAGATACTGTTAATTAGTTCCTGTAATCCACACTCACCAGTAGCCAGTCACTACGACAAGATCAGCTGCAATGCCCTGTTGGGGTACATAAGAACATAAGAAAATAAGGAAGCTACAAGAGGCTGGGAGACCTACACGTGGTAGTTCCTGTTACTTAACACTACCCACATCCACCTTTCATCCCCATCTATAAAGCTGTCCAGCCTCCTTTTAAAGCTCCCTATTGACTCCACACTAACTACCTGACGACTGAGTCCATTCCAATCATTTACCACCCTTTTTGTGAACCAGTTTCTCCCTATTTCCTTTTTAAATCTACACTTTTAGGTTATGTACGTGTCGCCTCCGTGGTGCAGTGGCTAGCGTGCCTGGCTACGAATCTGCGGGTTCTGGTTCGATCCCGGGCCAGGGCAAGCCGGTGACCAGCCTACCCAGCTGTTCTTCCTTCCTTTCAGGGTTGATCAATGGGTACCTGGGGTAACCTGGGGAAGGTAACTGTGGTAACCCGGGAGTCACACTAGCCCTGTGTCCCGGGGTAACGGGTCCTCACCCACCACAGGCTCTAAGGGCTAATGCCACGGAGATGAGCACCGCATGTCACGCGCAGCTTAGCGTATGCTCCCATCTTTACCTACCTTTTACCTACGTGTCTTCAAGTCTGTAGAGGTGCTAAAACTCGTAATATTTGCCTGTAAAATTTGTCTGGTGATATTAGTGCAGTGGCGACTACCGGGTTATTGACGGTAGAATTTGACTGAAAAGAAGTTAGAAGTTAGTGTGAACAGGCAGCCACGGGTAATAGTAAACGTTACAGGAGACCCGCACGTCACAGTTGCCGTTGAGAAGCTAGAAGGGAGATGCGAACAGGAGACAAATGCAGACAACACAGATCGAAGTCAATGATTTTAATGGTTATAGATAAAAAAATATTCTTAACATACAATATACAGACAAAACAATGATAGGTGAAATACATGTACACCCGACTAGACTCACTCATCCTCTTCCTCATCATAAGCCATTGAGTCATGCAACATTCCTGAAAAGAAAGGAAGGAAAGATAAAATGCTGCTGCAGACACAGACTATTGAGGAACACATTGACATGGGAGACTGCGAAAGGAGACATGGACATGGAGAACTGAGACATGGGAGACTGCGAAAGGAGACATGGACATGGAGAACTGAGACATGGGCTTTGTCGAAGAATTTGGAGGCTGTGATGGTTGGGTGTGATGGGAGAATGTTGAGATATATGGCTGGGATCACACGGAGAGACGAAGTGTACAGTGAAAAGGTGGCAAGAAAATGTCCCAATTTATGAGAAAATATGAAGCAACCTTGAAATTGAGAGAATCAGTCCAGAGATGAGAATAAGCATACTGTATTAGTTCGCCCATGTGGATGGAAAACTGAAATAAGATAAAGCATGAAGAAATACATTAGCAGTAGTATTTATCGCATTGATGTAAATAATGAATAGAGCTAGTTAATAATGTAACTAATGTAATGTAATTAATTAATGTAACTCTGAAGAAGAAGAATGTAACTGATTATTTGTCAAGATCATTCTTACTTTTGATGAGCGGCGTGGCTTCTATATTGAGGGGAACAAGCTGTTGATTCATAGCCGACGCTTCACTATTAGAGCAGCCAGGATCCTGCAATGACAGATATATTCTAACATAAGAAAATAAGGAAGCTACATCGTGGGATCTTATCCAGAGAAATAAACAAATATATAAAAAATACTTTGAAATATCTATTACATATATATGATTAGCAAGCACGTCATTGATTCTAAGATGATATTGTAACAGTCTTAGTTCTCTTCCCATTAATTAGATGAGACCTCTTGACCGATGAGACCACACACATGGAGATCAACTATCTATCTATCTGTCTGTCTGTCTGCCTATCTAATCTATCTATCTATCTATCTGTCTGTCTATCTATCTGTCTATCTATCTATATATCTGCCTACCTAATCTATCTATCTGTCTATCTATCTATCTGCCTATCTAATATGTCTATCTATCTATCTGTTTGTCTATATATCTATCTATCTGTCTGTCTGTCTGTCTATCTATATACCTATCTATCTGTCTATCTATCTATCTATCTATCTGTCTGTCTGTCTGTCTATCTAACACTCACCGCAGGAGTCAGGGCATGCAGGTCACCAAGGTCCGGCGCCAAGCACTGGTTTTGTGAATCACTCTCATGGGTTCTGATTTTCCCCAACTCATATTTGATTGTCAGTTCTTCAATCTGTCGGAAAAACAAATTAAGATTATTATAAGATATGTTACTTTAGTGCATTTTAGAGGCTAGCTATTAGGGTGGTTCATATTATTTGTGTGTATTAGGAAGTTATGCAAGAAGACAGAAGTGATGCATTGTTAAGAACATAAGAAAATAAGGAAGCTACAAGAGGCCGTGAGACCTACATGTGGTAGTTCCCGTTAATTAACCCATTAACGCCCAGATATTTCCCTTGCTAGAAAAATTGTCTTGTCGAGCCATAAAATTACGAGAAGTAACTAAATATACCAAATTAGTTAGTCGAGAACAAAGGTGATACTAAATCACGTAATTGTCTATGTAAAAATTCAATAAATAGTCGCTAAAAATACTCCTAATGTATCCGAAATTACAATGATAAGAAATAGGGTTCCTGGGTTCAAGGAGTTAACAACTACTCCATCCCACCTTGTATATGCCGATATGAATTGTTCCTTATTCATTAATTATAATTGTGTATAATGGTTACCTGGGAGTATGTAATGTAGTACCTCTTAACGGAGATATGCATCCATACATCTAACCTATGTAAAGATAATGCCTGGGAGTATGTAATATAGTACCTCTTGACGGAGATACGCATCCATACATCTAACCTATGTAAAGATAATGCCTGGGAGTATGTAATATAGTACCTCTTGACGGAGATACGCATCCATACATCTAACCTATGTAAAGATAATGCCTGGGAGTATGTAATATAGTACCTCTTAACGGAGATATGCATCCATACATCTAACCTATGTAAAGATAATGCTGTGTGTATTGATGTGAAAGTTATAGGCATATATTACAGGTTCACAAATAGGGTGGTAAATGATTGGAATGGACTCAGTTGTCAGGTAGTTAGTGCGGAGTCAATAGGGAGCTTTAAAAGGAGGCTAGATAATTTCATGGATGGGGATGAAAGGTGGATGTAGGTAGTGTGATGTAGGTAGTGTTAAGTAACAGGAACTACCACGTGTAGCTCTCGCGGCCTCTTGTAGCTTCCTTATGTTCTTATGTTCTTATTAGTGACAGTAAGCGATAGGGTGGAGTAGGTATCCTCATCGTCATCGTCATGGAGCCACACTATTGGCCGCTCAGTACAGTGTGGGCAGTTTGAGTCTATTCGAGGGGAGGCGGTGGCCGAGTGGTTAGCGTCTGGAAGTGACAAGCTCAGTGTACAGAGTATGAATCCCGCCAGGTGCCAAAAAATTTCAGCAATCGTTGAGTGGCCTAAGAACACCCACATGCTGCCCATTAACTCTATCTTCAACGGCGAGTGCATCGGAGGACATGGGGGCGGCATGAGCCTCTAATCACAGGCGTCACTGTAACAATCCTGCCTGCGCCACCACGGGTGAGGGCCAACCATCACAGCTCTCAAGTGAGCCTCCAGGGCCTGCCGTCCCACCCCTGAAGCTCACTGTCTACAGGCGCTATAGGCCGAAACAAAAACAAAAATGTATATATGGTGACTATAAAGTACGTATATATACGTCTCCATGGTGTAGTGGTTAGCGCGCCTAGCTACAAATCCACTGGCCCGGGTTCAAATCCCGGCCAGGCCACCCAGCTGTTCATTCTTCCTTTCGGGGAAAGTCGATAAATGGGTACCTGGGGAAACCTGTGGAAGGTAACTGTGGTAACCCGGATGTCACACTAGCCCTGTGTCCCAGGGTAACGGGTCCTCACCCACCACAGCCTCAAAGGCTAATGCCACGGAGATGAGCACCGAGGCCACGCGCACCATAGCGTATGGCCCCAACTTTACCTTATACAGTATGTGACTTAGAGAGCGGGCATTGGGTGACAAAGAAACAGACATTGAATCAGCATTTATGAATGACGACAATGCTTATGCAACAAAATATCTTATAAGACAGTGAGGCTTGAACCTTGGCACTGACCTGGAGGGCGTGAAGGGTAGGGTTACCTGGAGGGCGTGAAGGGTAGGGTTACCTGGAGGGCGTGAAGACCGTCCTTGTACTTCTTCAACACCCGCCTCAGGACCTCTTCCTGCTTCCTCAATCTGCGAAGCTTGGTCACCTGCAGCATTTCTCTGCACTGACTCTGGAAAAAATGTAAATCATCAGATATATTATTATTTGTTATAAAAATTTGTTGTATATACTAATAATAAATGCTATTAGTTACCTTACCTTTGCAACCACCCACAAGGAGGTTAGGTTAAATCTGATTAAAAGGAGGTTAGGTTAAAATATTGGGGGCAAGTGATGACGTCACAGGGTGAACACCGGGAGTACTTTCCGCCAGGCAGACATCATGACAGCGTAAGTAGCGGCTTAAATGAATGAACAAACTTTCCAATAAATCAAGGAACATAAAACCAATACATCTATGCTTAGGGAATAGATGGAAAAAAAGAAGAAGAAAAAAATACATAAGGGTTATGCCAGACCCGAACTTTGGACCGTGAAACAAGCATGATAACATATTTAAAAAATACTACAAACATATTGGTTTAATTATCTGACACAATTATTGCCTCAAACCCAAGAATATTTTTTTTTTTTTTTTTTTGCGGAGTGTTGGAGTGGAGTGTTGACTTGACAGAACTTGACTGAATGCCTTCATGTAAATAGCCTCATAACACTCTTCATTAAGTACATTATCTATATGGAAATGTTGGATATAAATCAGACAAACAAGAAAAGCCTCATAAACCTGGAATTGACGGGAGGATTATCAAAATAAACAAACTATATAGGGGGCGCCACCAGCGCCATATCTGTTCTAATTTTTTACGAGTTTCTTAATAGCTTATTATAAATCATGGTAGATATATCAACATTCATGATATGAAATACCGATTCTAAAACTGTAATCAGATTCAAGATTGAACCAGGAACAAAAATGTGTTTTTTAAAATATATTTGCGTGGGCGAGACGTGGTCATGACGTCACGGAGGAAGTTGTGAGGTCACGGTGAGGCTTGGGTCCGCTTGGAGGCCCTGCTGCTGTTGCTGGCCTGCTGCTGGCCCCTCCAGGGCCAGCAGCTTTCTGCTACCCTGATATCACGTGCCCCCTCATGACAATGTGGTGCCCTCGACAGTAGGGGGGGGTCAGTGCCCCCACCCCATAGGTTGATGGGATGGGCTAGCTTGTGTGTGTGTGTTGTCTGGGGGAAGGGGGAGAGTATGGGCAAACGCTAGAAACTTACCTTTTACCAAAACTAGTCAGTGACAAGAAAATACCCGCGCAGTCCTCGTCATTTTTTACCTGGCAATGTGTGAAATGCCGTATCCCGTATCCCGCCATCACCACCATGCAAACATCTACCTACCACATTAACCACAGCCCCTACCCTACCACACCCTCTACCACCTCAACGAGAAGTCTTCAACGAGAACACTTACTTTCATACTCGCCGATGACATTTTTTTCTCTTGACACAGCAACTTGAAAAACACAGCCCAGAACAGTCCCAGCACAGCGGCAGTGTTGACACTCGGCAGTGGTGCCAGCGCCGCCAGCCAAACCTACCCTGGGCTGCAGGGCAAAATTTCCCTCAGTTCAGTTCAGTTCAGTTGTTGGTCGGGAGTCAGGCCTTTTTCAACGGCACTCCCTGACGTGTTTCTTCTTGCTGTCTGGGTCTTTAATTAGTTGTCTTCTCTTATTCTATCTTATTAGTTTCTTTCTTTTTCTTTCTTCTTATTTTCTCTGGTCATCCCAAAACTGTTGATTGTTCTTTTTGCTTCTTCCACATTCACCTCTCCGAACAAATACTCCCCCACTATATCCTCTTCCTCCTCTAAGTAAGGTTGTTGTAGCCTCACACTTTTCTTTCTTTCATTACTGTATGCTGGGCACCATAGCAGAAAATGTTTTAACCCTTTTCCCTTTTAACCTCATATTTTCCCTGGCAACACTGACACTCACTGATCCAAGCAGGGCTCCCGCACTACACATATATCATGAACAAATTTATTACTGCCACAAATGCTCCTTTTACTGACACGAGACTTAAAAGAAAATTTATCTATGTATTTTTCTTAAATTCAACACACTTAAAGATGAGATATGATAGACAGGAAGGTCGAAGTGCTGGAGGAGGCAAGTGACAGTGACAGTGTCGCCTGCCTGACACAAACATGGAAGAGGATTCCGCAGCGCTGGGTAAGCCATGAATATCTTGTTTAATTAAGTGATACTACACCTTGACATGCTGTGAAGTGGTCTTACTGAACCATGATTGACGCGGGAAGGCACTGAGGTGATGGCGTGTGTGTGTTGTGGCGTGTCAGGCCAAACAGAGTGGCGTCAATGACAAGCCTGTTTACGCCCCCACACTGCCAGCCGTGCATATATAGGGCTGCAGTCAGTTCGTACACAAGTTGTTTCGTACACCAGTAGATTCGTACACCAAAAAAGTTGTTTCGTAGTCTATATGAAAGGGGTGCAGTCAGTTCGTACACAAGTTGTTTCGTACACCAGTAGATTCGTACACCAAAAAGTTGTTTCGTAGTCTATATGAAACCATAGTCGTTTCGTACACTCAGCTCAGAGTTGAACTTGATTACTAGAGTTACGAAATGGCACCAGGTATGTACGAAAAAACTCAAAATCAATGTACGAAACAACTAGGTAACAAAACCTGGGTACGAAACTCCCTGTAACCCATATATACCCCATTATATTACGGTTACAGGGAGTTTTGTACACAAGTTGTTTCGTACCCAGTTTTTGTTAGTTGTTTCGTACACTGATTTTGAGTTTTTTCGTACATACCTTGTGTTGTATCGTAACTACCGGAGGTAACACTAAAGTCGCCAGGACTTTTTTTTTCGATGTACAGACGTCTGGTGGCGTTAATACTTACATTTCTACATCCATGATTTCAGGAAAATTAGAAAGGGCTATCTGGAGAGTGTCATTTTGTGTCTTCATCTGTGTCATAGTATGGCTATAAATGAACAAATTACAAAAATATCACCCGAGTGGCGACCTACACAAAGATCGCCAGCTAGTGTTTATGTTCTGAGTGTCCTCCCGCCGTCGTCGTCGCCCGAAAAAAAACGTAGCGAAATTTGAAACTGTATATACTTGCAGATTACAAAGCATAAAACAACGCTGAAACAGGGTAGATTATACAGTCATGATATAAACTACTGTGTATCATCTTCAGTGGCACATACACAGCAGTAGTGATGCTATAATTCGTAATATTGGCACCTGGCGACATTATTGCAGCTGACGACTATAGTGTTATCTACAGTAGCTTAAATATACTAAATTTGCTAGTGGACAAGGATACCAAATAGGTCATATCTATAAAATATTGCTTATATCACAAAAATCGTCTTATGGTATACCCAAAGTACAATAGAAATTACGTTCTGGGCCTCAAGGGGTTAACCACAGTTACATATGGCTTAAAAGATGGATGATTTAACCCCTTGAGACCCAGAACGTAATTTCCATTATAATTTAGTTACCGTAGACGATTTTTAGTGACTATAAGCAATATTTTATAGATAAGACCTGTTTAATACCCTTGTCGACTAGCTAATGTGGTATATTAAATTGGTTTCTGTAATTTTATGCCTAACAACAGACAAATTTATATAGCAAAGGAAAGATCTGGGCGTGAAGGGGTTAAGGCAATAAACATTCATAAAGCTAAAGATGTCCTCTGTCCCAAGGCTATCTATCTCAAAGCTGTGCCTTACATCATATCCTATCATGTATTTCAAAGATTGTATATTTATTTTGTTATGATTTATGATGAGTAATATATAAAAATAGTTGTAACAATTTTTCAGCCACAGAGTTTTTATGACATGTATTTAACCCCTTGAGGCCCAGAACATAATTTCCATTGTAATTTGACCACCATTAGATGATTTTTAATGAATATAAGCAGCATTTAATAGCTATACTAGACCTATTTAATATCCTTGGCCACTAGTTAATTTGGTATATTCAGTAGCTTTTCTTAATTTTATGGCTAACAACATACAATTTTATATAGCAAAGGAAAGATCTGGGTATGAAAGGGTTAAAAGTTTGTATGTTTATGTTGTAATTTATGATGAGTAATATTATCATATATAAAAATAGTTGTACAGGTTGAAGTTCCCAAACTCGGCAACCTCGGGACCAGCGCCGAGCCGAGTAATGGAATTTTCCGACTTTTAGAGCGTAGATATATTAAGGGGGAAAAAAGCATGAAAATCACATGAAACTTCTTAAAAAGGTCAATTTTCTCAGAAATAGTTAAGACATTGTTCTTCCTTTTCTTTTCACTTCCACCAGTAGGTGTTCCTGAACGTTTGGGAGCCATAATACAAATAACAAACCTGTAGAAGTACACAAAATAACAGTGTACACAACTCTACAGTCACAACACCACTGAACAATAACAACAAACAAATCGGCGGGAGAAACCAAGCGGCCTAATGTGGTGGCACCTAGCGGCCGACCCGGCAACTACGCGCCGGGTTTTGGGTGTTCTGCCGTGTTTTGGAAAATCCGGAACCGTTGCCGAGTCTTGGGATGCCAAGTTTGGGAACTTCAACCTGTAACGATTTTTCAGCCACAGAGTTTTTTTATGACATGTACGTATTTGAAAGGTTGTATATTTGTGTTGTTTCAGACGACAGCAGTGAAGAGACGACAAAGTGTGCGGGATGCATGAACTTGATTGACGACGATGAGTTCTTCTCGGCGCTCGGGCAGGACTGGCACACAGACTGCTTCAGGTGCAGCGCCTGTGACATCACGCTCAGCAGCTGGTATTTTGAGAAAGATGGACTTCTCTTTTGTAAAAATGACTATTGGAAGAAGTATGGAGAAGCTTGTCAAGACTGTGGACAGGTACCTATGCTAGAAAAGAAAGAAAATACATACATATAACACTCATGAACAGAAAGAAAAGAGTGATGTGTCTTAATTACAGATCTTGATTACTTATTTTCTTATGTTCTTATGTATGTTCTTATGTTCTTATGTTTGTTGCAGATCATTACGGGCCCCGTCATGGTGGCCGGGGATCACAAGTTCCACCCCGAGTGCTTCATCTGCTCCTCCTGCTCCCTGTATATTGGCGATGGAGAGTCCTATGCCCTGGTGGAGCGCTCCAAGCTGTTCTGGTGAGTGTGAATGCTGTATCACTATTGCATTTCCTTCTTCTTCAACACACTGCCTCCATGTCTTCCTTGGCCTGCCCGGTGGATGGCATTGCATTTCCTTCTTCTTCTTCAACACACTGCCCCATGTCTTCCTTGGCCTGCCCGCTGGATGGCATTGCATTTCCTTCTTCTTCAACACACTGCCTCCATGTCTTCCTTGGCCTGCCCGCTGGATGGCATTGCATTTCCTTCTTCTTCAACACACTGCCCCCATGTCTTCCTTGGCCTGCCCGGTGGACGGCATTGCATTTCCTTCTTCTTCAACACACTGCCTCCATGTCTTCCTTGGCCTGCCCGCTGGATGGCATTGCATTTCCTTCTTCTTCTTCAACACACTGCCCCCATGTCTTCCTTGGCCTGCCCGGTGGATGGCATTGCATTTCCTTCGTCTTCAACACACTGCCTCCATGTCTTCCTTGGCCTGCCCGGTGGATGGCATTGCATTTCCTCCTTCTTCTTCAACACACTGCCTCCTTGTCTTCCTTGGCCTGCCCGGTGGATGGCATTGCATTTCCTTCTTCTTCAACACACTGCCTCCATGTCTTCCTTGGCCTGCCCGGTGGATGGCATTGCATTTCCTTCGTCTTCAACACACTGCCTCCATGTCTTCCTTGGCCTGCCCGGTGGATTGCATTGCATTTCCTTCTTCTTCAACACACTGCCTCCATGTCTTCCTTGGCCTGCCCGGTGGATGGCATTGCATTTCCTTCTTCTTCTATGATAGTCCTATGCCCTGGTAGAGCGCTCAAAGATGTTCTGGTGAGTGGGAAGATGACGGATGATGTATTTCCAGGATTTATATTTAGTAATGCAGCCAAAATGTTGACACTATTGCTGGTTATGCTATGTTGGCATTCTATTGTGTTTCTTATGAAGTATTGTTTGTGTCATCAATATATACAATAAAGGCGATGTAGGAAAAGTTCTTACAGCTAGTAATCAGGGTAGAACAAGAAGTAACGGATTGAAACTGGAAAAGCGTAGATTTAAAAAAGAAATGGGGAAAAACTGGTTCACGAATAGGGTAGTAAATGATTGGAATGGACTCAGTCGTGGGTTAGTTAGTGTGAAGTCAATAGGGAGTTTTAAAAGGAGGCTAGACAATATCATGGATGCTTGGGATGAAAGGTGGATGTAGGCAGTGTTAAGTAACAGGAACTACCACGTGTAGGTCTCACAGCCTCTTGTAGCTTCCTTATTTTCTTCTGTTCTTATGTACGTATATTTTGTCATTACAGTGGGCAGTGTTACAAGAGACAGATGCAGCCGTTGAACAAGTCAACACCCTTCATCAAAAAGCCTCACAGCATCCAACTTATAGGTAAATATACTGATGCTTATTCCTGTCTATTTTGTTGGTTCATTATAAATTGAAGTTCTATTCTGAAATGATGGAGGCAGTGTGTTGAAGAGGATATCTGGCAGCATTGGGCATTGAGGAGGTTGAGGCAATGGGTAGATACACAGTGGGAAGCATATCATCGACCACCTAACCTCACAACCTCATACTCAGTCGTCAGGTGGTTAGTACAATAAACCCTTCATGCTCGCGGGGGTTAGGGATCAGAGACACCCGCGAGTATCGTAAATCCGCGAGCATGACATTATTCATTCATTTACCTAAAAACAGAGGGGTAGGCCAATTTAGTTCGGGAGGTGTCTTGTTACTCTTCTTTTGAAAAGATTTAAGTCATAGGAAAGTGGACAAATAGAAACAGGAAGAGAGTTCCAGAGTTTACCAGTGAAAGGGATGAAAGAGTAAAGATACTGATTAACTCTTGCATTAGGAAGATGGACAGAATTGGGATGAGAATGAGTAGAAAGTCTTGTGCAGCGAGGCCGCGGGAGTGGGGGAGGCATGCAGCTAGCAAGTTCAAAAGAGCAGTGAGCATGAAAATAACGGTAGAAGAGAGCTAGAGAAGCAACATTGCGGCGGTGATTTAAAGATTGAAGACAGTCAGTCAGAGGAGAGGAGTTGATGAGACGAAAAGCTTTTGACTCAACCCTGTTTAGGAGAGCTGTATGAGTGGATCCTCCCCAAACATGTGAGACATACTCCATACATGG
The DNA here is from genome assembly GCA_016584305.1 of Chionoecetes opilio. Classification (NCBI taxonomy): domain Eukaryota; kingdom Metazoa; phylum Arthropoda; class Malacostraca; order Decapoda; family Majidae; genus Chionoecetes; species Chionoecetes opilio. The sequence continues at coordinate 142,560 of JACEEZ010020215.1, forward strand.
GCGGATAAGGCCCCTGTACAGAGCAAGCAATTAGAGAGAACTGCAACTCCGAAATGCCAGTGGTCGCTGGTAGTTTTAACTCACAATTTGGTGAAAAGTTGGTCAACTTGAAAGAAAAATATGGGCTTATTCCACTGTACTTAAAACACACAAGTATAATATTAAGAACGATTTTCTTCTATATGTATATTGTATAGAAGCCTGATTCTGTAAAACATTGTATATAACCAAATAACCAAGTAGGTTATAGTTGAGGAGGCGAGGTAAATGCTACTCTATGATATTATATAGTCAATAACGAATGTTTAGAAGTTATCTATACCTAGGCAGTCATATTTTCCTGTTATTATTGTGTATCAATCAGATAGAAAGCCTAGAAGTGCAATGAGTCGACGCGTGAAGTGGCAATGTTTTGATTCAATCTCCCCGCCACAATCTCCCCGCCCACCACTCCCCGCCGCGGCACGTCGCCTCCACAATTATAACCTACATTGTCGCAGCAACAAGCCGATTTCGGCATTCTTTATTCTTCGTTTTTCCAAGGCATTGCTTATTGTATTTTGACAAGCGTTTGCCAGACGCAGCAGTACTGTCTTAGAAAACAGTGTGAACATCGCCCAAATTTTACATGCCACAATATACATGTAAAAAATATATTAAGCTTTGCTACTCGAGGCGAGTAATTTGCATTAAATTGCTATTATAGAACGTTCCATCGTAATGCATGTCATCCATATAATTAGTAGAACAACAGAAGAACTATATTTTTTGGTATTCAGATGCGGTGCATCAATATTTATCGCGAAATTAATTTATGAAAAATATTAGTTTATATATATAAATATTAGTTCGGAGCCAAAACACAGTAGACCAACCTTTGAGTTAAAACTGCCAGCGACCACTGGCATTTCTCGAGTTGCAGTTCTCTCTAATTGGGAGGGAGGGAAAAAAAAGAAGAAAAAAAAGGGTTGAAAACCGGAGAATCAATCCCGAGCAGGGTTAGTACGGATCATAGGAGCTTTAAAAGGAGGCTGGATAAATTCATGGATGGGGATGAAAGGTGGATGTAGGTAGTATTAAGTAACAGGAACTACCACGTGTAGGTCTTACAGCCTCTTGTAGCTTCCTTATTTCTTATGTTCTTATGTTCTCATGTTTCAGAGTTGCCGGCCAAATCAGAAAACCAGAGGAGAATCAAGCTGAGTGTGGACTCGAGAAAGGGCTTCCCCCTCTCAGGACTCAGTAACTACCGCGGCCTTCGCATTGCAGAGTAAGACCCATTCATTCATTATGGTTCTCACGTAGTTAATAATAATAATGATTTAATTCTCACCCGAAGGCATACAGGAAAGCAACAACAACATAATATACAGACAGGGGAAGGAACTTAACCCCTTCACGCCCAGATCTTTCCTTTGCTATAAAAAAAATTGTCTGTTGTTAGCCATAAAATTACGAAAAGTGACTGAATATACCAAATTAGTTAGTCGACAAGGATACTAAACAGGTCATATCTATAAAATTATTGCTTATATTCACTTAAAAACGTCTAATGGTACACAAATTACAATGGAAATTACGTTCTGGGTCTCAAGGGATTAAGTACTAAAGCAAATAAAGTATAATATAATACTTTAGTTCAGATAGATAGGACGGTATACATGACGCTGAATCCTAAAATAGTATCAGCCAATGTAATTACAGTCAAACCTCGATATAACGGACCTCGCTATAACGGACAATCGGCTATAACGGACTCCTTCTCCCCCCCTTTAGTCCGTTATATCGAGGTTTGACTGTACTGTACTTCCACCAAAGACTATTATGTGAGTGGGTCTGGTTTGTTTGTTTGTTTGTTTACAGGATTAATGGTGGCCAAAAATTACAAGGAAAATTTCGTTCAAGACCTCAATGGGTTAGATGATAATACCGTTCACAGTGCTAAAAAGAAAGAAGAGTAAGAACCAAGAGTATTCCGAGACCGCATATCTCCGTCAAGGCTGAACGAGCGAAACATAATATTGACATTATTGTTGCCCGTACACCTCCAAAAGCTAATCTAAAAATCTAATCAAATCAACCCCTTCACGCCCAGATCTTTCCTTTGCTATAAAAAATTGTCTGTTGTTAGCCATAAAATTACGAAAAGTGACTGAATATACCAAATGAACTACAGCTAAGTATTAATTATCCGACCTTGGGGGGACCGAAGGTAGGTCGGATAATTGGAATAGTCGGATGTTCGGATATCACAGTAACCATAAACGTAAGGACAAAATGGTATAGAACTTAAAAGATGCAGCTCTTAAAGGCCGATCCAGTGGTATAAGCAAAAGTAAAATTCATGCATAAATAAAGCCACAAATCAATGCTTTCTAAAAACTATAAAAAACGAAGTAAAATAAATGGCCAAAACAAGACACAATGTGGTGGTGAAAAAAGTCGGATGTTTGGAGTCGGATGTTGGGAATTTGGCTGTAGTCGACAAGGATACTAAACAGATCATATCTATAAAACATTGCTTATATTCACTAAAAATTGTCTAATGGTGCCCAAATTACAATAGAAATTACGTTCTGGGTCTCAAGGGGTTAAGAACAAAGCTGCCTGAAGGAAGAGGTTAACCCTGCTGTTTGTATTTCAGTGTTCCGTCTCTCAAAGAAAGGTTGAAACAGTGAGTATGTTAGTGACTGTACCATGCACATTAGTCTCCCTGGGTCTGCACTGGATGTAGTTATGCCATGAACAGAATGATATTTGTGTAATCTCTGCACATTATCATTCTGCTTTGACTTCATGTCTTAGTTAGATGTGGATGCACCAGTAATTATTGTCTATCATGATTTATGTATGTACTCTATCCTATGTATGTTCAGTAAAACCTCTCGTATTCGGACCCTCATTACTCGGACTTTGACATTATTCGGACTTCTTTGGGGTCGAACTTTCCTAGCTATATTATACACCTAGATTTTTTTTTTTTTTTTTTTTTTTTTTTTTTTTCTTCTTTCTAGGGGTCGAAATTTCCTAGCTATATATACACCTAGATTTTTTTATTTTTTTTTATTTTTAGGGATCGAAATTTCCTGGCTATATTATTATACAACTAGATTTTTTTTTTTTTTTTTTTTTTTTTTTACATATCCCCCCCTATATAATCCCCCCATTATTCGGATCCTTGCATTACTCGAACCACTCCTTGGCCCAATTAGTCCGAATATGAGAGGTTCTACTGTATTTGTTTCCATAGTGATGCAGGCTTATTCTTAGTAGTAGTAAATTGCAAAGCTGAAATCTTCATCTGACAATGCATGCACCATCAAAGGTACACTTGTCTTGAAACTCCATGTCGAAACTCCTTAAAATTGTTCCCCAGTGCCTGAATTATCCTTAAAGTCAACTCTTTTGCCAGGACATCCACAAAATTCTCCCACAGTGCATGAGTTATCCTTTAAGTCAACTCTTTATTTCCAGGACATCCACAAAACTCTCCCACAAAATTCTCCCACAGTGCATGAGTTATCCTTAAAGTCAACTCTTTTTCCAGGACATCCACAGAATTCTCCCACAAAATTCTCCCACAGTGCATGAGTTATCCTTTAAGTCAACTCTTTTTCCAGGATATCCACAAAATTCTCCCACAGTGTATGAGTTATCCTTAAAGTCAACTCTTTTTCCAGGATATCCACAAAATTCTCCCACAGTGTATGAGTTATCCTTAAAGTCAACTCTTTTTCCAGGATATCCACAAAATTCTCCCACAGTGTATGAGTTATCCTTAAAGTCAACTCTTTTTCCAGGACATCCACAGAATTCTCCCACAAAATTCTCCCACAGTGCATGAGTTACCCTTAAAAGTCAACTCTTTTTCCAGGATATCCACAGAATTCTCCCACAAAATTCTCCCACAGTGCATGAGTTATCCTTAAAGTCAACTCTTTTTCCAGGACATCCACAGAATTCTCCCACAAAATTCTCCCACAGTGCATGAGTTATCCTTAAAGTCAACTCTCTATTTCCAGGACATCCACCGAACATTGTGCTAGGACAGACATATGACCATAGTTCTTCTAGGGTTTGCAATACGGTATGAAGGTTAATGCATGCTTTTCAGGGTGCAAAGAGTGCATTGTTTGGTTTGAAGATTTTGTTGTAGTGTACATAGTAGTTTGTGGCTTGTTATACAGGTTGAAGTTCCCAAACTCGGCAACCTCGGGACCAGTGCCGAGCCGAGTAATGGAATTTTCCGACTTTTAGAACGTAGATATATTAAGGGAAAAAAACTTCTTCAAAAGGTCAATTTTCTCAGAAATAGTTAAGACATTGTTCTTCCTTTTCTTTTCACTTACACCAGTAGGTGTTCCTGGACGTTTGGGAGCCATAATACCAATAACAGACCTGTAGAAGTACACAAAATAACAGTGTACACAACTCTACAGTCACAACACCACTGAACAATAACAACAAACAAATCGGCGGGAGAAACCAAGCGGCCTAGTGTGGTGGCACCCAGCGGCCGACCCGGCAACTACGCGCTGGGTTTTGGGTGTTCTGCCGGGTTTTGGAAAATCCGTAACCATAGCCGAGTCTTGGGATGCCGAGTTTGGGAACTTCAACCTGTATACATGGTGATGCTAGCACATATTATTTTGTTTTGCTAGTATTATTTTGCCATTGCACTAGTTTTGCTCTATGCTTAGTTTTTTATTTGGTTTTCCTCGTGTGTTGGTATGTGTATTTGTATCTAGTTTGTTAATCCCTACTTCTCTATTTTGTGTGTGTGGTGAACATAAAGGATAAACATGTCATGATGTGTTTTGGTAATCTACAGAAAGAAAGTTGTGGCCCTTAATAACTTACAATGTAATCAGATTTATGCACAGTGTGAAACTTTCTCTTTGTGTTGGTTTATGAGGCTAACTGTTTTGTGTGCACAGGTGGAAGCTGGAGTATTCTAGAAAAAGGAGTCTTTAATAACATATATAGTTTGTAGTTTGGTTTTGTAATGTGTTGTGCTTTCTCCCTTACTTGCAGGCTAGACTCGGCAGCAGATCTCATGTCCCTCCATGTGGGTGACAGGATCCTTGAGGTGAATGGCAGGCCCGTGGAGGATCACTGCATTGAGGACATTGAAAACCTGATTGCCTGTTCACATGATGCGTTACAGGCGAGTACTGAAAACACACCTTGCCTTCCACAGTGTATTCATGTAGTAGTTGTATTTAACATGAACCAATTTTCTTGAACCCATTTTTCAGTTTATATTCTTTAGGAAGTGACAGTCAGGGCTTATAAGTAAGGTATATTAGTGTGTATACAAGGGTTTCATGCCTCTAAAAAGGTCTTAAAAGGGCCCTTCATGCCCAGATCTTTACTTTGCTATAAAAAATTGTATGTTGTTGAGGCATAAAATTAAGAAAAGTAACTAAATATACTGAATTAGTTACTCGGCAAGGGTACTAAACAGGTCATATCTATAAAATATTGCTTATATTCACTAAAAACCGTCTGATAGTATCCAAATTACAATGGAAATTACGTTCTGGGTCTCAAGGGGTTTACGGCTACAAAGGGTTTCAAACTGCTTTTCACTTCAAATCTTCAGAGGAATAATTATATATTGGTATGAGAGAGCAGTGTGACTTACAGGAACTACCACGTGTAGGTCCCATGGCCTCTTATAGCTTCCTTACTTTCTTATATATGTTCTTATGTTTATTGTGATGCTTATGGCTTGAGCTCTTGTTGACTTTCTGGAGCTCTTGTTTTCTTGTTGTGATTATTATTATTGATTATTGATTATAATTGATTATTATTTATCATGGCTTGTTAACTATAGACTATTTTTTTTATTATGGTCAAAATGCAGTAAGGAAGCCACGCCCCCTGCCTCCCCTTCTATTCTACGGGGCAGCTGATTGGTGCATTCCTCGTATATCATCACCACCAATCACAATATCTTCACTACTTAACAGTGCGTGACCACTGGACAGAGCAATCTTCACTACAGAGGGATTTTTTATTTTGTCACCCTCTGTAGTGAAGATTGCTGTCCAGTGGTCACGCCGCTGTTAATTAAGTAGTGAAGATATTGTGATTGGTGGTGATGATACACGAGGAATGCACCAATCAGCTGCCCCGTAGAATAGAAGGGGAGGCAGGGGGCGTGGCTTCCTTACTGCATTTTGACCTTAATAAAAAAAATAGACTATAACTGAGCTGTTTGTTGCCTTGTAGCTGACCATAGAGCATGACCCCGAGGAGGTGTCCACACGCAGGCAGAGCTTTCCCTTTGTGTCGCCCTGCCGCAATGTCTCTCCAATACAAGACCAGCAGCAGAAAGAAGGTGAGGCTTTTATTTATTATTACTACTATATTATCATTACCTCCGCCAACGAAGTTGGAGGGGTTATGTTTTCACCCCGATCTGTCTGTCTGTCTGCTTGTACAGGATTTCTCGAAAAGTTACGAATAGGTTTGGACCAAACTCGGTATACCAAGTCTATTTGGTATAAGGAAGAACTGATTCAATTTTGGATGAAATCTATTGACAACTGTTGCCATGGCAAGCAATTGATGAAATATTCGGCCGGAGGTATGCGCTCTACTGAGTGCCCCCCCCCTAGTTATTATTGTTATTGTTATTATTATTTTTTTTTTTAGCCTATAGCACCTGTAGGGTTTTATTTTCCTTCTTTATGCTATCTATTGTCAGGAAGTTTTGGATATTATATTTGACCAGCAGCAGAAAGAAAGTGAGGTTTTGTATTATTATTATTATTATTATTATTATTATTAGAGCGTCGTCTACAATTATGGACAGTTTTAGACAATAGTTTACCCTTTTCGGTCAATTCAGCACCAGGTTAGTACAAATTAGTGAATAATCAGGATCAGTTCTCAGATATTGATACGTATTTAATTTCCCCCGCAGGCCTGAGAGAACGTCTTTTTAAGCGTCGGGACGAAGGTTACGTTTCCGGCACCCAGCGGAGCCGTCAGCTGCGGCGCGGCAGAGGGAGCAAGGAGAGGGCCTCGTCGCTGCCTAAACTATTAGACAAGTAAGTGTACTGTGTCAGCAATGTTGTTAATCTTTCTATGTAGATGACAAAAATGTTTATGTAAATGTTTCTATTTCTAGTTAGTGGAGTGTCATCAATGTTGTAAGTCTTTCTATGCTCGAGGTCATGAGTAGAGGTCATTTTTTAGAGGTCAAGTATGAGGTCATTTTTTTCTATGCCTTTGGGCGAAATTTGAATATTATTATTATCATTTTTTAATTTTTTTATTATTATTATTATATAGTTTGTAAGTCTCTCTGTTCCAAGTCATGAGTAGTAAGCAAAGTAGCCGGCATCTTCTGTCTTGTTTTTTATTACCACCATTGCCTTGTATCAGTGCATGTTTTCCCTCTATCCATGTCTACTGTCTTAATTTCTTATTGTAAGATTTTTCTTTATCAGCAGCAGGGTCGTTCCTTACTATATGCGAGCTACATGGTTGCACAAGGCCCCCGAAGCCACCAAGGGGCCCCCAAGCTGCCATTATTTGCATTAGTTTATATAATCTAGTCTCATTTCCTCTTAAAGTGCACCAGATTGATGTATTTAAATATTATAGGCGTGCCCCCGGACCACCTTAGAGGGCTTGGAATCCCCCCACCATAGCTTTACAAAATAGGCCCCCAAACACCATTTCGCATAGGGCCCCAAAATGCTAGAAACGGCACTGGTCATCAGGGGGTGGTGGTTGTAATGATGTTAATGTATTGTTTCGTCTAGATTAACTTGAAGGGACACTTTGACGAGATGCTTTTTATGATTGTGGTGGCTGTAATGATGATAATGGGATAATGTAATAATAATGGGAAAAAAAAAAAATGTCATGATAATGTAATGTTTCATATAGATTCACTTGAAGGGCGACGATTAACTTACCTCTGACGAGATGCTTTTTATTCTTGTGGTGGCTGTAATGATGATAATGGGATAATATATAATAATGGGAAAAAAATACAAATGTAATGTAAAATATAATGTCATGATAATGTAATGTTTCATGTAGATTAACTTGAAGGGCGACGATTAACCTACCTGTGACGAGATCCTTTTTACCCCGCAGTGAATGTTCCCGGGAGTCTGGCTACTATGACCTCAGCAGAACTAAGTCTTTCCGCGTCGAGCCCAAGAATCAGCGAATCTTCCGGGCGTCTGATCTGACTCAGGGGGAGCTGCTCGGGAAAGGCTTCTTCGGCCAAGTATGTTCACTATTTTCTATGATTGTATCTCTCATCTACCATCAACAACACTATAGTCGCCACTGCACTAATGTCGCCAGGTGCCATATATTACAAATTACCCATTACCCAATATACATTATTTATCAATGGCGTTTTTTCAATGTGTGTTTTTGTTCTGATGTTCTAACTCGGTTTTTTCAATGTGTGTTTTTGTTCTGATGTTCTAACTCGGTTTTTTCAATGTGTGTTTTTGTTCTGATGTTCTAACTCAGTTTTTTCAATGTGTGTTTTTGTTCTGATGTTCTAACTCGGTTTTTTCAATGTGTGTTTTTGTTCTGTCGTTCTAACTCGGTTTTTTCAATGTGTGTTTTTGTTCTGATGTTCTAACTCAGTTTTTTCAATGTGTGTTTTTGTTCTGTCGTTCTAACTCGGTTTTTTCAATGTGTGTTTTTGTTCTGATGTTCTAACTCGGTTTTTTCAATGTGTGTTTTTGTTCTGATGTTCTAACTCTGTTTTTTCAATGTGTGTTTTTGTTCTGTCGTTCTAACTCGGTTTTTTCAATGTTTGTTATTGTTCTGACGTTCTAACTGTTTTGTATTCGTCAGGTGTTCCGGATGACTCACTCGAAGACAGGCGAGGTGATGGTTCTCAAGGAGCTGTACAGAGTGGACGAACAGGCGCAAAAGAACTTCCTGAAAGAGGTAAGATAGAGTGAAAAGAGACACATGTAAATCCTGGTGCATTCAGTACACTTACATAGAAAGAATCCACACATATTACTATTACTATTACTACTAACTGCTACTACTACTACTACTACTCTCTCTCTTCTTCCCTAGGTGGCAGTATTGAGAAGTCAGAGTCATAAGAATGTTCTCAGGTTCATCGGCATTCTGTACAAAGACTTTTGATACTGCTGTATTGCTATTATATTAAATACTAGCCGCAAAGCTGCCCTCCGGGTGGACTTTTTGGCTAGCTCCTGCGGAGGGCTGTTGGTGGGCCTTTGGCCCACCACCTGTGTTTGGTGGGCCTTCGGTCCACCAAACATAGACTCTCCAGATAGCCCCCCCCTTCTAGCTTTCCTGAAATCATGGATGTAGAAATGTATGTATTAACGCCAACCCATTCACATCACCCCCAACCCATTCACTCACCCATCACACCCCACCCATTCACTCACCCATCACCCCCCACCCATTCACTCACCCATTACCCATCACCCCCCACCCATTCACTCACCCATTACCCATCACTACACACCCATTCACTCACCCATTACCCATCACTCCCCATCTATTCCCTCACCCATCACCCATCACCCCCCAACCCATTCACTCACCCATCACCCCACACCCATTACCCATCACCCCACCCATTCACTCACCCATTACCCATCACCCTACATCAAGGTTTCTTCAATTCTCGCAACCCACTTTTTTTTTCTCACAATTCTCGCTAATAGGCTGCTAAAAAAAAGAAGAAAAAAAGTGATCAGATAATTTCATATGTAGGCTTAAAACCTTCCCCTGGTCGACCTGGTTCCAAAACTGTGCCATATGATGGGATTCCGGCACAGGGGGCGGCACCTATCGCGGACACACAGACAGACACACACACTTTCGCTTATGTTATTATAGATTTAACAATCGTTTATAATGATAGTACATAGGACATGGTGTTCTTCTTCTACTACTACTACTACTACTACTACTACTACTACTACTACTACTACTACCGTCAATAACACTATAGTCGCCACTGCAGTAATGTCGCCAGGCGTATTTTATAGGCGAATTTTATGAATTTTAGCATCACTACAGACCTGTATGTGCCACTGAAGACAGGTACATAATATAAACTACTGTGCATGCCTCTTTAGTAGCACATACTAGTCTGTAGTGATGCTAACATTCGTAATATTTGGCGCCTGGCGACATTAGTGCAGTGGCGACTATAGTGTTATTGACGGTACTACTACTTCTACTACTACTGCTACTTCCCCCCCCCCCCACTACTGCTACTACACGATACCTCCACCCCATGTTTATTTATGAAATATACGCGGGCTCTACGAATTGGAGGTCCAGTAGCCCCAACTCCGGTCGCTACTGACTGGCATCCAACCATACTACTACTACTCATCTACTATTTACTTAATTACAATCCCCATGTACCTCTCTACACCATCTACACCAATATGCCGCTCTCCACCACAGTGGCCTGATAGTCCAGGCCAGCTATATCGATGGTTGTGGGGGCAGAATATCTAGTACCCCTGAGACATAGGAGGGCAGACCTGAGCAGGGAGAAGGAGAGACGGCACCTCATCCAGGCGACAACGTGGCTCCTTGGCTGGTGCTTCCATTCTGCCATTACATCTGCTAGTCTTGAATAGAAGCACTTGGCCTTGGGGCCCATCCCGCCGGATGTAGTGAAGACTAGGGGTGTGAAGCTGCCCTGATCAATATGTTGAATCCTTTCCTCATACGCCCTGATTTTCTCCTGCTCATTCCTTTGGTGAGCGGCTTCCAGTGAGATCCCCCGGTGGCAGGCGGCCATCGGATCGAAGATTCTGATGTTCATGAAGGCTCTCTGTCCTCTGGTCCAGAATCCACGAGCACTTACGTCCACTCGGGCCTCGTTGGCGATGTTGGCCGTCCTGTACTGCAATTGTTCGCCATCCAGGGGGAGAAGAGATGGTTCGGTGGAGATGTCGCGGCACACCTCCCTGAGCATACTGGCCGTCACATCTCTCACCTCATCGTGTCTGATGCACACGAATCCCCCCCTTTTACACGTCATGGTGTGGTTGACGTTGTTTGGAGCTCCACATACACAGGTTTTGGGAATTCCCTCCACTGGCCAGCCATACCTCAGAGCAACGGCATCTACGAATTCTTGTTTGTTGAGGCTGAAGCCTTTTGCTCTGATAGGCAAGCATGTTAGCCAGCTGGACGCTCCCGTTCCCTGTGCAGTGTGAATTTTCCTCACGGTATCATCCAGCAGGGCGCCTTTTAGGCGTTCCAAGCTTTCCACTTGTGCACTTTGCCTGTCTCTAGAAATGGTTTTCTTTAACTCCAAGATCGCATTCTGGTCTGTTTCACCATTTGCGTCTTGAGCTATGATTTTTTCGGTGAGGGAACTGGTGAGGTTGATGGAGTTTAGGTTTTCTTTATCGGCCAGTCTCTCAGGGGATGTGATCCCCATCCCACCCAGTCTTGGTGGAAATGTCAGCAGCTCCCTCTCGTTATCCCCTATGATATGGGATCAGCAGCGCTGGTAGGAAGGTGTTCCTGATGGAGTCTTCCAGCGGTCTGAGGAGAAGGCTGATGCCTGGGATGGTGCGCTTGACGAAGCTCCATCGATGTTGTAGGCCATGCGAGAATGCTGAGTAAGCTGCGTGTGGTTCTGTCTTGGCCATGTCGGACAGGACGTCCACCTCTTTCACCCACTCCGACACTTTCTCCCCGACGTATTTCACCTTGAACTCCTCTGTTCCAATCACTGCACCCAAGTGTTGTTGTCCATACTACTACTACTACTACTACTACTACTACTACTACTACTACTACTACTACTACTACTACTACTACTACTACTACTACTACTACTACTACTACTACTACTACTACTACTACTCTCTCCCTTCTTCCACAGGTGGCAGTATTGAGAAGTCTGAGTCATAAGAATGTTCTCAGGTTCATCGGCGTTCTGTACAAAGACAAAAAGCTGCACCTTGTCACGGAGTTCATCAGCGGCGGCACGTTGAAGGAGATCATCCACGACCAGGAGGAAGCATTACCCTGGGACCAGCGCATCAGCTTCGCTAAAGACATTGCCTCGGGCATGGCGTACCTGCATAATTGTGATATTATTCATAGGGATCTTAACTCCAACAACTGCCTAGTCAGAGAAGTAAGGCCATAGACCTAAGGTTAATGCATGCTTTGGAGGGTGCAAAGAGAAAATAGTTTTGTTTGCAGATTTTGTAGTAGTTATATAGTAGTTTGTGGCTTGTTATAGTACATGGTGATGCTAGTATTATTTTGTGTTTGCCATTGCACTAGTTTTGCTCTATGCTTAGTTTTCTATTTGTTTTTCTCATGTGTATTTGTATTTGGTATGTGTATTTGTGTCTATAGTCTAATTATTTTATTATGGTCAAAATGCAGTAAGGAAGCCCCGCCCCCTGCCTCCCCCTCTATTCTACGGGGCAGCTGATTGGTGCATTCCTCGTATCATCACTACCAATCACAATATCTTCACTACTTAACAGCGCGTGACCACTGGACAGAGCAATCTTCACTACAGAGGGATTCTTGATTTTGTCACCCTCTGTAGTGAAGATTGCTCTGTCCAGTGGTCACGCGCTGTTAAGTAGTGAAGATATTGTGATTGGTAGTGATGATACGAGGAATGCACCAATCAGCTGCCACGTAGAATAGAAGGGGAGGCAGGGGGCGGGGCTTCCTTACTGCATTTTGACCATAATAAAAAAAATAGAGTAGTTAGATAATCCCTACTTCTCTATGTAACCTTTACTTCTCTAATGATAAGTTATAAACAAAACACAGATTTTGTAAAGTATGGACCTTATCATGAATATTTGTCCATCTAGATTTTGAAGTTAATGTCTTTTTACTTGCTCTCAATTGCCGTCTTATTTTTTTATGATGAAATTTTGAATACAGGTTGAAGTTCCCAAACACAGCAACCTCGGGACCAGCGCCGAGCCGAGTAATGGAATTTTCCGACTTTTAGAACGTAGATATATTAAGGGGAAAAAAAGCATGAAAATCACATGAAAAAAATCACAGGAAAAAATTATTTGGATTCTAGACGTTTGGGAGCCATAATACCAATAACAGACCTGTAGAAGTACACAAAATAACAGTGTACACAACTCTACAGTCACAACACCACTGACCAATAACAACAAACAAGTCGGCGGGAGAAACCCAGCGGCCTAGTGTGGTGGCACCCAGCGGCCGACCCGGCAACTACGCGCCGGGTTTTGGGTGTTCTGCCGTGTTTTGGAAAATCCGGAACCATAGCCGAGTTTTGGGTGTTGCCGAGTCTTGGGATGCCGAGTTTGGGAACTTCAACCTGTATAAATATTTAATCCATTTCTAGCAATGTAAAATGTTGAGATCAGAGACGTGGTTCATAATACAATGTGAAGATTCTGAAAATGGTTGGGAATGTGTTTAATTAATGTGTTGATTATTTTCAGGATAAATCCGTCGTGGTCGCAGATTTTGGTTTAGCCAGAATAATGCCACAGAATAATTGGACTGCCGAGCGGAAAAAGTACGGAAAAAAGCATGCCAGGAAGAAAAGGTAAGAATGACGTGTCCCTTGCTATAATCATAGGTAGGGAGATCGTGTCTTTCCATTTGAATCATCGTACAGCGAGGTAGCTAAGACGCATTCTGACATTAACCCCTTGAGACCCAGAACGTAATTTCCATTGTAATTTGGATACCTTTAGACGATTTTTAGTGAATACAGCTAAGTATTAATTATCCGACCTTGGGGGGACCGAAGGTAGGTCGGATAATTGGAATAGTCGGATGTTCGGATTTTACAGTAACCATAAACGTAAGGACAAAATGGTATAGAACATAAAAGATGCAGCTCTTGAAGGCCGATCCAGTGGTATACGCGAAAGTAAAATTCATGCATAAATAAAGCCACAAATCAATGTTTTCTAAAAAATTAAAAAAACTAAGTAAAATAAATGGCCAAAACAAGACACAATGTGGTGGTGAAAAAAGTCGGTTGTTTGGACAAGTCGGATGTTTGGAGGTCGGATGTTGGGAATTTGGTTGTATAAGCAATGTTTTATAGATATGACCTGTTTAGTATCCTTGTCCACTAACCACTTTGGTATATTAAGGGACTTTTCTTAATTATATGGCTCGATAACATACAATGTTTTATAGCAAAGGAAAGATCTGGGCGTGAAGGGGTTAAGACAGATAAGACATGCACATTCAGACAGATTCTGGTTAGATTCCGACCAGGTTCTGATACACAATACCAATTACTGTTGTTAAAAGTGTATCAATGTTGAAGAATAGTTAAGTGAAGCTGTTCTGTTGATGTTCCTCTACTTAACCCCTTGAGACCCAGAGCATAATTTCCATTGCTTTTTGGAAGGTTTTCACTATAAAGGAAATAATCTGGGTACCATTAGACGATTTTTAGTGAATATAAGCAATATTTTATAGCTATGACCTGTTTAGTATCCTTGTCCACTAACTAATTTGGTATATTCAGTTACTTTTCGTAATTTTATGGCCGACAACAGACTATTTTATACAGCAAAGGAAAGATCTGGGCGTGAAGGGGTTAATGTAACTTCTTTTTACAGGAACTAGCACGTGTAGGTCTCGCGGCCTCTTGTAGCTTCCTTATTTTCTTATTTCCTTATGTTCTGTTTGCCCTCAAAGGTACACCGTGGTGGGCAACCCTTACTGGATGGCGCCGGAGATGATGAAAGGCAACAAGTATGATGAGAAGGTGGACATTTTCAGCTTTGGCATCATCTTGTGTGAGGTGAGTCATCGATCTGTATATCTGTCCGTTAAGTCTACTGATCTGTATACAGTAAAACCACCTAACTTTGGACATTTTTTAGGGTTTTTTGCATATAGCTTTGTGTAGAGTTGCATTATCTAACCCCTGTTTACCTAAAAGAGGATGACTAAAAGAATATTTATATGCATGTTTTGTTGTTGTTGTTTACAGATCATTGGAAGGGTGGAGGCGGACCCTGACTACATGCCACGCTCCAAGGATTTTGGACTCAACGAGGCCGTCTTCCAGACCAAATACTGCCAAGAGTGTCCCGAACCCTTCTACAAGATTGCCTTCATGCTGTGCAATATTAACCCTGATACAAGGTAGGACAGGTTGGATTTTGACTGGTTTTGATAGGTGAAAACAACAAGAAGTGCTTTTTTTTTTTCTGTGCACAATACTTTTGCAATGTTCTTTGGTGTGCTCTATTTTATACATGAAGATTATGAATATAATATATTATTCTGTACATTTTTTTGTGAGTATGAAAAACAGATTTTTTTTTTTTTTGAGTATGAAAAACCGAATATATTTTTTTGTGAGTACTGTATGAAAAACCGATATATTTTGTGAGTATGAAAAACCTAATGTTTTTTTTGTGAGTAGTATGAAAAAAAAAAAAAAAAAAATTTGAGTATGAACCGAATATTTTTTTGAGTGAAAAATCAAATACCTTTTTTTTTGTGAGTATGAAAAATCAAATAATTTTTTTTGTGAGTATGAAAAAACTCATTCTTATTTTAGTATGAAAAATCTCTTTTTTTTTTTTTTGTCTGAAAAACAGGATATTTTTTTGGTGAGTAAGAAAAACCTAATATTTTTTTTGTGAGTCTGAAAGAGTGTCTGTCTCCTTGCAGGCCACCCTTTGAGATCCTGGAGGTGTGGCTGGAGGGGCTGGCCATGCACTTCACGGTGGGTGCCCCGATACCCTCCAACCTCCTGGTGGACATCTATACCTATAATGGTGAGGCTTTATGATGCCGTGATTGATTGATTGATTGTTTTATTAGGCTTAACATAACATAAATAAAGTTAATTATACATTACTTATATACAAGCCGCGGTCCATTGCGCCTCTTTTAAAAAAAATTGATGTATAGCTTTTTTTATGATATATCCCTTTTTTCTAATATATATCTTTTCTTTTTTTATAATATACGTACCGGTGTATCTCTTCTTTTCTTTCTTTTTAATTATTTTATTTTATTTTTATTTTGTGTGAGGAACAAAACCCTGTAGAGCTTAGATTAGTCCTGACCTCTATAGATTTTTTTTTCTTCACCCTATCTATATAATCCCCTGTAATCCCCTGTAATCCCTATCAAGAAGACAGTAAAGGCTGGTTCCCACTAGCCCGCTTGTATGGCCGCCGTACAACAACAATGAACAACAATGACGTCACAAAAAAGTCGACCGCACCGCCGTACAAAGTTAAAATCAAGTCATCTCTCCCTCTCGGCGGTGTCCTCTCGAGCGGAGGTGCAAAATGTGCCCAGTTACCACAAATACCACTCCAGCGGTGATGAGGGTGACGTCATTGTGGGGCGGTGTACGGCAACGGTGGCCGTAGAAGCGGGCTGGTGGGAACCGTATATTCTGTATATTATGTGTATTAGCGTGTAGTTGTTAGTATAATTTCTTAATCACTTGTGTATCAGTATTATTTCATAGTAGAGAATTGCTGTACTTTTTCCATATATTTGTATAATTTTGTCATGAATAAAATAGAATACTGCTAGAGATAGTCCTTGGCGTCCCAGTCAGGACTTTAGCACATTAACTCCCCTTCTGTTTTTCAATGTATTAAGTTTAATAAATAATAAATAATAATAATAATAATAATAATAAAAAAAAAAAAAAAAAGGTCTTAAGAGTATAAAGAAAGAGGGTGGGGGGGGGGGCAATTTAGTTCAGGAGGTGTCTTGTCACTCCTCTCATTTAAAGATATAGCTTTTATTATGTACCCGTATATCTATTCATGAATTAGCTATTTGTTATTTTTATTAGTTATTTAATTATTAACATTGATGAATTAGTATTATGAATTTACGGGACACATGAATGAATTCCCTTAGTTTATCGGACTCGACTTCAGTTCTTGAAATCATCTGTATATTATCTGTTATTACGTAGACCACAACTTGACCCCATAAAGAAGACATCTATATAAGCTCCTCTACTAAAAAGGAAACAGGGAAAAACTGGTTCACAAATAGGGTGGTAAATGATTGGAATGGACTCAGTCGACAGGTAGTTGGTGCGGAGTCATTAGGGAGTTTTAAAAGGAGGCTGGATAATTTCATGGATGGGGATGAAAGGTGGATGTAGGTAGTGTTAAGTAACAGGAACTACCACGTGTAGGTCTCATGGCCTTTTGTAGCTTTCTTATGTTCTTATATGTACCTCATCTGTTATTAAACCACAACTTGACCCCATAAAGAAGACATATAACAAGCTATCATAACAAGTATAATATAATAACAAATGTGATGACAATAAGAGAAGAGAAGACATAACAAGCTATAATAACAAGTATAATATCATAACAAAACTAGTCTATTTTTTTTTAACAAGGCAAAAAATCCATTCTATCATAAGGTCTCATGCTTAAAATGATGCCTATGTTTACCTGATAATAGGGTTAACTATGATAAAATACAGCATCAATTTAGAAGAAACATAGTATTCCCTTCTCATGACATCAAATATCAGTCAGTAAGCAGCAAGGGGTCAGGATTTTTTGCCTCGTTAAAAAAGATAGATTATATATATAACAAGCAATAACTATACAAGCTCCTCTTCTTTCCAGGCCGGAGTAACAGTAGCTCCTCCGAAGCATCTACACCTGAAGCTGGCGGTCCGGATTGCCACCAGCCGCCGCCCCTCCTGCGCACCATCAGCGAGGGCACCTACACCACCAACGACAGCTTCAGCAGTACCTCATCCTACTCCAAGGCAGACCTCTCCGTATTTGACCCCCAGGAAGCACTCATCGAGGACGCGAGCTGGGATCTACGGCAGCGGTTGTCACTAGAAGTCTTGAGGCCAAACTGGAGCCCTGAAGGTTTGGATAAAGTAGATGCAGTAGGTTGTAGTCTAAAGAGTGAAGATCTTAACACTTTTGAGCCCATTTCAAATCATGTCCCACAGTCTAGTACTATGCCGAGCGATTTAGAATGCACTCAGCTATGATTTTTCAGGTTATGCCGAGTCCCTGGTTTAAGAAGTGCTTTATAGTGAAGTTATTTAATTGAAGTAAGCATGTATAAAGATTGTACAAAAGATAACTAGAAGCATTCCTTTTATCGTGATGGTAGCGGCCTCGTTGTAGCGAAGGTTGTTAGACGGAGGCTCGTGGACAGAAAAGGTTTAATTTCTCATCGTTTGTTGCCTCCCTAACACGGACTCTTGCTTTGTCCTTGAAGATTTGTGGGTATTATTCCAGATGAACACAGAATTCTACTTTGGTGGACGAAATTATTTTTTTTCTGGTGAGTTTTGATGTGTTTTGAAATAATCTGCTCACCGTTTCTGTCGCAAATCTTTTTAATTTTTTAATTTTTTAGTTAGGTATAGGTTCGGTTAGGTTCAACGTTGTTTTTTTTGTCATTTTCGTTGCAAAAAATATATATATATATAAAAAGTTCTTTGCGACAGAAACGGTTAGCAGATTAATTTAAAACGCATCAAAACTTACCCGAAAAAAAATCGTTTCGTCCACCCCAGGAAGTCCGGTGTTTATCTGGAAATGTACCGCTTAGTGTCTTCCTATGATCAAAAAAGGTCTGGAATCTGACGCCTGTGAATATGTTGATAGATGTGTTGAAAGCAATATATTTTTGTAGATCAACATAGATTTTTTCTATAAATAAGAAATATAACTCACTATTTTTGTTGTTTCATCATCATAACTTATTTGACCATTTATTCCATCATTTTGGTAATTCCTCGTTGCATTTTTACATTGGAATAGATATATACTTGGTAACTTAGGACTTACTTAACTATCTCATCTCTAATGATATGTAATGATAACTTGACCTGTTATGAATCTTGGCCCTCAACCCCTTCACACCCAGACCTTTCCTTGGCTATATAAATTTGTCTGTTGTACGCCATAAAATTACGAAAAGTAACTGAATATACCAAATTAGTTACTCGACAAGGATACTCAATAGGTCATATCTATAAAACATGGCTTATATTCACTAAAATTTGTCTAATGGTACCCAAATTACAATGGAAGTTACGTTCTGGGTCTCAAGGGGTTAATTACCTTCAGCCCCTTCTAATAATCTTCTTCTATAAAGTATTAGTAACAGTTCAGGTCAAGAATTTAACTTTCCATGCTGTATCTAGTAGATGTCTTATATACTGGGCTTTTTTTTCAGATCATTTAAGTACTGCATTGAAAATATACATAGCCTACATATAGATATGGCCTTGAATTAACCCCTTCACACCCAGATCTTTCCTTGGCTATAAAAAATTGTATGTTGTCGAGCCATAAAATTACAAAAAGTAGCTGAATATACCAAATTAGTTAGTGGAAAAAGGATACTAAACAGGTCATATCTATAAAACATTGCTTATAGTCACTAAAAATCGTCTAATGGCAGCCAATTACAATGGAATTACTCTGTCAAGGTAGCTCCCCAGGTCAGGCCAGTAGCCAAGACTGGACCATGTGTTCCATGCAGTGGCTTATGTCAGCCAAATTTGGAGTGTTCGGCGGTCTTCATAGACCCAAATCTCACAGCGCGATTTGACAGTTTTGCTAAACCGAAATTGTTTGCACTTGGGTCTCCTTGGTCATTCTTAAATTTATGGTCCTAATTCGCAATCTTACAACATTCAAGTGTTCCGTTCTGGTCTTATCAGTGTCTCAAGCGATCTAGTCACAGTACAGCATTGTAGTGGTAAGTTGTTACCTTTTTGTCTTGCAAAATCAAGGGGTCATTGAGCTTGTTGTGTTGCACAAGGGAGTTGTTGGCTGAGTCTTTCCATGCCTCAAGATCAAGTGAATCATTTGACAGGGGAAACTTACATTTACCGAGTTTTGTACTAGAATCGCAAATGTCTCATTTGTTTTTATTGGTCTCTTTAGCTTAATCTGCCATCAAGGGTTATTAGAATGACTTTTTTTCGGTTTATGTTTATTTATTTTTATTTTGGTGATGACTTTTTTTTTTTTTTTTTTGCATCTACTCTTATCTCTCTTGTTCGTCAATGTAATGGATTATTCTTGGTTGATATTCCTGTACTTAATCTTAACATTTTCCATTCTGAATGATAGTTCATGATGGCAACAACATTCCGTTTATGTTCCCTGGCATGAATGTCAAACGGTTCCATTGTGCTTGATTGTTTATGAGAACGACGACACTCCAATAAATGCTTGACAGTGTCTGGGAAATATGGCCCAAGCATTGAGCACGTCTTGTGTGATATATTAAGACATTCTAGCATTGGTCATAGATTTCATGGCGTACAAGAAACTCCGCCTAAATTTCCACTTTAAGCTGTGAACACTGGCTATTTCTTGCATCCCTTGATTCCTGTTGTCATAATCTTGCATCCTCAGTGCCAATAACACTACATGCTCTTCCCTCTATCCTCCCTTTCTCTGCTACACTCTGGAACTCTTCCTGTTTTTATTTTGCCATCTACGTGGTCATTGTGTGGCTCATTTACGTGTTAGGATCCCTCACACCTGTGGGATATTTAAACCTTCTCATTACACTCTAATCACTAGTGCTTCGTCATCATGGTCTGTCTGTACACAGCACTGTGCTTGTCATCTCTTGTTGTTAGAACACTTTCTTAGAAGATCTGAGATAGATTAATGAATTCATAGAGTAATATCTTTTATATAGATCCTCCTTGGATATATATATATATATATATATATATATATATAATATTATATATATATATATATATATAATATATATATATTAATATATATATATATATATATATATATATATATATATATATATATATATATATATATATATATATATATATATATATATATATATATATAATATATATATATATATATATATACGAGTGAGTGTAATGTGTATAGTTTTGTTATGTAGTAGTAGCGTGGAAAGCATTGCCATACTTATCTTACATTCAGGGATAGATTAAAGTGATTGATACACATTTTTAAGGAAATGTTGCTCACTAATTTTAATGTCTGTGTTGATTGTTATGTGAGAAATGCTAATAGTATATTTTGAGGCTCAAACCCCTAGTTAGCCCGTCAGTCAGTCAGTCAGTCAGGGAGTGTCGTGTGATGAGAGGCCGAGGCCGGAGACCTAACCTAGAGTTTTTATATTTTCTTGCCAGTGCCTCAAAGACATGATTTACTCCTGATTCACTGCTGCAGACATACATGCGTCATCTTTTTCTTCGTTTCCATTCCCACTCATCCAAACTTTTGAAGCTGTGCCATGCAGCTTGAGCTAAACTAAACAATGTACATGTGCATTTAGTGTGTAAGCATGAAAACCATGCATGGGAAGGGGACTGCCCTTAAATCTGTGTGATAAATTGTTAATGTTCTGTTCTTGATTATGTATTTTTCCATGTTTGTTATCTCACTGTTATATAAATAATAGAAACAGTTTTGATATTGAAACAGAGGTCTGGGAGAGGCGCCTGAGTTTCTTCATCCGTGTACTATAGTCCCGTGTAAAGGTTAAGGCAAAGACTATTCATTCATTCCCCTGCCATTAAACTCATCATTGTAAATACTGTATGTAGTGAACTGTCGTTAAATATATTTGGTCCCCGTTGAAATTCTAGGTGATTTTGTTTCTAAATAATCTGTATACACGTACTGTAGAGTTTCTAAATAACCTGTAAGTCCTGTATACACGTACTGCAGAGCCAGATCGGAAACTAGACAGATTAACTCTTTAACGCCCAGATCTTTCCTTTGACTATATATAAAATCGTCTGTTGTTAGCCATAAAATTACGAAAAGGAACTGAATATACCAAATTAGCTAGTGGACAAGGATGCTAAACAGGTCATATCTATAAAATATTGCTTATATTCACTAAAAAATCATCTAATGGTAACCAAATTACATTGATAATTACGTTCTGGGCCTCAAGGGGTTAACTAAGACTCAGAACTTATCAAATGTTCCAAATGCCGTGTTGACAATGTGGCAGCTTCCGTGATGATGTCCTGAACATGCTGAAGCACAATCTATGACATTTCCTCAACATTTTTGCCGGATGTGCTCATGAAGGGTCGGCGTAAGCTCTAGTCATTCTCTAGTGACGCCCTGCCCCTCATGTACTGTGAGGGCCACTCTGAACACCTCCTCCACCTCACCGCCTCTTCACTGTAGGGTTGCTGAGGCATTTCCACAGCCTCTGTTGCCAATTTCCACTTACTCATAATTTGATGTTTGCTCTCTACTAAAGTTTGAAATTCATAGTGAAATGGAACTAATAAGTGAAACAGGAACTACCTCGTGTAGGTCTCGCGGCCTCTTGTAGCTTCCTTATTTTCTTATGTTCTTATGTTCTTATGAAATTTCAAATGAGCCCTGCACACATCATCAATGCATGTAGTAGTAGAAGTCCCAATGCTGATGTGATGTCACGGCCATGCGGCAAAGGAAATTGGGAGGAACTGGTTCTCAAATAGGGTGGTGAATGATTGGAATGGACTAAGTTGTCAGGTTGTCAATACGTAGTCTATTGGGGTCTTTAAAAAGAGTCTGGATAAATTCATGGATGGGGAAGAGAGGTGGATATAGGTAGAGTTAAGTAACAGAAACTACCTCGTGTAGATCTCGCGGCCTCTTGTAGCTTCCTTATTTTCTTATGTTCTTATATTGAAAGTGCCACAAGTACGCTCCCTCCTGCGCAGACATCTCGATGAGGCCTGGCCGTCTGACTGATTGCATCAACATGGAGAAATCCCATTGTGCACATTATTGATCTTTGTGAACCAGACTACCACTTAGGCTTCACAGCCTCTTGTAGCTCTATTTCTTATGTGTATTCTTTCTTTGAACCTGCGCACAGCAGACCTCGTCCACTCATGAAGCCCCCCGCCGTCTGCGAGGTAGATCAATAGACCCTGAGTGTGACTTAGGGTGAGGGCGGTGATTGATTTCTCACTCTTCTCCAGTGCTTCATCCTCCTCTTGTAGCTGCTTCTGCTTTCTGCGACTCTTCCTTTGGACCTCAAGCAACAGATCTTTGCTCCATTTCTCATACAGCCCACCCTCATGAAAAAGAAAAAAAGTAACTTAAATATACCCACTACATAACAAGTGTCAAAAAAACAATGTAACTATAGTCTATTTTTTTTAACAAGGCAAAAATTACATGCTATCTTAAGGTCTCATGCTTAAAATTATGCCTGTTAACTCTGATAAAATACAAAAACAAATTTAGAAGAAGCTTAATATTTCCTTCTGGCATCAAATATCAGTCAGGAAGCAGCAAGGAGGCAGGATTTTTTGCCACGTAAAAAAAAGAAGACTATACAATGTTAATGTATCCCTGCATAATGTGACGGTAGAAGTTTTTAAAATGATTATTTGCTAATACGTACTTTCATAAGTGAATGACAAAAAAATATTGCAAACAAATCACCCATGGGACTTGAAGCTCCTCGCTCTCACCTTGTGTTGTCCTGTCATCAATACCTCCACCGCGGCCCTATTTGTGAACCAGTTTCTCCCTATTTCTTTTTTAAATCTACGCTTTTCCGGCTTGAATCCCTTACTTCTTGTTCTACCCTGATTACTAGCCATCAGAACTTTCCCTACATCGCCTTTATTGTATCCCTAACATTAGATACATTAGATTAGACACACTACATAGACATTAAATAAGAGAAAAACCTCACTAGATTTACATTAATTTCTTCATTGATCTAGAATCCATATAGTAATCTTAAGAACATACACTTGATTTTATGATTCACGACAGGCCAGAATGACTTTAACCCCTTCACGCCCAGATCTTTCCTTTGCTATATAAAATTGTCTGTTATCGAGCCATAAAATAACAAAAAGTAACTGAATATGCAAAATTAATGTGGACAAGGATACTAAACAGGTCATATCTATAAAAAACGTTGCTTATGTTCACTAAAAATTGTCTAATGGTACCCAAATTACAATGGAAATTACGTTCTGGGCCTCAAGGGGTTAAAACTATTATATCTATGAATAGAATTATAAAACTATAGGTATGTGATGTATAGAGAATCTCGTGTCCTCCCAACCCATCCCCTACCTGTTTGTCCTGATTACTGATTACCGGCATACAGAGCTGGGCACTAAATACATTGAATGTATTTAAATACTAAATACATGGGAGAAATGTATTTAAATACTAAATACATTTTACGAATGTATTTAAATACTAAATACTAAATACATCAATTGTATTTAAATACATTTGTAAATACATTTTAAATACACACAAATGTTAACATGTCTGAAAAAAATGGATTTCCTTAGGATTTCCTTAGATTTTGGGTTTCCTTAGAAATTTCCTTCTCAGGCCTAAATTTCCTTAAAATTTTGAAATTTCCTTGAAAGCGGAAACATTGATTCACTGTAACATCAGGGTTGCCAGATAGTTGGGCGGGTTTATGGCAAAATTAACTGATAAAAAAGTATTTACATTTTTATATAATGAGTATTTAAATACAATGTATTTAAATACATGACAACCAATGTATTTATAAATACATTTATAAATACACAAATGTATTTAAATACTGCCCAGCTCTGCCGGCATGTCATCAATACCTCCACGACGGCCATGAGTTGACGGTTAATGACGGGTGTGTAGGGAGCGTCGTGCGGCAGCGGCCAGGCGGCTTGTCCCGGCATGATGCTTTCCCGGCCTATGTACAGCAGCTCGCCGCCGTCCGCCCGCGTGAACCTTTCCGCGATCCTCAGCTGCTGGTAGCGCTTGTTTTCCAGGTGGGCTTGGCTGGTAATAGGGGGATTAGCAATTAAATAGGTGAATAATACGTAATTGGTTTGTAATAAAAGAAAAGATTTAGGTGAAGAAATTGTCTTAGAATGATAGTAATGAATATATATGACTATTGCCCAGAATCAAGGCATGTAAGGAGCTATTTCTTTATCTATCTATTTATGTCTATGAATCTATGTATCTTTTGATCCTCTACCTATAAATCCATCTATCTACCTATCCCTAGTTTCCAATCAATAACAATTTACTTATTGATGATAGTAATGAATATATATGACTATTGCCCAGAATCAAGGCATGTAAGGAGCTATTTCTTTATCTATCTATCTATTTATGTCTATGACTCTTATCTTTTGATTCTCTCCTTATGAAGCCATCTATCTACCTATTTCTATCATCCAATCAATATCAATTAATTTTCCTTTATAGGGTAAATTGTTTTGTTGTCTTTATTTAGCGTACTTCTCAAGTCTACAAAATGTGTAAGTACAGTGAAACCTCTCATATTCGGACTAATTGGGCCAAGGAGTGGTCCGAGTAATGCAAGGATCCGAATAATGGGGGGATATGTATAAAAAAAAAAAAAAAAAAAAAAAAAAAAAAATTAGTTGTATAATTATATAGCTAGGAAATTTCGACCCCTAAAAAAAATAAAAAAAAAAAAAAATAATTCTAGGTATATATACTATATATAGCTAGGAAATTTCGACCCCTAAAAAAAAAAAAAAAAAAAAAAAAAAAAAAATTGTAGGTGTATAGCTAGGAAATTTCGACCCCTAAAAAAGAAAAAAAAAAAAGAAGGAGGTCCGAATAATGTCAAAGTCCGAATAATGAGGGTCCGAATACGAGAGGTTTTACTGTAGTATCATACTCTTGATATTACGATGCATTGATTCCCTCTTCACTTCAGGGTTGACTTACTTTCTCTCGACGGCTTCCTGTTGTCCGGCCTCAATAGACGGCACAAAGTCTATCAGACGAGCCAACTTCTGGAACACGGGCGAATCCGATTTGGCGAAGAAATTCCTAAACTCGACACCGTACGGCTGCATCGTAATCCTGCCGGTGTATGTTGGTGCTTGAAACTTTATCATGGTAGAGGTATGGAAAGTTCTTACAGCTAGTAATCAGGGTAGAACAAGAAGTAAAGGATTGAAGCTGGAAAAGCGTAGATTTAATAAGGAAATGGGGGAAAACTGGTTCACAAATAGGGTGGTAAATGATTGGAGTGGACTTAGTTGACAGGTAGTTAGTGCGGAGTCATTAGTGAGCTTTAAAAGGAGGCTGGATAATTTCATGGATGGGGAAGAAAGGTGGATGTAGGTAGTGTTAAGTAACAGGAACTACCACGTGTAGGTCTCGCGGCCTCTTGTAGCTTCCTTATTTCCTTATGTTATTATGGCATTCTGTACTTGAACTTGAATTATGGATGTGAAGCAATCAAACACCCACCTGTCCGCCCCGTCCACGAGCTGTGCGAGAGTTTCCTTATTTTCTTATAATCGTATGTTCTTATGGCATTCTATAGAGGCTCGTAACCTTAGGTAATGTAGGCTTAGGTAACGTAAAAAAATAAATAATATTCTGCACTGAAACTAAATGTATGTGAAACGATAAACCACTCACCTGTCCGCTGCATCCACGAGCTGGGCGAGACTTTCCGGCCGCTGAGGATACTTGGGCAGGGTGAGAGAGGCCGTCAGATTCCCGCGGTAGGCAAGTCCTATGACCAGGCCGAACACCAGCCAGGCCGCCACCAGGACCCGGGTGGAGGCAGTGGAGGGCAGGCGGCGGGGAAGGTTCTGGCCGAGCAACATCCCAGTCATGTCGTGATACACCGCCCCGGAGTCAAGTCTGGCGCCGATGCCTTCCTGGTGAATCCTGTCATCTGCTACCTTTATAATCTATGGGGGATACATTGATCTAGTTTACTTCAAGAACAAATGAATATCAGCATAATAAAACAATTCAATCGATAGAAAAGTCACACGGTTCACAAATAGGTAAATGATTGGAATGGACTCAGTCATGGGGTGGTCAGTGCGGAGTCAATAGGGAGCTTTAAAAAGGAGGCTGGATAAATTCATGGATGGAGATGAAAGTGTGGATGTAGGTAGTGTTAAGTAACAGGAACTACCTCGTGTAGGTCTCACGGCCTCTTGTAGCTCTTAGTTCCTTATGTTCTTATGAAAGTTTACTGAATCGATACAATTATACTAAGAGCCTCTCCTAAGAAAATATAATGCATCTCCATCGGCAGCCACACCTAACCATAATAAGGAAGGTTGGTATAAGCAGGAGGGCCATTACACTAAGAGCCTCTCCTAATAAGATATGATAAATCTCCATCGGCAGCCACATCTGTACCATAATAACACCCCAGAATGATAAGGAAGGAATAATAACCACACATCACCATGATAATGAAGGAATAATAACCACACCTCACCAGGATAAGGAAGGAATAATAACCACACCTCACCAGGATAAGGAAGGAATAATAACCACACCTCACCAGGATAAGGAAGGAATAATAGCCACACCTCACCATGATAAGGAAGGAATAATAACCACACCTCACCATGATAAGGAAGGAATAATAACCACACCTCACCATGATAAGGAAGGAATAATAACCACACCTCACCAGGATAAGGCAGGTTGGGATGAGCAGGAGGGTCAGGAGGATGGCTGCCCACACCAGGTCTGCCAGAGGGTAGTAGAGCGCCTGCCACTGAGCTTGAAGTCTGGGCGGTGCCATGCTGAAGTCCAAAGAGCCGTACTCGTACACGAAGGAGAAGTCGTAGCGCTTGAGTCGTTGGTGCAATACGTTGTGATACACTGGAGACAGGAAGAGACTCGCTCGGTCACCAGGCGAGTAACCTGTTGGGAGCGTAATGTGTGATAATTTTTTTCTCCATTTTTTACATCACAAAGGACTGACCAAGGGCAAATAAAAGAGGAAAAAAAGGCCGCTTAGTTGCCAGTATAAAGAAGACAGTAAGAGAATAAAGGAAGGGGTAAAAAAATATGGTAGCGTACGTAATGTTACGACATTCAATACGGCATTCGGTGTTCATCTCCGTGGCATTAGCCCTTAGACTAGAGCCTGTGGTGGGTGAGGACCCGTTACCCCGGGACACATGGCTAGTGTGACACCTGGGTTACCACAGTTACGAAAGAAAGGAAGGGGGGTCGGCCAATCTAATTTGTGGCATGCAGCACCCCGCAGTCCCTCACCTCGGCCCAGGATGTGGTGGGTAGCACGCTGAAGGTAAAGTTGAGGGCGGCACTGATGGCCACCAAGGTGTTGTAGTCGGTGCCCCAGTACAGCGTGGTGTTATGGGGTCCCTCCTCCGCCTCCCAGAATGGTGGAAACGGTAGTGCAGTCACGTTTATGCGAGCCCCGTGGAAGCTGAAGCAATAAGAACATAAGAAAATAAGGAAGCTACAAGAGGCCGTGAGACCTACACGTGGTAGTTCCTGTTACTTAACACTACCTACATCCACTTTTCATCCCCATCCATGAATTTATCCAGCCTCCTTTTAACTTAAAACTCCCTATTGACGAATTTCACTTAACTACCTGACGACTGAGTCCATTCCAATAATTTACCACCCTATTTGTGAACCAGTTTTTCCTTATTTCCTTTTAAAATCTACGCTTTTCCAGTTTGAATCCTTTACTTTTGTTCTACCCTGGTATACTTGGCAATACGTCGGAGTTTTATATAAGTACTGATCATGAGTACATGAAATTCAAACATTATGCGAGTGATTTATGAGCCACAATACCTTGACAGTCACACGTACTTTAAAAACTTTTCATGGAATAACGTGCGGCCCTCAGTGACGAGGAGTCCGTGTGAGGCTCTCCAGAGGGCTACTTGCACCACCTGGGGGCCAGCTGGGCTGTAGGGCAGATGGCTCAACACCCGAGAACTCCTGTGGATTGGATATTTAGATGATCATGAAAGAAGCAGCCTACCAAACCTGCACTATCAGCACAAGACAGTCTAGATTTTTTGGTCTGTGATATCAACACTACGTACATTATAAGAACATAAGAACATAAGAAAATAGGGAACCTACAAGAGGCCGTGAGACCTACACGTGGTAGTTCCTGTTACTTACTACCTACATCCACCTTTCATCACCATCCATTAATTTATCCAGCCTCCTTTTAAAACTCCCTATTGACTCCGCTCTGCTAACTAACTACCTGTCTGCCCGTCAGGGTGGCAAGGTTGGTAGAGACGTGACCTCGCAATGTGCAGCGTCCCTGCGCATTCGGTCAGCGGTTCAAGTCCGCCTAGTTCGTGCTGACGTGGCGGCGCTTTGTATAGTCAATAACCTTGTAGTTGGTACTTGCAAAGTGTCTAGATAGGATGAAAATCTTATCTTATCTTAACTACCTGTCTACTGAGTCCATTCCAATCATCTACCACCCTATTTGTGAACCAATTTTTCCCTATTTCCTTTTTAAATCTCCGCTTTTTCAATTTGAATCCGTTACTTCTTGTTCTACTCTGATATAATTTAATGTTGGGTGAGATCTATCAAACAATGAACTAGATAAAAGATACAATCATATCCCAAGCCTTGAAGGAGACGCACCTCGAGTCATTGGTTTCCACGTTAAGGAAGACAGCGTTCATCATCGAGAAGGTCCAGTGGGCGGGCAGGAGGGCTTGGAGGGGCGGCAGGGGCAGGCGGGTCACCACTAAGAGCCTGTTGGGCCACACCAGCAGCCTCCCTCTTAAGGAGCTCTCGGCAAAGGCAGCGAGGAAGGCCGCGTCGTGACTCACCACCACCACCACCGTGCACCAGGATAACTGACGCACCTGGGACCATGATATAAAGACAAATATTATCAGTCTAAATTCCTCTCTTGTTTGAGGGGATTCTGGGCTCAACATAAGAACATAAGAAAATAAGGAAGCTACAAGAGGCCACGAGACTTAGGATTATGGGCTCAGCTATAAGAACACAAGAAAATAAGGAAGCTACAAGAGGCCACGAGACCTTACACGTGGTAGTTCCTGTTTATGTCTGATTTAGGAAGAACATAAGGAAGCTACAAGAGGCCACGGGACCTTACACGTGGTAGTTCCTGTTTATGTCAATGATTTAGGAAGAACATAAGGAAGCTACAAGAGGCCACGAGACCTTACACGTGGTATTTCCTGTTTGACAATGATGTAGAAAGAAAATAAGGAAGCTACAAGAGGCCACGAGAACTTACACGTGGTAGTTCCTGTTTATGTCAATGATTTAGGAAGAAAATAAGGAAGCTGCAAGAGGCCACGGGACCTTACACGTGGTAGTTCCTGTTTATGTCAATGATTTAGGAAGAAAATAAGGAAGCTACAAGAGGCCACGGGACCTTACACGTGGTAGTTCCTGTTTATGTCAATGATTTAGGAAGAAATAAGGAAGCTACAAGAGGCCACGGGACCTTACACGTGGTAGTTCCTGTTTATGTCAATGATTTAGGAAGAAAATAAGGAAGCTACAAGAGGCCACGAGACCTTACACGTGGTAGTTCCCGTTTATGTCAATGATTAGGAAGAAAATAAGGAAGCTACAAGAGGCCACGAGACCTTACACGTGGTAGTTCCTGTTTGACAATGATGTAGAAAGAAAATAAGGAAGCTACAAGAGGCCACGAGAACTTACACGTGGTAGTTCCTGTTTGACAATGATGTAGAAAGAAAATAAGGAAGCTACAAGAGGCCACGAGACCTTACACGTG
This sequence comes from Chionoecetes opilio, assembly GCA_016584305.1. NCBI lineage: Eukaryota > Metazoa > Arthropoda > Malacostraca > Decapoda > Majidae > Chionoecetes > Chionoecetes opilio. The sequence goes on from JACEEZ010020215.1 coordinate 173,139, forward strand.
GTATTTCCTGTTTGACAATGATGTAGAAAGAAAATAAGGAAGCTACAAGAGGCCACGAGAACTTACACGTGGTAGTTCCTGTTTATGTCAATGATTTGGGAAGAAAATAAGGAAGCTACAAGAGGCCACGAGACCTTACACGTGGTAGTTCCTGTTTATGTCAATGATTTAGGAAGAAAATAAGGAAGCTACAAGAGGCCACGGGACCTTACACGTGGTAGTTCCTGTTTATGTCAATGATTTAGGAAGAAAATAAGGAAGCTACAAGAGGCCACGAGACCTTACACGTGGTATTTCCTGTTTGACAATGATGTAGAAAGAAAATAAGGAAGCTACAAAAGGCCACGAGAACTTACACGTGGTAGTTCCTGTTTATGTCAATGATTTAGGAAGAAAATAAGGAAGCTACAAGAGGCCACGGGACCTTACACGTGGTAGTTCCTGTTTATGTCAATGATTTGGGAAGAAAATAAGGAAGCTACAAGAGGCCACGAGACCTTACACGTGGTAGTTCCTGTATGTCAATGATTTAGGAAGAAAATAAGGAAGCTACAAGAGGCCACGAGACCTTACACGTGGTAGTTCCTGTTTGTCAATGATTTAGGAAGAAAATAAGGAAGCTACAAGAGGCCACGAGACCTTACACGTGGTAATTCCTGTTTGTCAATGATTTAGGAAGAACATAAGGAAGCTACAAGAGGCCACGAGACCTTACACGTGGTAGTTCCTGTTTATGTCAATGATTTAGGAAGAAAATAAGGAAGCTACAAGAGGCCACGGGACCTTACACGTGGTAGTTCCTGTTAATGTCAATGATTTAGGAAGAAAATAAGGAAGCTACAAGAGGCCACTAGACCTTACACGTGGTAGTTCCTGTTTATGTCAATGATTTAGGAAGAACATAAGGAAGCTACAAGAGGCCACGAGACCTTACACGTGGTATTTCCTGTTTGACAATGATGTAGAAAGAAAATAAGGAAGCTACAAGAGGCCACGAGACCTTACACGTGGTATTTCCTGTTGATGTCAATGATTAAGAGTTTGGGTGTATTCTTCCATCCTTTCCTTCACCTCCTGTTGCTGACTTGACCAGTTTTGTGGGGTCGATTTTTCCTCTACCAATTCTTAGTTCCTATTAGTACACTCAATGTCTTTCTCACACACACTCACAGTCTCAAATATTCTACGGGATTGCATAGAATAGTTCAACATTTCATCAAATCTGTCTTCAAGGGGGACAGTTATCCAAGATGGTTTCTCACTCCTTCTCAAACGAATATTCTTCTTCTGCGCCAGGCCAGTAGTTGCTGGATGTCAAAGGATGTCATAGGATCGCGCCATGAGGAATCTACCAAATAAATCCGATCATCAGGACAGACTCATCAGGCTGATCCCTCATAGCACGAACACTCACGCGGGTTTGATCTCCTGTTCTTCTGGCGTGCTTGCCGCTTGGGTAACCGAAAGAATATACTATGAGCTTCAAAACGTGCTTGGGTGAACCGTGGGAACATGATGAGCTTCAAAGAAATAGTTTTATTCCATTTATTCATCTGTTTATTTACCGTCAATAACATTTTAGTCGCCACTGCACTAATGACGCCAGGCGCCATATATTATGAATTTTAGCATCCCTATATATACAGATGTGTAGGTATATGCCACTAAAGAGACATGCACAGTAGTTTATATTCTGTATGTGTCTAAATTTGGACATGTATATAGGTCTGTAGTGATGCTAAAATTCGTAAAATTCGCCTGGCGACATTAGTACAGTGGCGACTATAGTGTTATTGACGATAGTTATTCCATTGAAAAGTTCACGTACCCGGCGAGCAAGGGGCACTAGGTGGGGGAGGCTTTGGGTCACGTTGAGGTGGTCACTGGTTGTCCTGACGCTGAACACCGACGCGCCCCAACGCCACGGCAAGGCCTCCAGCACCGCCTGGGGAAGACATAACAATATAAGAACATAAGAAAATAAGGAAGCTACAGGGGCCTACACCTACATGTGACCAGACCTACACGTGGTAGTTCCCAAGGCCAAGAAAAAAAGAAAAAAAAAGAGTATTCCCTTGGCCTTGGAAGTTCCTGTAATACATTTTTTGTGTCATTCAATTAACTCGCTATCGACACCGGCCGAAATATTTACAGTGTCATGTGTAGCTACCTTATAGGGTTGACACTGAGCTACTAAGGAGTCCACCCGTTACACTAGTCACTACATTACTCTGCAAAGGTATGACAGTAATCAGTCCTTGAAGCGGAGACAACCAGCAACGATCAAGTTAGGATTAACAACCAACCCAACAGCTACTACGGAGTGCACTTTTTATACACAGTAAGGTAAAGGTAAAGATGGGAGCATACGCTAAGCTGCGCGTGGCATGCGGTGCTCAACTCCGTGGCATTAGCCCTTAGAGCCTGTGGTGGGTGAGAACCCGTTACTCCGGGACACAGGGCTAGTGTGACTCCCGGGTTACCACAGTTACCTTCCCCAGGTTACCCCAGGTACCCATTTATCAACCCCGAAAGGAAGTAAGAACAGCTGGGTAGGCTGGTCACCGACTTGCCCTGGCCTAGGATCGAACCAGGGCCCGCAGATTCGTAGCCAGGCACGCTAGCCACTGCACCACGGAGGCGACATACACAGTGGAACGAGTGAAATGCCTCTAGCCACCTGGAGCGTTGTGAGGGATGCCGTGGTGTGGTCTGCGAGGAGGACGAGGGTGCAGGAGCCATCAGCCATGGCCCTCAGTACTGCGGCGGCCACTCTGCCCCCCGATGTCTCCTCCTGGCCCCGCACACCCACACCTGCGCCAAACACATCAGAAAATAAGAACATAAGAAAATAAGGAAGCTACAAAAGGCCGCGAGACCTACACGAGGTAGTTCCTGTTACTTAACACTACCTACATCCACCTTTCATCCCCATCCATGAAATTGTCTAACCTCCTTTTAAAACTCCCTATTGACTCCGCACTATATAACTACCCCACGACTGAGTCCATTCCAATCATTGACCACCCTATTTGTGATCCAGTTTTTCCCTATTTCCTTCTTAAATCATTAGTTTTTTACACTCTCGGGGTAACACAAGCTCAATGAACGACTGAGTGACACATTAATAAGCATTTGATTAAAGTGAGGCGCATCAAAATATCCAGCCAGTCTCTCCCCGCCCTCCAGTGCCTCCACGAAAGTGTTACCTTTCTCTTCACAGTGCAGGCGTATGAGATAACAAACAACCACGTGGTAGCATCTCTCTTGGTTAGGGTAGAAAGGCACAGTGTGTTCCGGACACCAAAGCCGCTTCTAGCCTTTTGGGGGCCCTATGCGAAATGCTGTTTGGGGGCCTATTTTGTAAAACTATGGTGTTGGGGGACCCTATTTTTGTAAATCTATGGTGGGGGGATTCCAAACCTTCTAAGGTGGTCTGGGGGCACGCCTTAAATATTTTAATGCATATATCTGGTGCAATTTAAGAGGAAAAGAGGCTAGTTTATATATAAAAATAATAATGGCAGCTTGGGGGCCCCTTGGTGGCTTTGGGGGCCCTGTGCAACCACGTAGCTCGCATATAATAAGAAACGGCCCTGCATGAACCACCTCTTCATAAAATGACCGAAACACTTGATGATTCAGAGCACAGCCATGAATCATGTTCTCAACCTTCACACAAAGCTGGAAAATGTGAACTGAAGGTAGGTTTTTTTCTTTTCGTCTTTATTGGATGATGTAATTTCTGATCACGTTTACGTCTACGAGCCCATTGGAGGAATTACGAATGCAGTAGTATACTATAGTCTATTTTTCTTAACGAGGCGAAAATTCCATTCTATCTTAAGGTCTAATGCTTAAAATGATGCCTATGTTTACCTGATAATATGGTTAACTATGATAAAAATACAGCTGAAATTTCGTAGTATTCCCTTCTCCTGGCATCAAATATCAGTCAGTAAGCAGCAAGGGGTCAGTACTTTTCACCTTGTTAAAAAAAACTATATATACTAATATCTTGAGTCTAGTCTGATGCCTCGTCCAGGACTTACCTGAGCGCACCTTGGGCAGGGAGGCGGCAGCGGCTATCAGGAGGCACACAATGCCTCTCTCATGGCTTGGGCGTGCTGAACAGAGCAAAGAAAATAATCTCATACACATACACATTAAATGAACGTAATAAAAAAATTGATATGCGTATACTAGTAGTTATCTATAGTACGCTCTTATTACCTTTCATTAAGAACATAAGAACATAAGAAAATAAGGAAGCTACAGAGGCCGCGAGACCTACCGTGGTAGTTCCTGTTACTTACACTACCTACATCCACCTTTCACCCCCATCCATGAAATTATCCAAACTCCTTTTAAAGCTCCCTATTGACTCCGCACTGACCACCTGTCTACTGAGTCCACTCCAATCAATTTACCACCCTATTTGTGAACCAGTTTTTCCCTATTTCCTTTTTAAATCTACGCTTTTCCAGTTTGAATCCGTTACTTCTTGTTACTTCTTCAAGCTAACCTGGCGTGGCAGAGACCAAGATTATTTTGATACTCACCTGTGTGTGTTTACAGGAACTACCACGTGTAGGTGTCGCGGCCTCTTGTAGCTTCCTTATTTTCTTATGTTCTTATGTGTGTCTCAGGAGGTTTGGCGTGCAGGGGAGTCTCAGTAACGTGCGCTGTTGAGGCCTTTCTGCGGCAGGCCTTTTCTCGCTTCGGTTTATATTTGGAGGCGTGAGTGACCATCTACTCTCTGATTGGTCAAGACCACAATGGAAGCTGCTCTCTCATTGGTGCTTCATTTATTAACAAAGCTTGGTTCTCACTTCAAACATGACCTTAGCTAAGTCCTGGCCCTTCCATGTTATTAACCCCTTCACGCCCAGATCTTTCCTTTGTTATATAAAATAGTCTGTTGTTAGCCATAAAATAACGAAAAGTAACTGACTATACCAAATTAGTTAGTCGACAAGGATACTAAACAGGTCATATCTATAAAATATTGCTTATATTCGCTAAAAATCGTTTAATGGCACCCAAATTACAATGGAAATTACGTTCTGGGTTTCAAGGTGTTAACTACTATTCAATTGAGTCGAAATATCTTCCCAAAGTCAGTTTTCACCACCGGCTCTTCAATAGTCGGGGATTAGATTCCTTTGTGTGCATGACAGAACCAGAAAATGTCCCAGAAAGAGATGCAAAGAAAGGTTTCAGTTTTGTGTCGCAGCATTACATAAGAACATAAGAAAATAAGGAAACTACAAGAGGCCGTGAGACCTACATACACGTGGTAGTTTTTTGTTATTTAAGCCCTTGAGGCCCAGAACGTAATTTCCATAGTAATTTGGCTACCATTAGACGATGTTTAGTGCATATACACAATATTTTGGAGATATGACCCGTTTAGTATCCTTGTGCACTAGTTAATTTGGTATATTCTGTTACTTTTCGTAATTTTATAACTAACAACAGACAAATTATATATAGCAAAGGAAAGATCTGGGCGTGAAGGGGTTAATACTACCTACTTCCACCTTTCATCCCCATCCATGAAATTATCCAGCCGCCTTTTAAAACTCCCTATTGACTCCCCACTAACTACCCCACGCCTGAGTCCATACATTTGACTAGGAAGGATGACATAAAGGATTAGACCAAGTACACACACGCACCGTCCACAAACAGATCTCCTCACGTGTACTGCCCATACATGTTAGGTGCGAATGGCTGCAAGGATGTTGGAAATCTCTGCCATGAAAACTGAGGCGTAGGAAAGGAGAATGCAGCACAAGATTAAAACCTTTGAGGGTGGCCCCAGATCCACCTTCAAACATGCATCCAGCCCTCGGCAAAACCCGCAGTGCATCTCTCATGCTGGGATGTGGTCTGACAAGAATCGTTTAATGGTGGTATTACACGGAAAATGTTGCCTTAACCCCTTGAGACCCAGAACGAAATTTTCATTGTAATTTGGGTACCATTAGACGATTTTTAGTTAAAATAAGCAATATTTTATAGATATGACCTGTTTAGTATATCCTTGTCCACTAGCTTATTTGGTACTATATAAGGCCTCTTCCATTTGTGCCCAAGTTGCATGAACCAGTTCTTTCAGTTCAGGGTTGGGTTCTGGGTTCAGGGTTGGGTTCGCGTGTCACAAATGGAACGCAAAAACCCCGTTTTTTGTTTACAAACATACTCAGCTGGCGAGGCAATTTAAGAGAGAGAGAGAGAGAGAGAGAGAGAGAGAGAGAGAGAGAGAGAGAGAGAGAGAGAGAGAGAGAGAGAGAGAGAGAGAGAGAGAGAGAGAGAGAGAGAGAGAGAGAGAGAGAGAGAGAGAGAGAGAGAGAGAGAGAGAGAGAGAGAGAGAGAGAGAGAGAGAGAGAGAGAGAGAGAGAGAGAGAGAGAGATAACGAGAGAGAGATAACGAGAGAGATAACGAGAGAGAGAGATAACGAGAGAGAGAGAGATAACGAGAGAGAGATAACGAGAGAGAGAGAGATAGCGAGAGAGAGAGATAACGAGAGAGAGAGAGATAACGAGAGAGAGAGAGAGAGAGAGAGAGAGAGAGAGAGAGAGAGAGAGAGAGAGAGAGAGAGAGAGAGAGAGAGAGAGAGAGAGAGAGAGAGAGAGAGAGAGAGAGAGAGAGAGAGAGAGAGAGATAACAAGAGAGAGAGAGAGAGATAGCGAGAGAGATAACGAGAGATAACGAGAGAGAGATACTTAACGAGAGAGAGAGAGATAACGAGAGAGAGAGAGATAACGAGAGATATAATTCAGCTATAGCTGCTATGGTGAAGGGATCATATCAAGTTTAAGATCGCGGGAACGCATAGCCACCTGGACCAGCCATGTATGCCTCTTTTATGCCGTCTGACATCCTCTCCGACTCGTGCATGCGGAAAACCCTTCACGATAAGAGAAATAGGGCCCAAGGCGACCATTGTTTGTTATGAACTGAAAACTCTACCCAAGCTACCCACCTCTCAATGTGAGTAGAGAAAGTTCACGGGTTTTGCTGAGTCACTACGCGCTTTGCCTCGGACCCAGGTTTTCGTGCGCAAATGGAACGCCTGAATTCTTGGGTTCCGTGAACTGGTTCTTGAAATGTCGCAAATGGAAGAGGCCTATATTCAGTTACTTTTTGTAATTTTATGGCTAACAACAGACAATTTTTTATAGCATAGGAAAGATCTGGGGGTGAAGGGGTTAAGAGAGAATTTCCGTGAGAGCACAGCGTTTTTGTCACCGCGAGCAACACGAACAGAATCCAGCCACCGCATAGGCCTGAACCGGATTCCGATTGCAAGCCGAATTAAATGTGCCCACGCTAGGCCTCGACCTGTTCTGTGTTTATTAATTTCAACTTGTCTTACGTACCTATCATAGTTTTTGAGTTATTCAAGGAAAACGTGATTTTTCAAAAATAATACTTAACCCCTTCACACCCAGATTTTTCCTTTGCTATATAAAATTTTCTGTTGTAAGCCATAAAATTACGAAAAATAACTGAATATACTAAATTAGCTGGTCGACAAGGATACTAAACAGGTCATATCTATAAATCACTGCTTATATTCACTAAAAATCGTCTTATGGTACCCAAATTACAATGGAAATTACGTTCCGGGCCTCAAGGGGTTAATACCTTATTTAATCACCCTATTAAGAGTATATATACTAATTGGGGTATATATGATATACCCTTAATAAGGGAATATAGAATATACCCCTAATAATCTCCTAAGAGACACTTCAATAAATTATGTGAAAATACCAGGATCTCTCATGTTGTATTAAAAAAACCCCTTCAAGCAGTAGCCTTTGCTCTCGCCCAGAGCGTGGCACAGGGGCACCACCGGGGGGACCTTCCAAGGCCTTATTGTAGCAATCGGGGAATACATTAGGGGTATATATGTATAATATAGGGGTATATTGCATAATCCTCTATTAGTGGTATATTATATATACTCCTAAATAGGGATGATTAAATAGGGTATTAAGTATTTTAAGTATTGAGTAGGGCTCACCTCCTCGCGGTGAGTTCTGGGTAAATATTTCCTCAATGAAAAAGATCAAATATATAAATTAAGGGCTGTGAATGATTATATATAAGTTTAAACATGAAACATTTGTTGATATAACCTCACGGCAAGCAGTCATATTTGAGGTGTTTTGTTTTGGGCCAAGTTCCTATAAACATGCAATATTAATTTTGATTAGGGCAGTGGAAGATAATATAGTTTACTGATATACATTTGCTTTATAGGCTAGTAATTACCCTATTATAACTGCCCCTAAATTATAGATACGCTGGTAGAATATTAAAAAAATTTTTTTTACTCATGAAAAAATGCCATGTTCTATAATTTTTTCTAACGACTTGTGACAGTACAGAGGAAACCATTATACAGTAAACCCTATCTAAATCGAACCCGTATAATTCAAACTTCGGATAATTCGATCTGTTTCAGGCCAGTTCAAAATTTTCAATAACTTTCCGTAATTCGAGCAAGTTTGAATTATCCTTAGCCTCCCAGCTTAACCTGGTCTCGCGGGTGGAGCGTTCCAAGTCCGCGGTGTCGCCACATCACCCACTACCCCCGCCAGGTCACCACCCTCCTCACCTCATTCTCTCGGATGACCGGTGGGTGGGGCTGTGTCAAGGTCACTCGGCCGGCAACGTCGCATGAGCTACCATGCCAAGTGTAATGGAAGGTATACAGACTCGTTGTTTTACCATCAAATCGCAAGCCATTCACAAAACCATGCAGCCGTATTATAAAACTATATGATTAAAAAATAGTTAATCTAATAGCAAACAGTATGAGAGAGAGTCCTCATCAGCCTGTCAACGGTGAACGTGACACCACTGCGGAAATCTCACCACTCCACCCGCGGGACCAGGTTAAGCTGGGCCGACTATAGTGGGAGTCCGACCTCTCCCATGCGGTGCGTGCTGCGGCTGCCTAGCGTGATCTGATATACGATCATTTATAATTATCGTATAAATATGATAGGCGGAGGAAGAAGGCGGGAGGGGGAGGAGGAAGAAGGGGAGAGGAGAAGGAAAGGGGGGAGGGGAAGGAGGGACGAGGAGGAGGAAGGAAGGGAGTGGGAGAGGAGAAGTAAGTAGGTGGGACAAGGAAGGGAGGAGATGAGGAGGAGGAGGAGGAAGGAGGAGAAGAAAGGGAGGAGAGGAAATGGGAGGAGGAAGAACTATTTTTTAAAGTATCCTTCGCTTTGTATACAATCCTTCAGAGTCCTTCACGGGCCTCTTCGCTCCTTCGTGCATCCTACAAGAGTCATGGGAGGGCATTAAAAGTCCCACAGGATTGCTATAGTCTTTCTATAGGTTTTTATAAGTACTTTGACAATCGCATGGGTGGCTCAAATAGGGATTAATAATAATACTTATACTGAAAATACCAATACTGATCGTTGTATTGAAGTAATGATTAATCAAGCAATGCCTATCACATTTTTATGTCTTGTAGTAAGTTTTGTCTAATTTGTAGTTTTTAAGGAATGTCTGGAAGTATCATGTCATTGTGAATTGGCTGAAATAGGGACTTCAAATAATTGTAACTGAAAACTGACTTTCATGTTCAGCATGATTCGTGTTCAGCATGCCCGAAAACTACAAGGAACAAATTTTCAAGCAAATCTATTTTTCAGAAAATATTGCAAATTTTGCAAGGGATTTTTTTTGAAAATCCGTTTTTTTCAATAATTAAAAAACTATAGCAGATAAGTGCACTATCAATAGAGAAGTAGATATGAAGTAGATCAAGGGCCATCATTACGCTTAAAGCAAAAAATATTGATTGGTAAATAACCGAGAAAATAGCATATTCGTACATTTATACAAAATATCAATTTTCTCGACAACTATGAGGTGTTTTGACAAACCGATTACTGCATCATGTAGATTGTAGAACACCTCAAAATGAACCTTTGTTACTTCGATAAGTTTTCTTGCTGTATATCAAAGCTATATAATAACATTGCTTTGATAACGACTAATACATAAAGAAAGCCTTCACGCTCGGCATATGCTTAACACGTAGGCTTCTACCATGGTCCAGTCTTTTTCAGCAGTGTTTGCATGCACAGCAATGAATTGTCTGTAGTTTGGACACAAGTTGCTTATTTCTACTAAAAAGTTTTAGATCAATTGACTTTTAATGATATCTTGAAAGAGTTTTATTTCTTACTGTTTACGTATTCATGGCAAGGGTAAAAAATATAATTACCATTATCGTTGACAGAATGTATTAATATTCTCTTTATTCACTGATCCTTGCTGCATGTGTTAGGCGTATGCGGCTTCAGTGTGAAAACAGAAAAGTATGTATGTTGAACAAATAAGAAGGTTTCAGTTGTTGCAGGCGTCAGGGAGTGGCCGCGTGTGTTGCGGGAGGCGAGCATACGTGTGATTAGCGTCTCGCAGTGCGTCTTTGTCTGCTGCACTAATGTTCACTTTCGTCAGTCACTAGAATGTCACGCTAGGTAAGAGAAACAGTGCTACTAATTAAGACAACAGGTGAGGCGAGACGAGTAAGAGGGAGGGTGAAGGGACGAGGGTGTTAGGATTGAGATGCCAGATAGAAGCGCAAGAAGGGAGTAAGAACATAAGAACATAAGAACATAAGGATATTAGGAAGCTACAAGAGGCTGTGAGACCTACACGTGGTAGTTCCTTTTACTTAACACTACCTACATCCACCTTTCATCCCCATCCATAAAGCTGTCCAGCCTCCTTTTAAAACACCCTATTGACTCCGCACTAACTACCCCATGACTGAGTCCATTCCAATCATTTACCACCCTATTTGTGAACCAGTCTCTCCCTATTTCTCTCCTATTTTTTTTCCCTCGGGGTTGGTAAGGTACATCAGTTGTCCGCCCCATGCAGAACGCGCTAAGGAATGTGATATCTTAACGCCTTCACACCCAGAACGTAATTTCCATTGTAATTTGGGTACCATTTTAGACGATTTCTAGTGAATATAAGCAATATTTAATAGATATGACCTGTTTAGTATCCTTGTCGACTAGCAAACTTGGTATATTAAGTTACTTTTTGTTATTATATAGCTCGACAACATACATTTTTTTTTTATAGTAAAGGAAAGATCTGGGTGTGAAGGGGTTAAAGCATAGGAGTCATCAAGCTATTCCCAATCTTTGCGAAGTGCGAATAATTATATACTATACAAAAAACATTGCAATAACACAGCTCCCGTAAACGCTATATGAATCATTATATTCGCTATGTTTCCTGCAGTGCATAGACTTTCCAGATTCAGACCGTTAAAAGAAAACTAAAAAATGAGACAAAATAGAGAAATATATAAATTGTGGCGAAGATAAACGAATTGATAGAATGAGAACAAGAAAAATAGAAAAAAATGATATAAAATATGTGATTAAGTTGGGCATTAGCTATTTCAGCGGGGTAGAAATCGTAGAATATATCATGGCGATCAAGTGAAAGGAAGATTTTGTGCAGTTCATAATATCACATCATCATACAGCTTGAATTGATCTGCATTGCAAGAATATCAGAGTAGGGTTTTAAAATTAATTCAATTACCATTAACCCCTTGAGGCCCAGAACGTAATTTTCATTATAATTTGGCAACCATTAGACGATTTTAATGAATATAAGCAATATTTTATAGATATGACCTGTTTACCGTAGTATCCTTGTCCACTAGGTAATTTGGTATATGTATAGGTTACTTTTCGGAATTTTATGGCTAACAACAAACGATTTCATATAGCAAAGGAAAGGTTTGGGCGTGAAGGGGTAAAAATTACCTAAAATAACCAAAAATAAACCTCAAATAACCTCAAATAACCTAAAACAAAATAAAATAAACCTAAAATAACCTAAAATAACCAAAAATAAATCTCAAATAACCAAAAATAACCTAAAATAACCTAAATAAAAACAAAATAAACCTAAAATAACCTAAAATAACCTAAACCAAAACAAAATAAACCTAAAATAACCTAAAATAAATCTCAAATAACCTAAGCTAACCTAAAACAAAAATTACAATTGATTAGATTACCATTTAAAATTTCAAATCTCCCGCGCGCTCACTGAGTCCTCTGGCGGGAGACGAGAAGCTGAGGGAGTGAGTGACAGACAGACAGGGAAACATAGTCGTCCTTTTCAAGCATCATTTACCGTCTCCAGGAAGTAGTCTCACTCGTGCCACTGTCTCGTATACCTGTAGTGTTGCCCGTGGTGTCCCTCGGTGGTGTCATCACGGGAGAACAGTGGTGTTGAGTCAAAGGTGAGCCATAAACCTAATATTTCTCATGTTCTTATGTTACGCTGAGAGACTACCCGGTCATTTTGCTGTCATTATCTCTCGTTATGATGTGTTTCCGTGCCTTACAATCCCATTTCAGTAGTGTCGGTATTCTTAAGTGTTTATTTTTGCTCAGTGACATCCTAGTTTCGCCACACTGCTGATATATTGTGCTGTTTTATGTTTTATCAGCATGGCGATGTGTTGACGATCTTAATGGTGCGCGCGTGTGTGTGTTGTTTCCAGCGAGTATTTTCTAGACGATTACTATTGTCTGTCTCTCTTCCTATGTATATCTTAATATTTTTTTTTGTTCTTATGTTCTTATCTTTGTTTCGGGTACATTATATTCCTCTCCTAACAGTGGCATGATATTCGTATAGCTCTAAAGACTGCTATTGGAAGGGAAAGGAAAGGAGTGCGTAAGGAAGGTATCTGATAGTGTGTTGCGACGATAGTGTATTGTGGAGTGCCCGAAAATTTAAATTATAAAACAATAATAATAATGATAATAATAACAATGAAATAATGATGATATTAAATAATTATAATATATATAATAGTTATAATACTATAGGTCAGAAATAAATTCATGGTGGTGGACTGTGTATATAAAGAATCTTGTAATGTCTCATTATCTGTAATGACTAACTAATGGCGGCTAGATTTAGTCTAGTCTCTTAGTCTTAATTGACACCGTTGGAGGATGTGCGGCGCCAAAACAAATGGGTAAGAAAAGGTATAAGCCATCAGGTGCCCAGTTTAGGAAAATATGAAAATAAGAGGAGGAGAAGCGTGGAAGAGATAAAGGTTTGCAGCGTCTGTGTCACCTCTCAGTATGATATGTGATGCAGGTAGTAAAATAGGCTAGTATAACGCAATGGTTTGTTAACCTGTGTTGCTATGCTATTTCACATAGGGCGAAATTAATCCCATTGGCAACTAGCATTGCATAATTCAAACAGTGATAGCATGCATCATTGCAATTTGCAAGTGTGTGTAGCCTGCAACAAAACCATGACAACTTAACTAACCCATTACTGACTGATTGGGTAGGTGACATCATTATGGTTTCCTTCAACTTGTATTACTATCCTAGGTTCTGAACCCAATAAGGGAAATTTCCAATGTTATTGGCTAACTTACAGACTTCTAAATCAGGGGCGCACCCAGGAATTTTTTCGGGGGGGGGGGGGGGCACAATTATTTTTTTCCGCCAGTAAACTCGCCAGATTTCTCGTTTGCCTCTGGATGGTAAATTTGCCCGCCATCAGCTAATTCCCTTTTCAGGCCTAATTTCTTATTTCAGCTACTGAAACAATAGTTTTGGTAGTGTTAGATGCTTGTCCAAGACATTACGTGAATCATAAGTGCGACCAAATGAAGGTAGGTGTTCACGAGCAGGTGACGCGGTCACATCGTTAGAACCTTTAATAATTTTTTTGGATCACATGAAGATCCGCCACCCCAATTTTACCACCTGAAGATCCGCCACCCCAGTCTTGCCAACCTTTTATCCACTTATTGACATATGACACAATACTCCATATTGACCAATACTATCAGGACCTAGCTGGGGGGCGCCCCTCCTGACCCCCCAACTAGTTCACTAACCTAGTCTGGACATTGGTTACGTAACCTTACCTAACTGGGTTATTAAAGCACTCTCACCCACATGAAGATCAGTCACCCCAAGTGTAATTGGGGTGGTGGATCTTCATGTGATCCATTTTTTTAACCGAATGTTAGCATATTCTGATTTCTTACAAGGATGGAAATTTCTTGGAGGGGGGGCATAGCCCCCTTGGCAAAGGGGGGCATAAGTGCCCCACCTGGGTACGCCCCTGGTCAATATAATGCTAATATTTTGTATCCTTTGTGATATGTTGAGTGTTGTGGGATACCGTGCCTTCACTTAGCCAAATATGCTGTATGGTTTCCTTCCTATTCTGAGAGTTAAGATATTGTGCAATTGTGCGATTTTATTGTGCAACAAATTTATTCAGTCAGACTATTATCATTATTTCATTGTAAATTCAGCGGCACTTCTGAAATATTTTTGAACACCCTCTGGCACTAGTCGGGATGAGGAGCCTTCTACATTTGCCTTTTCTTACAATTGTTATAATTCTTATCTATAGTAATTCTTTTCTCTATTTTATTTGTATGTATAAACTACAATTTTCTCTATTTTTTATTTATTTTTTATTTTTTATGCTGTAGCTTTATAACTTAAGTTTAATGTTCATTATATTTGTATTTATGTTAACATTTATTTATATTAAATTTCATTATTTTATGTTGTATATTTATGGATCTATATATATTATTTATAATTGTTGCATTATTTGAAATGTTACGGATTCAATTTTTTGGTTTCTAGTATCTTGATAAAAGAATATATATTGTTGAATTTTGACTTTTTTGTGTGTAATAGCATGGGGGGGGGGGGGCGACGTTAGGGTTCGCCCAGGGCACCACACAAGCCAGGACCGCCACTGGTGTGGAGTTTTAACCCCTTGAAGCCCAGAAGGTAATTTCTATTGTAAATTGGGGACCATTTGACGCTTTTTAATGAATATAAGCAATATTTTATAGATATGACCTGTTTAGTATCCTTGTCCACTAGCTATTTTTGTTTATTTAGTTACTTTTCGTAGTTTCATGGCTCCACAACAGACACTTTTTTATAGCAAAGGAAAGATCTGGGCGTGAAGGGGTTAACAGGAGGCTGGACAGTGTTATGGATGGGGATGAAAGGTGGATGTAGGTAGTGTTAAGTAACAGGAACTACCACGTGTAGGTCTCACAGCCTCTTGTAGTTTCCTTATTTTCTTATGTTCTTATGTGACGAGACATGACATTTATCCTTACATACAAAAGCGTAGTAATTCTGTTGATACATAAAAGAACAGCTTAAAGTTCTTACGTGGCTCAGGATGAATATTTGAATAATCTGTAGTCATCTGTAAATCTCAAAATGTCTTAGAGTATCAATATCTTATTATCATTAGTATATTATCTTGTTATTAGTAAGGTAGTTGGCAGCGGGGTGGTGGTGTGGTGGTGGTGGTGGTGGTGGTGGGAGATGATGACGTAATATTTCTGGCAGCAAGCAGAAACAAGGCAACAAGCAAAACATATCGTACATCATTTCATTATAAATCGTATTCTAATGCACTGGTTCACCCTTGGCGGAAATATGCAGCTTCTTTTCTCTCGGATTTGACAATGTATAAATATCCTTGCAGCAGGGATTGTTCTTACTGTTATTTAGCAGCGTATTGTATATGCGGTGTATTTGTTAAGAAATGAAGCTTTGAACGGTGCGTGATTGTCTTACTACACACTCAGAAATAAGGGGTATATTAAGAGTAGAATTGTTACATCGCACCATCACTACCCTTTTTATACCCTATGTCCAGGCTGGAGGGTAGATGCTGTTGATTATACCCTTCATCTACCCTTTATCTACCCTTTTTAGACGAGAGGGTTGAGAAAGGGTATATTTGCGGTTGGAAAAGGGTATATTTAGGGTTGCAAAAGGGTATATTTGTAAGAGTAGAAAAAGGGTACCAGTATTTCATCACTACAAACACTCTTTTTCTACCCTTTTCCTACCCTTCTTTTCTAAGAGTGTACATGTCTCCCCTTTCTTTCTCCACTCTTCATTGTTACTCTTCACTCTCACGGGTTCTTGTAGCTTCCTTATTTACTAATGTTCTTATATTATACAAACTGGATTTCTCATCTGATTTCTCCAGTTGATTTGACGAGGACAAGATAGGAATTTGCGCGATAAAATGCACCACTGAGAATGTGTGTGTGTGTGTGTGTGTGTGTGTGTGTGTGTGTGTGTTGTGTGTGTGTGTGTGTGGTTGCGAAATAATTTGATAGTTTTCCTCATAAACGTTGTGTGTTGCCAGACTTTGATGGTTTTCCTGAGAGAGAGAGAGAGAGAGAGAGAGAGAGAGAGAGAGAGAGAGAGAGAGAGAGAGAGAGAGAGAGAAGAGAGAGAGAGAGAGAGAGAGAGAGAGAGAGAGAGAGAGAGAGAGAGAGAGAGAGAGAGAGAGAGAGAGAGGATGATTAATGATCCTTTGATTATAAGAATCTCGTATACTGTAAAAACATTGTAAGAATAAGCTACATGGTCTGCATCGTATGAGTCCTGAAGGAGGAGGAGGAGGAGGAGCAGGAGGAGGAGGAGGAGCAGGAAGAGGAGGAGGAGGAGTAGGAAGAGGAAGAGGAGGAGGAGGAGGAGGAGGAGGAGCAGGAAGAGGAGGAGAAGGAGGAGGAGCAGGAGGAGGAGGAGGAGGAGGAGGAGGAGGAGGAGGAGCAGGAAGAGGAGGAGGAGGAGGAGGAGCAGGAGCAGGAAGAGGAGGAGGAGGAGGAGGAGGAGGAGGAGGAGGAGTGGAGAGCAAGATGGCGGGACTTGCAGTGGTAGAGTTATTTTTTTTAACGAGGCGAAAAATCCTGCCCCCTTGCTGCTTACTGCCTGAGATGCCAGGAGAAAGGAATACTAGGCTTCTTCTAAATTTCAGTTCAGTATTTTATCATAGTTAACAATATTATCAGGTAAACGTAGGCATCATTTTAAGCATGAGACAGTTGTGGTGAGTACGTACGGAGGAGTGTGTTGTTTTGTGATGACAGGTGGTACACACTCAGAAATAAGGGGTATATTAAGGGTAGAATCGTTACATCGCACCATCACTACCCTTTTTAAACCCTATGTCCAGGCTGGAGGGTAGATGCTGCCGCTTATACCCTTCATCTACCCTTTATCTACCCTTTTTAGACGAGAGGGATGAGAAAGGGTATATTTGGGGTTGGAAAAGGGTATATTTAGGGTTCAAAAGGGTATATTTGAAAGGATAGCAGTATTTCATCACTACAAACACCCTTTTTCTACCCTTTTCCTACCCTTCTTTTCTAAGAGTGTAGAGTTGTTGTAAGTTTCCAGTAGCCGGGAAAATGTATCAATCATGCAAGTAATATTGTATGGAAGTGGCTTACAACATGTTTTCTTTTCTATGTTTCGTTAGTCGGGAGTTGTAATGACACTTGTATATTTGTGTCTATCGCTATTCTATGTATTGTGTATTTGTATTGTGTCTTTCTCTATTTCAGGAGTGAGAAACGAAGAAGAAAAGACAGAGAAAAGAAACATGAGTGATGATACTGGAAGAATGGTGAAAAGAAAGGCAAAAAGTTGAGAGCGAGAGACAGATGAAATTAACGGTGACGACACACTGTTATTCTTCCTGACTGGCTAAGACACAGGAAACACTTTAGTGTGGCAACGTCTTTACTTGTGAAGGCAGATACAGACAGCATGCCAGCCGGACTAACTCTGTCCGGGTGGGCTCCCGAACCCTAGGAGGTGAGCTCGTCTGAAGCTATGCTCGAAACAATCGAGCCTAACATTTCAACTGCTAATTAACAATACAACAAAAATAACGTATTTAAATGAAATAAAAAGAACGGCAAAGAGACAAATAACGTTATATAAGAGAATTCAAGAAACATACACATTTAATCCACCATAGCTAGCAAAGACAACTGATCCATTAAGTGTGAGAGAAACAAGAATGAGAGAGAGAACAAGAGGAAAAAGTCTGTCAATGAGATCAATGAGAGTGAGAGAAAGAAGAATCCAAGTGTGTCATCACCAGTACAACGCCTAAGAACTCCTGAAGGCGGTGTTCCTAGCGTCTGGGGGACACAACCGGGCGTCACGTTTTGGTCTGTCGCAAGTATGAGCTCCAGACACCCTGAGGGGCGGCAAGGCGGGGGATCCTGCAGGCTGAGGGAAGGCCCGCCGCGATGGCCCTGGGGGGTGCTGGAGGCTCGGAACCCCCACTTGTTACGACGCGACGCTCCGTCACTGTGCTCCTCAGCCGCGTATTAGGAACATGAAGGGTATTGACCTATCACTTAATACCTCTACTACTACTACCACTGCTTCTACTGCCACTGCTACCTCGAGATAGCCACCGGTCCCTCGCTGAAGGGTATCAAGGTTAGTTTTGATATATTTTCGTAACAGTATGTTATTTATTTAGTCGGCTATTATTATTATTATTGTTATTATTATCATTATTATTATCACTAGAAGAAGCCGTAATAAGTATGATGCTCTAAAAGACAATCCGAATGGCTTTGTACACGTAACGCTGTGTTTATGATCTCTCTCTCTCTCTCTCTCTCTCTCTCTCTCTCTCTCTCTCTCTCTCTCCTCTCTCTCTCTCTCTCTCTCTCTCTCTCTCTCTCTCTCTCTCTCTCTCTCTCTCTCTCTCTCTCTCTCTCTCTCTCTCTCTCTCTCTCTCTCTCTCTCTCTCTCTCTCTCTCTCTCTCTCTCTCTCTCTCTCTCTTCTTCCATCTCCCTTGAGAGAGATTGAAGAGAAAATTGACTTCTTGAACCTCTCTATCAGCATCATTTAGCCTGAGAATTAAGCTATTAACTGGAAACATAAATGGAACCCGGGCAACGGGCGTGAATGTGGGCGTGTTTTGTTATGACGGCCGAAAGTCACAGATTCTGAAGCAACATCTCCCTACACTCTTAGAAAAAAAGGGTAGGAAAAGGGTAGGAAAAGGGTATTTGTAGTGATGAAATACTGCTACCCTTTTTCTACCCTTACAAATATACCCTTTCGGATCGACGCAAATATACCCTTTTCCAACCCTCTCGTCTAAAAAGGGTAGATGAAAGGTAGATGAAGGGTATAATCGGCAGCATCTACCCTACAGCCTGGACATAGGGTTTAAAAAGGGTAGTGATGGTGTGATGTAACAATTCTACCCTTAATATACCCCTTATTTCTGAGAGTGTAGTGTAGAAGTCAGTGGTTTGAGCAGTGACGGGGCTTGTTGTGTTTACCTCTATACTTGCTGGTTTAGTGGTGACCGTCCCTCTTGAGTGTGTGTCCTCTTCGCCCTTCACGCCCCACACGTTGCTTTGTACACCGAATATAGCGTGAACTAGTGCTATACCGGCATACTACTGGAGACGGGAAGAGAGGTTGAGGTGGTTTGGTAGTGAGCGAGTTCGGCGGGTGGTAGCTATGGGCACGAGCGGGTAAGGCGGAACACATGGGTCGGTCAGGTCTGTTTATGTCTTACGTGTGTGTCCCTTTAACCCCTTGAGGCCCAGAACGTAATTTCCATTGTAATTTGACCATCATTAGATGATTTTTTTATAAATATAAGCAATGTTTTTTTTATAGATATGACCTGTTTAGTATTTTTGTCCACCAGCTAATTTGGTTTATTTAGTTACTTTTTGTAATTTTATGGCTCGACAACATGCACTTTTTTATAGTAAAGGAAAGATCTAGGCGTGAAGGGGTTAAGTATGTATGGGTAATGAATACTCAGCTGTAGATTTATAGACAGTTGTATTCACAGGGTTGTTGTAATATTCAGAGGAGAGATGTTGCAGTATATCGCATCCCCGCTATCCCCGCGCTGCCACCAGTGTGTGATTTTTTCCTTCACACTCATGTTCTCTGGATGTTTGTAGAAGATAAAATTTTGTCTTGTCCTCTCTCCGTTCTCCTCTCTGAGTGGGTCGATTTTTCAAGATTATCACACGGCATGTTAGGTATTATCGGTCTTTTCATGCTTGGTTTGTGTTTCCATTCTATATTTCTTAGAATATTTAAATTTCATCAGGCTCCTCGTTTTAGAGATTAGTGTTGGCGGTAGATAATACACACCTGTCACCCGTGTAATGGTGTTCTAAGAGGGTAATTCATCTATTTTTCCCCCTACTTATGCATATGATGTTGGGATGCTGGATTGCAATTGTAGTCCTTACGTTGCCTTCTTATTATACACCGAGGGAATTGGTCCTGCCAGAGCCTCTAAGTATATGTGTGGGTTGACGATTTCGAGGGCTGCATGACCCGAACTTTTGCATATTGCCGCGGGGGGGAGGGGAGAGGGGGGGGGGAGAGGAGGGACTCACCAAACACGACACGGCTGTTTTATATGCATGGGTTTACAAGATATACCCAACATGATGTTTCTACTCACGACGTCCTCCCGATCATTTGTCAAAGTTTATAGTTAATCATTTACAGTTTCTCCTTTGATTTAAGGGATTATAGAAATTATCGGTGGTCAATTTTTTTGTCGAATTTGCATGTTCATTTATTTTTGAGCCTTGAGCAGTACAGTGCCATCAGGGTGGGTATTCCTTAACCCCTTCACACCCAGATCCTTTGCTATATAAAATCGTCTGTTGTTAGACATAGAATCACGAAAAGTAATTAAATAATCCAAATTAGATAGTGAACAAGTATACTAAATAGGTTTTTGAAGGTTTGAAGGTTTGAAGGTTTGAAGTTTTATTGAACTCATGCGATCCCAAACGGGGTATGGGAGTACAATACATAAATCATCATTGAGTACAGACAGCGGTTAAGAACTAACATTACAAATATCAAAAACTAATGTTCCTTAAAGTAGGTTACAATTACCAGAATAAATTTGGCTAAATTTAAAAGTTTGCTATAATTTCTACGATTGAATAAATCACGTGTCTTTATGACATTTACATTAGTATAATAATATCTCTTAATGTATTTCATTCTGCTATCATTAAAGAAAGGACATTTAAATAAATAATGAATCTATAAAATCTATAAAACATTGCTTATCATTAAAATCGTCTAATAGTAGTCATATTCAATGGAAATTACGTTGTGGGCCTCAAGGGGTTAAGGGGAAGCAGATTAGCGTTTGTCAAGTTTTTTGTTGAATTGGCATGCTGTGAGGCTTTGGAAGGTTTTTTGTCGAATTTGCATGTTCTAGGCTTTGGAAGGGGAGTGCCATCAGGGTTGGTATGCCTTAACGGCGTCCCGAGGCGCTGGGACGGACCTGCCATGTGTTGGATTTTTGATTGGCACATGTTCCCTCTGCTCATTATTATGCAAAGTTTTCGGATACTTTATAGATACTTAAAGCCAATATATGACATATTTTTTTGTCTCTTTCTTAAAAGTAATCAGTTAGAGTAGCCCACTTGGTGAATATCATTATCTTTGCACCCAAAATGCATTAAACTGACGGTGACTTAATGAATAACCTCTGTGAAAAAAAAAAAAATAGGTACATCGTCGTAGTCTCGAAACTAATCTTTGCAGCCACCACATGAAGCAATAACATAATAATAATGGCTATTGCTCGTTTATGATATTCATCACGGGCTATTTGATGGGAGGGGCTTCGGCCGACATCATTTGCATGGCGGAACAAAGCATACAAAAATTTCAATATTATAAATCTTGAAACATTTGCATACCTGTGGCTTTTTGTGAGCTATGTTCCCTTCATTTGAGGTGATTTTCTCTCTCTCTCTCTCTCTCTCTCTCTCTCTCTCTCTCTCTCTCTCTCTCTCTCTCTCTCTCTCTCTCTCTCTCTCTCTCTCTCTCTCTCTCTCTCTCTCTCTCTCTCTCTCTCTCTCTCTCTCTCTCTCTCTCTCTCTCTCTCTCTCTCTCTCTCTCTCTCTCTCTCTCTGTCTCTACTGCTCTGTCTCTCTCTCTCTCTACTGCTCTCTGTCTCTCTGTCTCTCTGTCTCTGTCTCTCTCTCTCTCTCTCTGTCTCTCTCTCTCTCTCTCTCTCCTCTCTCTATCTCTCTCTCTCTCTCTCTCTCTCTCTCTCTCTCTCTCTCTCTCTCTCCTCTCTCTCTCTCTCTCTCTCTCTCTCTCTCTCTCTCTCTCTCTCTCTCTGTACTTCACAAGGCTTCAGGATAACACTTCAGCCACAATCAGGGAATCGGAATCGTTTATCCTCTTGAGACCCAGAACGTAATTTCCATTGCAATTTGGGTACCAGTAGACGAGTTTTAGTGACTATAAGCAATATTTTATAGATATGACTTGTTTAGTATCCTTGTCAACTAACTAATTTGATATATTCAGTTACTTTTCGTAATTTTATGGCTCGACAACATGCAATTTTTTATAGCAAAGGAAAGATCTGGGCGTGAAGGGGTTAAGCAAACATTACAGATCGCATAGCATGTAATCACTTCAATAAGAACCGAGATGTGAAATTTTTAGGTGAAATTCCTAGTTGACGATGCAGGAAAAGTTATAATGATAGTATAATAGTTATTGTAATTGTAATAGTTATAGTGCATAGGAGGGATTGGTTGTGTGTTACAATGTAGAGAAGAAAAATAGTGTCTATACGAGTCAATGGTTACGTCGCTCTTAGGGAATTAAAAAGTAGAGTCCTGGAGGATCACCCATTCGATTGCTTTTAACCCTTTGAGACCCAGAACGTGAATTCCATTGTAATTTGGGTACCATTAGACAATTTTTTTAGTGAATATAAGCAATATTTTATAGATATGACTTGTTTAGTATCCTTGTCCACTAGTTGATTTGGTAATTTGGTATATTCAGTTACTTTTCTTTATTTTATAGCAAACAACAGACGATTTTATATAGCAAAGGAAAGATCTGGGCGTGAAGGGGTTAATAGCCCCCCCCCCGTCCCCCTACCTCCCTATTCCATAATATTTTGAGCTTCATTCATCGGTATTCATGCTATCTTCATACATCTTCATTCATCCTTTGATTCATGCATGACCTTTTGACCTCAAGACCTTTTGACCTTTTTGACATTGATTTCACCCTTCTGAGTGTAACACTAACTAAGATGGAGAACCGGGAAACACGAGGATCAGTCAATTCTTTCTTCAGAGTTAATTTCAGAACTTTTCCACCCGAGGGATTTGCCTGAAAACATGACTTGGAAATAAAGGAAGGAAGGAAGGAAGGAGGAAGGAAGGAGAGGAAGGAAGGAAGGATAGAAGGAAGGAAGGAAAGAAGGAAGGAAGGAGAGGAAGGAAGGAAGGAAGGAAGAAGAAAGAAAGAAAGAAAGAAAGAAAGAAAGAAAGAAAGAAAGAAAGGAAGAAGGAAAGAAAGGAAGGAAGGAAGGAAGGATGGATGGAAGGAAGGAAGGAAGGAAGGAAGGAAGGAGGAGAAGAAAGAAGAAGAAGAGAAGAAAGAAGAAGAAGAAAGAAAGAAAGAAAGAAAAAAGAAGAAGAAAGAAAGAAAGAAAAAGAAAGAAAGAAAGAAAGAAAGAAAGAAAGAAAGAAAGAAGAAAGAAGAAAGAAGAAGAAGAAAGAAGGAAGGAAGGAAGGAAGGAAGGAGAGGAAGGAGGAAGGATGGAGGAGGAGGAGGAAGAGAAGGAAGGAAGGAAGGAAGGAAGAAGGAAGGAGGAAGAAAGGAAAGGAAGGAAGAAGGAAGAAGAAGGAAGGAGAGGAGGAGAGAAGGAAGGAGGAAGGAGGAAGGAAGGAAGGAAGGAGGAAGGAGAGGAAGAGAAAGGAAGGAAGGAGGAGAAGAGAGGAAGGAGAGGAGGAAGAGAGAGGAAAATTAGAGTGAGGAAAGGACAGGAAGAGAGAGAGAGAGAGAGAGAGAGAGAGAGGAAGAGAGATAGAAGGAGGAGAAGACAGAGAGAGAGACAGAAGAAGACAGAGAGACAGAAGAGAGACAAGAACAAGACAGAGAGACAGGGACAGACAGAACAGGACAGACAGACAGACAGACAGACGACAGACGACAGACAGACGGACAGACGGGCGGGCAGACGACAGGAGGGAGGAGGGAGGGAGGGAGGGAGGGAGGGAAGAAGGAGGGAGGGAGAGAGGGAGAAACTGTAACCGGTAGGAAGTAAATTATATGTTATTCCCATGATGAGAGACTCTATTCTAGAACTGTTCTCTCTCTCTTCTCCTCTTCTCTTCTCTCTCTCTCCTCTCTCTCTCTCTCTCTCTCTCTCTCTCTCTCTCTCTCCTCTCTCTCTCTCTCTCTCTCTCTCTCCTCTCTCTCTCTCTCTCTCTCTCTCTCTCTCCCTCTCTCTTCTCTCTCTCTCTCCTCTCTCTCTCCTCTCTCCTCTCTCTCCCTCTCCTCTCTCTTCTCTCCTCTCTCTCTCTTTCTCTCTCTCTCACCACTCTCTCTCTCTCTCTCTCTCTCTCTCTCTCTTAACCCTCTCTCTCTCTTAACCCTCTCTCTCTCAACCCTCTCTCTCCTAACCCTATCTCTCTCTTAACCCTCTCTCTCTCTTAACTCTCTCTCTCTCTCTAGACATTCATCAGTTCAAGGTCACCACTCTAGTAATCTCAATCTACAATCTACGTATAATTAGCCGTGGATAGCCGGGGCTCCTCTGCGGGTTGCAAGATGAACTAAAGGTCAATGCTGCGGGAGGGAAGCGGGGGAGCGATGAGGGGGAAGAGGTTACTTAACGTTAGGTGCGGCAATGTAAGGAGCGACATAAGACCACAACAGACAGACGTGGAGTATAACTGTGTACTGCTGCTTAGCTTTTGTTTACTTAGACAGTTTGTTTACAGTACTGCTGCTTAACTCTTTGCTTTTGTTTTGCTCTAGTACTTAAGTTAACGCCTTGTCTTGTTATTGTTGCTTTTTTTGTCTGTATGCCTCCGGGCGATAATAAAATCCTTATTATTATTATTAATATTAACCCCTTCACGCCCAGATCTTTCCTTGGCTATATAAATTCGTCTGTTGTTAGCCATAAAATCACGTAAAGTAACTGAATATACAAAATTAGCTGGTGGGACAAGGATACTAAACAGGTCATATCTATAAAATGTTGCTTATATTCACTAAAAATTGTCTAATGGTAGCCAAATTACAATGGAAATTACGCTCTGGGTCTCAAGGGGTGTTATGTGGCATGTTATCAGGTCACTGCGGTGCATTATGTGGCATTATGTGGCATGTTATCAGGTCACTGCGGTGCATTATGTGGTGTTATGTGGCATGTTATCAGGTCACTGCGGTGCATTATGTGGCATTATGTGGCATGCTATCAGGTCACTGCGGTGCATTATGTGGTGTTATGTGGCATGTTATCAGGTCACTGCGGTGCATTATGTGGCATTATGTGGCATGTTATCAGGTCACTGCGGTGCATTATGTGGCATGATGTGGCATGTTATCAGGTCACTGCGGTGCATTATGTGGCATGATGTGGCATGTTATCAGGTCACTGCGGTGCATTATGTGGCATTATGTGGCATGTTATCAGGTCACTGCGGTGCATTATGTGGCATGATGTGGCATGTTATCAGGTCACTGCGGTGCATTATGTGGCATTATGTGGCATCAGCCTTCTCTTCGGAAGCGCGACTGCTGATTATTTCTTTCCGTTGAGTGAAAATCGGAGTACATAGGAAAAAAAATTAATCCTGCCATATCCACATGATAGGATTTTTGTCATTTGATACGCCATCGCATCTCATAATGTCGGTTTTGAGGTGAATGAACTTTATATACGTTCTTAAGCCTGTATAGTCAGCATCTTGCAAATAGTGTTTCCACGTAGCTTCAGGGCCGGATTTAGACCTGTGGAGGCCCCTGGGCAGCCTCTGTGTGGAGGCCCCTGGGCAGCCTCTGTGTAGAGGCCCCTGGGCAGCCTCTGTGTGGAGGCCCCCTTTCATTACAGCATTTTACAAGGTAAGGGGTGCCGAGCGAAGCGAGACTGAGCAGCTTGGGGTCCGGGGAATTTTTTAGAAATTTTAGCCTTTTTAGGAGCATTTTGAAGCAATAAGCAAAGCTAAATTGAGAAAGTATATTAGCTATAGTATATTGTGAACAAATTGGGGTACATACTCTATGACCTAAATGGGTAAAGATTTTTTTTAAAAGTGAACACAGCTCAATGAAGTACGTACAGTATTCAGATTGAGAAGTAACACATTGATGTTGCGAGACTATGAGTCGGGTCACCCCTTGTTACAAGTATGAAGTATAGGAGTAGCCTAAGCCCCATATTTTCTGAAATTTGAGCTCACTGCCTACAGATTTGGTTGATATGAAATTTACTGACGGGAGTTACTTGCAAGGTAATTTTTTTTTAAATGAGTGTTTATCTTGTATATATGAATTATATGAAACTTTGACCTAAGCCACTGGCTATAGCCTAGCTACAGTCGATGCCATGCCTACCTAAAAAGAGGCTGTTGGCTTCTGATAAAAGCATCAAGGCCATCAAGCAACAGTAGCTAGGCAGTTGGATATAAGATCAATTATTAATTTGATTAACAATTAAGGCCTTGATTAAAAAAAATGTATTATATAAATATACAAAGAAGAATGGTACATTTCTAGTGTTTGCCCATACTCTTCCCCTTCCTCCCAAACAAGCTTGGGAACCTGTGGGAATGCGGGGTTTTCGGGTAGGGAGCAAATAATGCGTCGGAAACACGTATTTTTGGAGTTATATAAAAGAGCTAAAATATCCTAGATCTAGAGTAATTTTCCTAGAGCTAAGAAAAGTTAACCTAACCGCCTTGCGAGGGGGGCTCCGTTCCCCTCGACCTCCCTGTAATCTAACCTAATCTAACCTAGCAGGGGGCTCTGCCCCCCTCAACCCCCGTTATTCTAACCTAACCTCTTAGCAATAATCACCCGATAATCTAACCTAACCTAATTTTACCTAACCTTCTAACGGGGGGGCTCCGTCCCTCTAGACTCTCCGGTAACCTAACAAAATTTTACCTTACCCTAAGTGGGAGGGGGGGGGGAGGGGGCTCAACACTCCGGTTATCATTCTGTTTGTGAGGATCGTCAGGTTCACACGTCTCTGGACTTGGAAGAAATGCAATCTATTTTCCCTAGATCTAGGGAATTTTGAGCATTTATACTACACCCCTAACTCAAAACCTATGTGGTTGCGACGCATCTTTTGTACCCCAGCCAAATATCCCGCATTCCCCCAGGTCCCCAAACTTGTTTTGGGGGCGAGGGATGAGTATGGGCAAACACTAGAATAATACCAGAAGTATTAAATAAATATTTAAATAAGAACAAAAATCGTAATATGTGAAGGCCCCAGACCCCAGTTTGGCAGTTTCCCCCCATTTTGTGGAGGCCCCCTGATTGTGGAGGCCCCTGGGCAGCTGCCCACTTTGCCCACTCTTAAATCCGGCCCTGCACGGTAGCTTATCTAGTAAACAGGGGGTGGGAAGTGTCAGCCATTCTTCGTAATGTTCGGTTCTTGACTTTGGATGACTACTGTGGTCTGACGTCGCACTCTCCAGGCATTCCATGGCCTTGTAACAAACTGGTGGACCTGAACTCTATCTCATACGAGGCGATATCTCTTCCAAGAATTTATACAGGATAGGATAAGTTTCAGTGTAGACCTCAGTATTCTTTGCATTAAAATCGATTCTCTCTCTCTCTCTCTCTCTCTTCTCTCTCTCTTCTCTCTCTCTCTCTCTCCTTCTCTCTCCTCTCTCTCTCCTCTCTCTCTCTCTTCTCTCTCTCTCTCCTCTCTCTCTCTCCTCTCTCTCCTCTCTCTCTCTCTCTCTCTCTCTCTCTCTCTCTCTCTCTCTCTCTCTCTCTCTCTCCTCTCTCTCCTCTCTCCTCTCTTCTCTCTCTCTCTCTCTCTCTCTCTCTCTCTCTCTCTCTCTCTCTCTCTCTCTCAAGTCTACACAGTGCAGGTTATAGTATGTAGATATAGTTGTGATCCGCATAGAGTTAAATCCCTGGGCGCGGTGTGACTTAAGAGGTTTCTGTATAGTCCGTCATGAGGAACGTCTGAACTGTTATTTGATGTATTTTATTCAAGCCCTTCATTTTTTTTATTTAAGCTCTTATTTTATTTAACTCCTTCAGCTCCCCTACGTGTCTTAGTTTCTTCATGAGGATCGTCTTAACTGTTAATCCCTTCTTTCTCCCTATACAAGTAACTAGTTTATCATTGCCGGGACGCTCAAAATTTTAGTGTGAAGTCAATCATAAAACTGTTCCTTAACCCCTTCACGCCCAGATCTTTCCTTTGCTATACAAAATCGTATGTTGTCGAGGCATAAAATTACGAAAAGAACTTAATATACCAAATTAGTTAGTCGACAAGGATACTAAACAGGTCATATCTATAAAATATTGCTTATAGTCACTAAAAATCGTCTAATTGTACCCAAATTACAATGGAAATTACGCTCTGGGTCTCATGGGGTTAACGATTCTTGCAGTGTTCAGTGCGGGCGCAAATAATACGTACCAAGTGTGCTGTAGATTGTAATGTAATACGATTATGACGTCAAACCGCGTCAACAGAGTCATCTAAGTCGGAAATAGTGCGTTTGTAAAAGGGATGACGCTGTGACTAGACCATTTTTTCTTGCTTTTATTTCGAGGTCGGCCGTGTGTGTGTGGTTGGTAAGGATTCCCATGGCCTGCGGGGAGGTATCGTGCCGGGCTGTCGTGCCTTTCCTTAACGGTCTTCATCCCCAAGCTGCCAAAATGCACACTCTTGGGTTACCGTCCCATGCAGAACCTAACACATTCATGCGCGGATTCAGGGCTATTGGACAGACTAAAGAATGGAGTTTTTTTTTCTATATCACTACGAGGCAACGAGCTACACACACACACCACACACACACACACACACCACCCACCCACACACACACACCCACCCACCCACCCACCCACCCACCACCCACCCACCCACCCACCCACCCACCCACCCACCCACCCACCCACCCACCCACACCACACACACACCACCACACACACACACACACACACACACACACACACACACACACACACACACACACACACACACACACACACACACACACAGGCGCATGTTGTGCGGTCTGGCTCTTTCCTTTGCTAACCAGACCAGGTATGAAAGACCATGAACCCTTTGAGGCCCAGAATATAATTTTCATTGTAATTTGGGTACTATCAGACGATTTTCATGAATATAACCAATATTTTATAGATATGCCCTGTTTAGTATCCTTGTCCACAAGCTAATTTGGTATATTAAGTAACTTTTTCGTAATTTTATGGCTAGCAACAGAACTATTTTATATAGCAAAGGAAAGATCTGGGCGTTAAGAGGTTAAGAACTATGAATCAAGTAGTGGAGATGGTGCCTTGATACTAAGTTAGACAGAGGGCACACGGTCGTTGGTCCACACACTTGGCTGACCAACCAAAAATCCGGTAGCAAGGAATACAAAAAGAGAAAGTTAAAAGACTAGACACAAACAGGCCGACGCACCTTGAGGGGAACACCACCCACACACACACCCTACCGAGCACAACATGCTACAATTCTCCCCCGTAGATTTTTCAATGAACCTTAGAATATAAGAACATAAGAAAATAAGGATGCTACAAGAGGCCGTGAGACCTACACGAGGTAGTTCCTGTTACTTAACTCTACCTACATCCACTCTCTTCCCCATCCATGAATTTATCCAGACTCCTTTTAAAGCTCCCTAATGACTCCGCACTAGCTCCCTGACGACTCAGTCCATTCCAATCATTCACCACCCTATTTGTGAACCAGTTTCTTCCTATTTCCTTTTTAAATCTACGCTTTTCCTTCCTTAACCTTCTAATACACTGATCTATATAGTGTTACAGTTGTACATGTTTTCTATTTATTTTTTAAATCACAAGGGACTGGCCAAGGGTAAAAAAAAGATCCCAGTCCCTAAAAAAAAGACAGTAAGAGAATAAAAAAATGGGTGTGGGGCAATTAAGTTCGGGAGGTGTCTTGTCACTCCTCTCTGTAAATTATTTAAGACGTAGAAAGTGGGGTGGCAATTTAGTTCGGGAGGTGTCTTGTCACTCCTCTCTGTAAATTATTTAAGACGTAGAAAGTGGGGTGGCAATTTAGTTCGGGAGGTGTCTTGTCACTCCTCTCTGTAAATTATTTAAGACGTAAAAGGGGGGTGGCAATTTTTTTGGGGAGGTGTCTTGTACTCTCTCTGTAAATTTTTTTAAAAACGTAGAAGGAGGTAGCAATTTATTTGGGGAGGTGTTTTGTCACTCCCCCTTGGAAATTTTTTAAAAGACTAGATGTGGGGGTGGCAATTTAGTTCGGGGGGTGTCTTGTCACCCCTTCGGGAAAATTATTAAAGCCGGGGGGAGGTGGAAAAATAGAAACCAAAAGGAGTTCGGGTTTTACCATGCAGTAAAGGGGATGAAAGAGGAAGATAGGGGTTAACTCTTGCATTAGGGATTGGACGACGGGTGGAATTCCCCCTTGCGTTCCCCCTTGCCAGGTGTAAAAGGGGTGGCGCCACAGTGGTTCTTGGCGTGTCAGTGCCCTCACCTGTAGGGATCGCCGGGTGTATGCTGCTTGTTACCTGGGGACTCGAAGGACACGCATATGTGAACACGAGGAACACAATATAACTCCTGGTGACAAAGAGCTGAGTAATGGCGGTGTGACTTAGCACTTTCTTTCACTACTAGGCAACGAGCTACACGCACACACACACACACACACACACATACACACGCACACGACACACACACACACACGCACCGCACACACCACACCACCACACACCACACACACCCCAAAACACACACCACGGGTTCATGATGGGCGGTCCCCTTTTTTCCTTTGCAAACCAAACCAGGTGTGAAATTGATTCGTGAAAACTGGAAAAAAAAAGCTAGTTCCACTGCAGTTTTTTTGGGGACGGGGGAATTGGTGTGTGTTTTGTGTGTGTGTGGGGTTGTTTGTGTTTTGGGGGTGTGTGTGTGTGGTTGTGTGTGTGTGTGTGGGTGTGTGTTGTGTGTGTGTGTTTTGGTGTGTGTGGTGTGTGTTTTTTGCAAGGGGGGGGGGGTTAAAGAGTCGCATGTACTTATCAAAAAATTACTAAACATCTCTATTATACACTTTTTCTGATACACACATACCCTCACGAACGATTTGCTACAGGCGTAGTACAAAGGGGGCAAAAAAAAACTTTATTCTCTACAAGTCTCAAAAAACAGAACAAAAGGACTAAAAAGGGGCCCAAAGACCTCACATTGTACTCCGTTACTTAACACTCCCTACATTCCCCTTTTCATCCCATCCAAAATTTTATCCAGCCTCCTTTTAACCCCCCCTTTTGACTCCGACAAACTCCCCCACGACTGAGTCCATTCCAATCATTTACCACCCTTTTTGTAAACCCAGTTTTCACTCCCCTTTATACTCGCCGCACTTTAAATTGGCGAAAAAGGGCCCTTACTCCCCCCCTTCCGAAAGCACGCGGATTGCTGGTTTTTTGTGTTGGGGCTTTAGGGGGAACTTTGGGGAAGGCTTCTCACCCACACCCAAAAAACCCAGCCAATCCCTGCGTTCGGAAGGGGGGGGGAAAAAGGGGAACATTTTCGCCAAAATTAAGTGCGGCGAGTATTGTAAGGAGGATTTGGGTCTCAACAGTGGGAACTTGGAGTAAAGGATTCTTTTTTGGGCACTCCCAGATTAAAGCCCATTTTTAGGTACTGGGTTCTCTTTTTTTATTCGTTTTCAAAACCCCCCACCCCCCCCCCCCCCGCCTTTTTCTTTTTTTTTTTCCTCCCCCTCTCTCTTTCTTTTTTCTTCCCTAGGTACTGTGGTTCTCTTTTTTTGTTGTTTATCATCGCACACAGCCCCTCTCTCTCCCCTTTTTTCCTCTTCCCTACGTACTGTGGTTCTTTTTCTTATGTCTGTTTTCAAACAGCAACAGGGTTTTCCTTCTTTTTTTTCTCCCCTTTTTTCTTTTTTTTTCTTTTTCTCCCCTTC
>JACEEZ010020215.1:206433-213933 GCA_016584305.1 Chionoecetes opilio
TTTTCATCAGTGCTGATTAAGACGTGGACGTGAGAGGTCACGTCGGTCTCCAATAGGACAAAGTTGATACTTATTTATTGAGTAAACATCCCTTTCATGTGTTGTGTCCCAATTGTAAGGGAATTATCGAAAAGGACAAAGCAGTGTTTCCTTCCAAGAAGTGAGATGGTCGAACAAGTTTGCGGCTATCATGAAGACCA
Source organism: Chionoecetes opilio (assembly GCA_016584305.1). Classification (NCBI taxonomy): domain Eukaryota; kingdom Metazoa; phylum Arthropoda; class Malacostraca; order Decapoda; family Majidae; genus Chionoecetes; species Chionoecetes opilio. Next base: position 206,634 of record JACEEZ010020215.1, read on the forward strand.
TACACTCCAAATAAAAACAGCAGTGGCTGATTTCGAACATCACTCCTATTTCCCTTCCTATGGTTTATCAGTATAAATGATATACTATTATCTTCGTAAATGTTTGTTCTATAATATCATCAAATAAAAAACCATGCCATGTGCCATGGAGTTACCATGGAGTACCAAAGTACCAAATTACTCTACTGAAAACATTGATCAATAATCTCAATAATCTTAAGTGATTGTACACATTCATTCAAGGAACACGTATTTAGTATAACAGTACATCATTATTTAAGGCTGACCCATGTAACCATGCCACCTGTGTCTCAAAAAAAGTTATGTTGATCCTGATATATTTATTGTTTTCGTATTTTCTCAAAAATGGTGAATTGACTTTGTCAGAATAAAGGTTGTTGTCTTCACACAACTTGTTTTGCCAGTAAGGATGATGGTATGCTGGGGACCTATAGCCATCCTTGTTTTCATTATTCATGTAGCATTGAATGCTTATAGGCAGTCAGGGGATATTTTTCCTCATGGAGAGGAGCAGGTATCAGACAATCTATATGCACATATGTATGGACCATTTCACTAAGCGCTTGCGCTTCTGTTGTAAATACCTGTGCTTCTATTCCAGAGTAATTGATGTGGTGCAAGAAAGAGACGGATGGGTGGATTGTGTCTATTTGGACTTAAAAAAGCCTTTGACAAGGTACCTCATGAAAGACTGTTGTGGAAATTGGAACACGAAGGTGGACTGAGTGGAACTATTTTGAAATGGCTGAAAATTTTTCTGAAAGGGAGACAGATGAGAACTGTGTTTCGGGGTGGAAGAGTGTATTAAGTGGTGTACCTCAAGGCTCAGTGTTAGCACCGGTTATGTTCTTGATCTACATTAATGACATGGCAGATGGATTATGTGAGTTTAAAAATTATGTGAGTTTATTTACGGATGATGCATCTAAGATTATGAAAAATATAGAAAATGAGGAAGATTGCATATTGCTACAGAAGGATTTGGATAAGATACACAAATAGACTCAACAGTGGGAAATGGAATGGACCAATTTACTCACACCTAAAACACGGAGTATTATAAAGCTTTGGGTGCAATATAGGCTACATATCACTGTACTCATATTCTTTTTGCTGAGAAATGCACCATAAATGAAATATATGGCCTTTTTGGGGCCAAAATATCACAACACGGCGGAACGCGCTGTCATTGGTTGTGACGTAGTAACTGCAAACTCAGATCTCGCCTGATCAGCTGATCGGCTTGTTTTGGCTCAGCAAACCGCAAATTATAGTTTTATTTTACTAACCTAACTAACTTGCATTACCCCTACTACCGCAAGATGACCCATAATCTCCTTCAAGTGATGTAGTAGGTATTCACTGTGTTTGTGAATATGTAAGTTGTAGTTTATAAGGAAAAGTGGATAGACAGAGCAAGTGGCCCGTGACACCAGACAAGTGATGACTTCTGGGACGGCATTCCTTATAGGGAGCTTAAATGAACCTGCATGACATGTACAGCTCAGACATATAGACGAACTCATAGAGGACAGGTAGAAATGTATGGTTTAGTAAAGTTGTAGTGGTGAGTATAGTGGACAGGGTGTATGTTTTGGCTTCTGGTGGGGAAAGGGATATGGGAGGATCGTTTACAAACGCCCTACAACCACCTATAAAATTGTGGCTCAGTCTTTCTCCTCTGTAAACTAAGTTACATGCTTATCTTCATACCCTTATCCCGTTTTAACAAGATCATAATTTTCTTCTCTCTCTTCATCCCTCCCCCATTTATTTCTTCCTCCAACTGCCTGTGATTGCCCATTACTAAGTGGGATTTGTTTACTGTATTGACTAATCAATGTTCATGGAGACTGAGGTAATAAAATGTATAGGGGACCTTATGTACCCTTAGAAACAGTGTTTTGTGTAACCTATCAGTGATTTGACTTGACTGATTTACTAGCAGCACTGGCCAAGTTTGTAAACTGATTAAATGGAATACATATATCAACATATCTTTATTTTTCCTTAACAATTTTTAGTCACTTTGGCGGCGTGTCTGTAGTTTTTTCTTTTACCTTCATTGCCATCGTGAGTCTTGGTTTTCTCTTCCCATCATTGCCCATGCACTACTATTTCTTTAACTAGATGACTCAGTGGTGTTTGTCCTGCTGCCTTCACTGACAGGAGAGTAACCCATATAACACCAAACAATAGGGATTTTTCACAAGGAGCCCAAATCTGGATGTTCTCCCTGAACCATCTCACTCTTCCCAAAGATGAAGTTCAAGCTAAGGTTCACAGTTGTGGCACAGAGATCCAGCGCAATTGCAGATGGCACCTTAACCTTAGAATGGTAACCCTGAGTCATTTGGGGCATCAGTGTCCTTGTGTTTTTGAGTTCCGCTCATATTGTTCACAGATTTAGGTATTTGGTTAGCTTGGTGTTTGCGTCTCCCGGCAGTAACTTCCGTGGTGATGGCAGATTAACTTGTTGTTGTGCTTCAGCTCCTCACTATTTGGGAGTATCCGTGTATCCATTTAAGACTAAGAACATAAGGAAGCTACAAGAGGCTGGCGAGGCCTACCCGTGGTGTTCCCTGTCACCTACCTACCCTACATCCCCTTCTTTCATCCCCCATCCATGAACCTATCCACTCCTCTTTAAAAGCTCCCTAATGATCGCACTACTACCTGTCTATGAGACTATTCATTCTTCACCAACCCTATTTGTGAACCAGTTTTTTCCCCATTTTCCTTTCTAAAATCTACGCTTTTCCAGCTTGATCCATTACTTCTTGTTCTACCCTGGTTAAAAGCCGTAAGAATTTTCCCTACCTCTCCTTGTATTTATCCCTTTATATCCATTTAAAAACTTCTATCAGATCGCCCTTACTCTGTGTCTCTCGAGTGGTGTATTTTAATAACTTTAATCTCCTCCTCCAATAAATAACTAAGTTACGCCATCCCTTGTATCTTTTTGGTCATCCTTCTCTGCACTGTTCTAAGACAAGGCTAATCCTTCCTGTAATATGGCGACCAAACTGAACCGCATAGTCTAGGTGAGGCCTGACTAGAGCCAGATAACGCCTTTAGAATAATTCCGCACTTCTACTTTTAACACTTCTGGTAATGAATCCTAATACTCTATTAGCTCTCTTTCTGGCCTCAATACCATTGTTTACTAGGTTGGAGGTACTGGGCTCAACCTCACTCAGTCTTTTCACCTTCTGATCTTTCAGCGATACATTTGCTTATGTTTACTCTATACCAGGGTTTTTTCTACCACATTCATACGCTGCATTTATCAATATTAATTCCATCTGCCATCCTGAATGCCCACCTCGTTAAGTTTATCTAATCTCCCTGCAATATGCTTTACTCCAGACTGTGTTCCAATAATCCTACCTAACTTAGTATCATCAGCAAACTGCTGATATCAACTGCTAATCCCACTATCCAAGTCGTTGATGTAAATAAAAAATAGTAATGGACCCAAACAGACCCTTGTGGAACTCCACTTGTCACCAGTCCCCATTTCAGATTTAGAACCATTACTTGTTAACCCTTTGTGCTATTTACTTAGCCAACTCATGATCAATGAAGAACCTTCCCTCTATTCCATACCCTAACCTTATTTAGAGAGTCTCGTGTGGTACTTTGTCAATTCCTTCTAAAGTCCAGATATATTTATTCATAAATCCTTATCATTATCTGCCGTCTCATAAACTTTCCTATAAAACTCAATAAATTGGTGAACATGATGACCTACCTTAGTGATTCCATGTGTTGAATCCATTGTCAAACTATGTTTATATCTAAGTGCTCCTAATGTTTTTTGCATAATAGATTCCATAGTTTACCCCCACTGATGTTTAGACTTACAGGTCGATAATTTGACTTTAGTCGGCTCTGTCTCCCTCTTAAATATGGAACATTTCCTTTTCCTCCACAATATGGCCCAATCGCCTATCTCAACGGATTTCCTAAAAATGTGCACTAAAGACTCACTAACAACCTCCTTGCCATTCCTTTAATATCCTGGGATACACTCATCTGGTCCTGTCGATTTAAAATTCTTCATTTTATCTATACCCTCTTCCACATGTCCCTAGTATCACAATATCGTGTGAGTTTCTCCTCATCGCTTCCTTTGAAATCTGTTTCACTATCAGGTATCGTCTGTGTATCCTCCTCCGTAAAACACTTAAGAATAATCATTTAGACTTACACATATCCTCATCCGTAATTTAGACCTCACCCTATCTGACCTTTAACGGCCCAATAATTCCCTTGGTCTTTGTTTTATATATCCCATACCTGATAGAGCCCCTTTGTGTCACTTTTTCACTGTCCTGCTACTTTAATCTCATAATTGTTAGCAAACTCGAGTTACATTTCTTCACTGTCCCGTTGCCATCACGTTTATAACTGTTCTTTGGTTTACCAATCCTGCCCGACAAGAAGGGAAAAGATTGAACCTTAAATAATGTTTTATTTTTACTCCAATGTTGTGTTTTTAAATTGGTGGTCATTCATTTTTTGGAGCACTCTTTCTGGAACTTATTTCCCTATAATGATTTTTTTTTCTGTCCGTCATTTTATTTCCTTACAATGAGGTATAAGCCTCCCACCCCCATCCTCACTTCCTTCCTAACCTCTTAATTACCTCCTCAGCCCTGACCTCACTTCCCTGTCCTAACCACTCTAATTTACCTCTCATCCATGACCTCCTTCCATATCTAACCGCGCCAATTAACCTCCGGTGCCTTCCTAATCCTCATATTGGGCCTTTCCCAGCTTTCTGTCCGTTATCGCTCTGGGAACTTTCTTCCCCTCCATCCCACACCTCTTATTAATACCTCCAGGTGTCTTCTTAATCCTGCATATTGGCCTTTCTGAATTAGATCGTCCCGATGCTTATTGCACACTAATTTTCCAACTTCCCTTTTAAGCTATCTGATCTCATAATGTCCCTAATATCTAAATTTCCCACCGACCTCCACATTTGTAACTAAATCTTCTCTATTTGTCAGCAATAAGATCTAAATATTACTCCTCTAGTAGGCTCCTTGTTGCTTGCTTACGAAATTTTATCCTGGATTTATATTTTAACAATTCATCTGCGTTCGCTGCCACCTATGATTAAATACAGTTGATATTCCTAAGAAAAATCTCCACCATGCATTATCGATATATCTGCAGGCCTTGTTTTATTTCTTCCCCCATATGGAGCTGAAATCATCTTTACATAAGTTTTGGAGGCCTATCACTACACCCAAAACCATTTTCTCAGGTCCCTCCGTACCTCTACCCCTATAGACCTATGCCGGTCATCTGGTTTTTATAACATTGTTAACACAACACTGGCAATGCATCTCTTTGCATAAAGCGCAACTCTCCACCTCGTCCCCTCCTCTGTCCTTGGTGAAATAACTTATACCCACTTATCTCCGACTTCCGGATCAAATCCCTTTCCTGACATATCCAACCATGTTTTCTGTTAAGCTATTATATCAAAATCATCTACACTAGTTATTCTCTCAGGAATCTATCTGTCTAAAATACCCTACAGTTTGTATAGTAAACCTTCAAGCAACTCCTCTTCTTTTTGTCAATTTTCCCTTTATCTTTAACTAAACCCCTCCTCTCTCTCTTCTTACGAATCACTTTAGTTCCCTGCCTTCTGATACTCCTCCTAGTGTCGCAAGTTTCCTTTACCCTGACACTTTTTTTATTTCGAAGGGATTTTAAATCGAATCCCTCGATTTAGAATAGGATTTCTATTAACGCCGTCATATTGTGAGAAGGAAGTACATATACAACATTAGCGAGTTGTATACAACTTAACCCAGTGTCTTAGCCTTCGAGTCTTACATTACAGAACATAATTTCCATTATTCAATATATAGTATTACATATTTTACATATATATATATTATATATTTTCTGGAGGTGTGAAAATTGCAGTTACTAGGTATACAACAAGGCCTTCAAAGTTGCACAAAGTTAGGTTGCTTTTATTTGCTGGTCAAGTCCTTTCATGATAAGTAAAAGATATTTAAAACCTTGCATGTTAGGTATATAACAATAATATAAGGCAATAATAAAGGCAGATATAAGGTGATCTTGGGGTTTGGGAACCTAACCCATTTTCTCCCAATAAACCTTGAATTCACCACACACACATTTCGTCCTGCACTACAAGATCAAAATCCTAACTATCATGTTGGACGAGGGACGGCAGTAGCTTGTTCAGTATTAACCTAATAGTGCAATTAACACAATCAAATTTCCAAATGTTTCTATATATGAACTTTTGCAACTGACCTTACATAAATTTAATATTTACATATTAAGGGAAGATGTTAAGTGCAAATTCTTCTGGTTCAAATGCACATAAAACACAGTTTTTGGCCATTCTAATTACATGACCTTAGGTAACAGCCAAATTATTAGCTGCTTGCCCTCACTGAGAATATCCTTCGCCAGAATAGTCACATTCCCCATTCTAAATTCTTAGCCCAACAAAATTATTCCTGTCCGCACTTACTATGCTGGTCTTTTTGCGACACTCACAATTTATTGCCGAAAATAAGCACCGTTTTTGTGGTTGTTCGGCCCCCTCACCAACCGCCAAGGTGACCAACTCGCGGGGGAAACATGAATCTGCACTAGCAAATTTTCTCTCCAAGGCATACATGCCAGCCTGCTTACCCCCATGCAATTGCGCTACTTCTTGGCTTACCCCATGCACTACTACATACCCGTGGCATTACTGCAATCAGGTGTGACATTAGAGTGAGGAAAACATGGTCAGAGAGGCGCAGAACTGACAAAGCGAACCATGGAGAACTAAAGTGGTATGGTCATAAGAAAAAAAAGAATGGATGAGGAAAGAATGATTAAGCAAATATATGATCATGGTGTCGATGAGAAAGGAGGGAGGGCCAAGAAGGGATGGATGGATGAGGTCAATGTGGCATTTATCCATGGCCCCAAAAAATATTTTCCTCTTTGTAAGAATTCCAGAATACCTTAATTCTGTTAAAAAAATGATCCAGGTTCCAGCGATGGACCTGACCAGTGGGGCGTACGAGGGGGTGGGGGTCATGCGGTCAGCCCCCCCCCCACTTTTGCAAAGAATAAATTTTTAATAAATACATATATTTATTATTTATATATATATTATATAATATATATATATTAATATTATATATATATATATATATATATATAATTATATTATATAATATATATCTAATATATATTATATATATATATATATATCTTTATA
>JACEEZ010020215.1:218933-234778 GCA_016584305.1 Chionoecetes opilio
TACTATATATTGAATAATGGAAATTATGTTCTGTAATGTAAGACTCGAAGGCTAAGACACTGGGTTAAGTTGTATACAACTCGCTAATGTTGTATATGTACTTCCTTCTCACAATATGACGGCGTTAATAGAAATCCTATTCTAAATCGAGGGATTCGATTTAAAATCCCTTCGAAATAAAAAAGTGTCATGGTAAATGGAAACTTTGTCGGACACTGAGGAGTATCAGAAGGCAGGGACTAAGTTGGATTCGTAAGAGAGAGAGAGGAGGGTTTAGTTAAAGATAAAGGGAAAATTTGACAAAAAGAAAGAGTTGACTTGAAGTTTACTATACAAACTGTAGGAGTATTTTTTAGAAAGATTAGATTTCCTGAGAGGAATAAATAGTGTAGATTTTTTGATATAATGCATTACAGAAACATGGTTGGATATGTCCAGGAAAGGTATTTGATCCGGAAGTCGGATAGCTGGTATACGTTATTTCCACAAGGACCGAGTGGCAGACGAGTGGAGGAGTTGCGCTTTTAATGCAAGAAATGCATTGCAGTGTTGTTTTACAATGTTTTTAAAAACAGATTGAAAGCATAGTCTATATGGGTAATAGGTTCGGAGGGAACTGAGAAAATGGTTTTGGGTGTAGTTTATAGGCCTCCAACTTTTTATGTAAAGAGGATTCGCTCCTATTGGGAAGAAATAACAAGGCCTGCAATATAATCATATGCATGTGGGATATTTTAATCTTAGGGATATAGACTGTGATTTAATCATAGGTTGCAGCGACGCAGATGGAATTGTTAAATATAATCCAGGATACTTTCGTAGTCAAGCAATCAGGAGCCTACTAAGGAGCATAATATTCTAGATCTATTGCTGACAATAGAAGAAGATTTCTTTACAAATGTGGGAGGTCGGTGGGACTTTAGATATTAGCGACCATTATGAGATCAGATTTAGCTAAAATGGGAAGTTGGAAAATTAATGGCAATGCTCGACTTCTAATTTCAGAAGGCCCAATTATGCAGGATTAAGAAGACACTGGAGGTTATTAATAATAGGTGTGTGATGGAGGGGAGAAAGTTTCCCAGGAATAACGACAGAAAGCTGGAAAGGCCCAATTAATGAAGGATTAGGAAGGCACCTGGAGTAATTGGCGCGGTTAGATATGGAAGTGAGGTTCATGCTTGAGGAGGTATTAGAGTGGTTTTAGACAGGGAAGTGAGGTCAGGGCTGAGGAGGTAATTAGAGAGGTTGAAATGGGAAGTGAGGATGGGGTTGAGGAGGAGTATACCTCATTTGAAGGATATAATTGCCGGACAGAAAAAAATATTCCTTATAGGGAAATAAGTTCAGAAAGAGTGATCCAAAATGAATGACCCAAATTTAAAAACACAACATTGGAGTAAAAGAAACATTTAATTTAAGTTCCAAGGCAGGATTGGTAAACAAAGAAAGTATAACGTGATGGCAAACGACAGTGAAGAAATTAACTCGAGTTGCTAACAATTTATGAGATTTAAAGTAGCAACAGTTCGAAAAGGGACCCAAAGGGGCTCTATCAGGTATATAAAACAAAGACAAGTGAATTAGTTTGGGCCGTTAAGGTCAGGATAGGGTAGGTCTTAATACGGATGGAGATATGTGTAAGTCTAATGATTATTTCTTAAGTGTTTTTTACGGAGGAGGATCACAGACGATACCCTGATAGTGACAATGTTCAAAGGAAGCGATGATGAGAAACTCAACAAGATATTGTGCTAACTAGGAAAGGGTGGAATAGGGTATAGATAAAATGAAGAATTTTAATCGCAGACCAATGATGTGTATCCCAGATATTAAAGGAATGCAAGGAGGTGTTAGTGGTCTTTAGTGCACATTTTTTAGGAAATCGGTTGAGATAGGCGATGTGCCATATTGTGGAGGAAAGGAATGTTCCCATATTTAAGCACAACAGGGAGACAGAGGACTAAGTCAAATTATCGACCCGTAAGTCTAACATCAGTTGTGTGGGTAAACTATTGGAATCTATTATTGCAAAAAACATTAGAGAGTCACTTAGATACTAGTTTGATCTGATTCACAACATGGAATCACTAAGGTTAGGTCATGTCTCACCTAATTTATTGGAAGTTTTTTATAGGAAAAGTTTATGAAACGGCCAGATAAATGAGAAGGATTATGATATAATATATCTGGACTTTAGTAAGGCATTTGACAAGTACCACACAGCTACATCTTAAATAGGTTAGGCTCATGGATAGATTGGAAGGTTCTTTCTTGATCAGGTTTGGCTAAGTAATAGGCACAAGGGTTCTACAATTAATGGTTTCTAAATCTGAATGGGGACTGGTGACAAGTGGAGGTTCCACAGGGGCTGTTTTTGGGTCCATTACTATTTTTTATTTACATCCACAGACTTGGATAGTTGGATTTTTTTTTTTGTAAGCGTGATTCAGCAAGTTTGCTGATGATACTAAGTTAGGGGATTATTGGATCACAGTCTGAATGTAAGCATATTGCAAGGGAGCTTAGATTAACCTTAACGAGTGGGCCGTCAGATGGCAGATGAATTTAATATTGATAAATGCAAGCGTTTGAATGTTGGTAGAAACAAACCCTGGTAATAGATACACTAAGCAATGTATCGCTGAATCTAGATCAGAAGGTGAAAAAGATCTGGAGTGAGGGTGAGCCCGACCTCAACCTAGGAAACAATGTATTGAGGCGAATAGAGCTAATAGAGTATTGAGATTCATTACCAGAAGTGTTTAAAAGTAGAAGTGCGGAAGTTATTCTAAAGCTTTATCTGGCTTCTAGTCAGGGCTCGACTAGACTAAATGCGTTTTCGTTTTGGTCTCCATATTACAGGAAGGATAATAGCCTTGTTAGAACAGTGCAGAGAAGGATGACCAAAATGATACATGGATGCGTACTTTAGTTATGAGAGGAGATTAAAGTTTATTAAAATTAACAAATCACTCGAGAGACCCAGAGTAAGGGGACTATCTGATAGAAGTTTTTAAATGGAGAAAGGATTAAATAAAGGAGAGGTAGAAAGTTTCTTACGGCTTTTACCCATGTAGAACAAGAGTAATGGATTCAAGCTGGAAAAGCCGTAGATTTAAAAGGAAATAGGGAAAAACTGTTCACTAAATAGGTTGGTGATGAATGGATAGTCTCGTAGACAGGTAGTTAGTGCGGACATCGTAGGGAGCTTTAAAGAGAGCTGGATAGGTTTCCTGGATGGGATGAAAGGTGGATGTAGTAGTAGTTAGGTTGACAGGAACTACCACTTGTAGGCCCTCGCAGCCTCTTGTAGCTTCCTTATGTTCTTATGTTCTTAATGACATACACGGATACTCGCCAAAGAGTGAGGAGCTGAAGCACAACAACAAGTTTAATTCTGACATCACCACGGAAGTACTGCTGGGAGACGCAACAAAGCTACCAAATACCTAAATCTGTGAAAATATTGAAGCGAGAACTCAAAAACACAAGGACACTGATGCCAAATGACTCAGGGTTACCATTCTAAGGTTAAGCGTGCCATCTGCAATTGCGCTGGATCTCTGTGCCCAAAACTGTGACCTTCAGCTTGAACTTCATCTTTGGGAAGAGTGAAGATGTTTCAGGGAGCACAATCCAGATTTGGCCTCCTTGTGAAAAATCCCTATTGTTTGGTAAAGTTATAGGTTATCTATCCCTGTCAGTGAAGGCGCCAGGACAAAACACCACTGAGTCATATAGTTAAGAAATAGCCTAGTGCATGGGCAATAATGGGAAGAGAAACCAAGACTCACGATGGCAATGAAGTAAGAAAACTAAGACACGCCGCAACAGTGACTAAAAATTGTTAAGGAAAATAAAGACAGTGTTGATATATGTATTCATTTAATTCAGGTTTTAAAACTTGCATGCTGTCATGTAATCAGTCCAAGTCAATCACTGATATGGTACACCAACAATCGTTTTCTAGGTACATAATTGTCCCCTATACATTTTATTCACCTCAGTCTCCATGAACATTGCATTATCATACATAAATCAAAACTTCCACTTATGCTATGGGCAATTCACAGGCGTGGAAGAAATAAATGGGAGAGGGGATGCAGAGAGAGAAGAAATTTATGATCTTGTTAAAAAAACGGAAAGAACAATAAAAAAGTGTAATGAAGAGTAAGCCATGTTAAAACTTTTAGTTTACATTATTTAGAAAGAACGAGCACAAATTTATAGGTGGTCTGTGAGGCCGTTGTAAACCGATCCTTCCCATATCCCTTTCCCACATAAAGCAAAACATACACCCTTCGTCACTCTACTCACACGTACAACCTTTACTAACCATACATTTCTACCTGTTTTCCTCTATGAGTTCGTCCTATCTGTCTAAGCTGTACATGTCATTGGACAGGTTCATTTAAGCTCCCTATAAGGAATGCCGATCCCAGAAGTCATCACTTGTCTGGTGTCAGGGGGGGGGGGGGGGGGGGGGGGGCCACTTGCCTGTCTATCCACATTTTTCCTTATAAACTAAACAACTTACATATTTCACAAACCACAGTGAAATACCTACTACATCACTTGAAGGGGATTACTGGTCACTTGCGGTAGTAGGGGTAATGGCAAGTTAGTTAGGTTATAAAATAAGGAACTAATAATTTGCGGTTTTGCTGAGCCAAAACAAGCCGATCACTGATCAGGTCGAGATCTGCGTTTGCAGTTACTACGTCACAACCAATGACAGCGCGTTCCGCCGTGTTGTGATATTTTGGCCCCAAAAAGGCCATATAATTTCATTTATGGTGCATTTCTCAGCAAAAAAGAATATGAGTAGCAGTGATATGTAAGCCTATATTGCACCCAAAGCTTTATAATACTCCGTGTTTTTTAGGTGTGAGTTAATTGGTCCATCCTTTCACCACTGTTGAGTCTATTTGTGTCTTATCAAATCCTTCTGTTAGCAATATGCAATTTCCATCATTGTTTGCTATAGTTTTTCATAATCTTAGATGCATCATCCGTAAATAAACTCACTGATAATTTTTTAAAACTCACATATCCATCTGCCTGTCATTAATTGGTAGAATCCAAGAACATACCGGTGGCTAACACTGAGCCTTGAGTACACCACTTAATACACTCTTTCCACCCCGAAACACAGTTTCCTCATCTGTCTCCCATTTCAGAAAAATTTTCAGCCATTTCAAAATATTCCACTTCAGTCCACCTGTCGTGTTCCAATTTCCCAACAGTCTTTCATGAGGTACCTTGTCCAAGCTTTTATAAGTCCAAATAGACACAATCCACCCATCCGTCTCTTTCTTGCACCACATCAATTACTCTGGAATCGAACACAGGTAAATGTACACAGAAGCGCAAGCGCTAGTGAAATGGTCCATACTATGTGCATATAGATTGTCCTGATACCTGCCTCCTCTCCCATGAGAATAAATTCCCCTGACCTGCCCTTAAGCATTCAAGCTAAAGTGAATAATAAAACAAGGATGGCTATAGGTCCCCAGCATACCATCATCCTTACTGGCAAAACAGTTGTGTAGAACCCAACCTTTATTCTGACAAAAGTCAAATCACCATTTTTGAGAAAATACGAAAACATAAATATATCAGGAATCCAACATAACTTTTTTTGAGACCAGGTCGGCATGGTTACATGGAAAGTTCCCAGCCTTAACATAATGATGTACTGTTTACTAATACGTTTCCTTGAATGAATGTGTACAATCACTTAAGATTATTGAGATTATTGATCAATGTTTTCAGTAGAGTAATTTGGTACTTTGGTACTCCATGGTAACTCCATGGCACATGGCATGGTTTTTTATTTGATGATATTATAGAACAAACATTTACGAAGAATATAGTATTCATTTTATACTGATGACCATAGGAGGAAATAGGAGTGTGTTTCGAAAATGTCAGCCACTGCTGTTTTTTTAATTTGGAGTGTAGTGGTCTCTCATGATAGCCTGCAACCACTTGTTCGACCCATCCTCACTTCTTGGAAAGGAAAGAACACTGGCCTTTTGGTCCTTTTCGATAATTCCTTTACAATTTGGCACACAAACACTGAAAGGCCATGTTTACCTCAATAAATAAGTATCAACTTTCGTCCTATTGGAGACACGACGTGACCTCTCACGTCCACGTCTTAATCAGCACTGATGAAATGAAGCACAACTGTTGTCTCGTCATCAGTCTCTCACCCCCCCACTGAACAGGCCTTCTCTGTCGTGGGCCTCGGTTGAGCCCAGTCGCGTCAAGTGACACAAACAGAGCCTTAACCAACAGTACCACACCGGCAGTATACGAATGTGTTTTACAAGTGTTTTGCAGGTGCACGACTCTTATTATCATCATACTAACACACACACACACACACACACACACACACACACACACACACACACACCACAAACACACTCTTCCACACACACACACATACACACACACACACACACAAACACACTCTTCCACACGCACACACACACACACACACACACACACACACACACACACACACATACACGCACACACACACACACACACACCAACACACGTACACACATAAACACTCTGTGGAAGTCATGGAGGCGAGCAGACGTGTGTACGGGAGCTCCGGCAACCCCACACTCTGTGCTCACATCGTAAACAAAAGTGGCCTGGTGGGACCTAACACCCATTAAGATGAGTGAGCCTAAAACCCCTGCTGGTATAACAAGGTTTCAGGCATTCGACACAGACGATAGACACAAGCCGATGTGCAGTAATTAATGTTTTCAGTTGTTTGGAGGCTTACTACATGAAGCAGTACAGTCTGTTTATGCGTGCGGCGAGGACATTGAGATCTTGGAGAGTTTTACATACCTTGGTAGCGCAATCCATAGTGACTGCGGGTCACGTCAAGAAGTCTTACGGTGGATTAGCATAGCCCATGGTGCTATGGACTCACTCAGCACGCGTATTTTGTGGCGATTTTTTTTTTTTTTTGGGGGGAGGTTTTTTGGGGGGGGGGGGGGGTTTTTTTTTTTTTTTTTTTTTTTTTTTTTATTTTTTTTGGTTTTTTTTTTTTTTTTTTTTTTTTTTTTTTTTTTTTTTTTTTTTTTTTTTTTTTTTTTTTTATTTTTTTTTTTTTTTTTTTTTTTTTTTTTTTTTTGGGGTTGTTTTTTTTTTTTTTTTTTTTTTTTGCGGGGGGGGTCGTCCTGTGCAGAAGGACAAAGATCCGGGTCTTCAAGTCGCTTGTAATCCCTGTCTTACTCTATGGATGTTAGACATGGACACTAAATAGCGACTTGAAGAGGCGAATCGATGCCATTGGTAATAAATGTATTCGCAGAATCATGGGGTATCGCTGGGATGATTACGTGTCAAATCACCAACTGCACCGTGAGACTGAATCGAAGCCTACCTGTAAATTACTTGCATAGTCCGTCAGCGCCAACTTCGGCTATATGGGCATGTGGCACACTAGCTTGAAGCCGATCATTCCCACCGGGTTGTATCTGTAATAGACAATCTGGCGTGGAGGAGGCCAAGGGGGCCGCCCACAATGCTTGTGGCTGCGGCAAGTTGATGTTTCATGTCGAGAGTTGCTTGGTATGGGAAGGGAACCTGCATGGGGATTCGCGCGTGGTGACCCCCGTGAGTGGCGTCCTAGAGTGGGCGAGGCGACGCGCCCACCGGCGTATGCTCCCATTGATTGATTGATTGATAGACACAGGCGAAGAATTCTTGAGTTAGAGAGAGCAATGTAAACACTAGTCACTAGTGGAAGGAGTGAAATAGACGGAAGATGTGGCCAGTGAGCTATAAGCAGAACTCGCGAACTGAAGAGGCAACAGGTTCAAAGTGAGAGGAAAAAAATGAGGATATGAACGAGTTGAGGGCTGAAAATATGAGTCTGAATGAAAGCTGGGAAGTCTTAACAAAAGAAAATGCAGAAGAATGACAACATAGTGAAGGGAAACGTCATTTGATAGTGATGAAAGGACTACACTGTGAGTGGAAGGAGGAGAAAGAAGAAGAGAAGGTTAATTCCAGGGATATTTTGGATAATCAAGTAAAGGAGAAAGTAGTGAAGGTTATTATAGAAAAGGAAAATTTTGTAATAGATACTATGGACAAAAATATAAGTATTGTGCTTTATGGGGTAAAAGAAGAGGTGATGCCTATCCGTCACATTAGAGTAAATGAAGAGAAAAGGAAAACACAACAAATAATTGAATTAGTCCAAGTAAATGATGCAGGTCAGGAACAAGAAGTGGAAGAGGTATATATATTTGGTAAACTTAGAGAATGGGAAGTGAGACCAATGCAAATTAAATACCTGTGACAATCAACTGCAGATAACATATTATCAAGATCATAGGAACTGGCAAAGGAAGAAAAATTCAAGAATATATGGAGAAAAATTTAAATGAAGAAAAAAGAACAAAAATTAGAGAGTTGAGCAGATAGAGGGAGAGGCAAATGGAAAAAACGTGGTAAGAACGGAAGAGGAGAAGAAGAAATTATATTGGATAGTTATAGATCAAAGGCTCATGAAATAGTACAGGAATGTCGCAAAAGGGGTGACATCAGTTTGGAGGAAGAAAAGGAAACATGGAAGGTGTCGTATACTAACATAAATGGCTTAATATCAACATTATTAGTAGTGAATGACCACTTAAGAATAAAGGAGCCAGATATTAGGAATCTGGTAGAGAGTAAATTTAGAGACTCGTAAGAAATTGTAGGACTGGGTGAAGGCCATTATTATGTATGGGAAAAAAACATAAGTGTAAAGCAAGGAGGTGGTGTGATGCTGCTTATATAGAATGACGTGGCTGTGAATAGTGTGGAAATGGGTGAAGGCATGGCGATGGTGATGAAAGTCAGGGTGGGAAGAGAGACATTGCCGTTGCATATGGTCCACCTAAGACAAATTCATAGTCTTAAGCAGAATATGATAGAATGATAATTGAGACCGGGGAGTGCCTTGAAAACAAATCAAAGAATTATTAACAAAAGTAACGACATAGTGATGGGTGATTTCAACTACAAGAAAGTATGCTGGGAGGATTAATCCACACGGGAGGTGGGGAGGAGTCATGGGGAAACAAAATATTGAACATGGTTATGGGTGACGTCATGACACCATAGAATAAGGAAGTACAAATACAGGATTTAGAGAAAATGACATACCATCAGGACTGGATTTGCTATAAAACCAAATAACAATATATAATTTCGGACAATTATGAGTAATCAGTGGTCCGGAAGGCGGACCACGTTCTCATGAATTTTGAAATACAAATGAAGACAAAAATTATACAGATCAGATTTTCATAGAATTGGAAGATACACTATGGAAAATTGACTTTACGTTAAGACATTTTCTTTATGAAAACAGATATTGGGGGACTTAAAAAGGGTATAGGTTGCTCAGGAGAAGGGGGATAAGTTTCTAATAAGGAGGTGTTGAAGATATGTGCCAAAGGTTGTGATGAAAGTGAGGGTAACAGAGGAATCTTTAACAGAAGATGCGAAGAGGAAGAGTGGAATGAGAAAAGGCTTACGAGAGAGGGCGAGAAAGGGAACAACTTATGGGAGAAATATAAAACTTGACAGGAATTTGTATGTAAAGAAACTTTCGAAGTAGACAGAGATGCCGAAAAACGAGAAAAATATGATAGAACAAATTAATGGACGAACCCAAAGACTACTTTGGACGAACCTAACCTCCTTCTACAGTATGTGAAATAGAAAGTTAAAGAGCGTCTACACAAATTGAAAGGTAGATGGAGTTTTACATATGACGATCTATATTCCTAGGCTGAGTAATAATGAAAGTTTTACAGACAGTTTTTACCCAAGAGAGTGATTTTCCGTGAAGAGGAAGTATACCATATGTAAAACACTGTGCTTGAATGAAATACAAGTGGAGACATGAAGAATAAGAAATTGTTGGAAAATCAAGATGTCCGGAACGAACGCTTGTCCAGAGAGCAGTGTCAGGTTTGATATTAAAAGAGTGTATTAAGAAATTTTTCAATAAAAAATGTTACTATTGCTATTATGGGGAAATAATATATAGCTATGTGAGTTTATTCGCTGATATGCTAAGTGTGCTGAAGAAACGTGAAGAATGATGAAATTGTAATTAACTACAAATATACATTTGATAAGATATCAACTGGAGGCAGAGATATACATGGATTTTAATGGAGGGAAATGTAAAGTAATGGAATTCGGTATGAGTACAATAAGACAAACGGGATTACCGAATGGGAATAATATTTCGAAATACAACCTGGGATTAATAGTCCATAGTCATTCTACCCAGAGAACACATACATAAGAATACACGGGAGATACATATAAACTTTAAGGGCCTCTTAAGGACCTCTTTAAGGGATAAGAGCTAGTTTGCATATTTGGATGAGGTGAGGATGAAAAAACTTATTGTATCAATGATTCGACCAAGATTGGAATATATGTATATTGTATATGTAAGCAGTGGTTTGTAACCACAAAGAAAAAATAATACTAGAAGGTTGAAACAATAACGACAGCGCAACGAAGATAGCCCTAAGTTTAAAATATTTATCGTAGGGAAATTTGTCAAAATTGAATCTTCCACCCCTGGAGATCTAAGAGGGGAAAGAGGGGTATTAATTGATGCTTTCAAGGTTTCTAAGGGATGGACAGAATTTTGATAGAGATTTATGTTTTTGTGGGAACGAGAGAGATGCACAAGGTCATGGAAAGTAGTTGAAGAGGGATCCATGCAAGAGAGATATCAAGAAGTCTAGGGTGTGCGGGGGAGTTCATCAGATCCATTGAACTGTGGAATAACCCTGGATAAGAAGGTGGTACACGCCAAGAATAATTTTACGACTTCAAAGGCAAGTCTGGCTAATAGTAGTTTCTTGTAGACGGGACAGTTCGAGCTTAGCTTCTAATCCTGTGAGGGCACCATTTAGATGATACAACTAGATGAATAATCACATAAACAAATTTTATCGCTCCGCTATTTGACTGTATTTCCTTTTTAATGTATATATGTATGTATGATTGGACATATGTACGTATATATAGATCACGCAGACACGTAATTGGGGAGTTTTAAAAATCTTTGGTTAACTAATAATCAAGAAATATGAACAAAAATGAAATGAAGATATATCAAAAGGCTTGAAAATAATAAAAAAAATGCCTTGAAAAAACAACAGATAAAACACTCTACCCGTGTTTCTCTTGATATTTATGTTGACATTTGTGTTTTTAATGGCTTTTGTTTACTGGCACAAAATATATCTTATAACTGCGATGAAAACTCAAATTTATCCTCGAACAAGGTAACAACTAATTAAACCACCACCTCCTCCTCCTCCTCCTCCTCCTCCTCCTCCTCCGTCCTCTCCTCCTCCTCCTCCTCTCCTCCTCCTCCTACTCCCTCACTCCTCCTCCTCCTCCTCCTCCTCCTCCTCCTCCTCCTTCCCCTTCCTCCTCCTCCTCCTCTCCTCTCCTCCTCCGCCTCCTCCTCCTCCTCCTCCCCTCCTCCTCCTCCCTTCCTCCTCCTCCTCCTCCTCCGCCTCCTCCTCTCCTCCTCTCTCCTCCTCCTCCTCCTCCGGCACCAGCCCCAAACGACATCCCTCCTCCCTTTCCTCCTTTTCTCTCCTCCATCCCTCCCCGCCTCCCACATCCCCTTTCTCCTCTTTTCCTCTTCACCCGCTCCCCCCCTCTTTTCCCCTTCCCTCTTCCCCCCCTCCTCTCTCTTCCCTCCCATTCCCCCCCCCCTCTCCTCCTTCCTTCTTTCTCCCTCCTTTGCTTCTCTTCCTTTTTCCCCCGCTTCCCCCATCTTTTCATATCCTCCCCCCTCACTCCTCCTCCTTTTCCTTCCGTTTTGCACTTACTCTCTCCCCCCTACCTTCCTCTCGCTCTTTCACTCTCTCTTCTACCACCCCTCTTCTTCCTTTCCGCCTCCTCCTCCCTCTCCCTCCTCTTTTCCCCCCCTCCCTCCTCCTCCCCCTCCTCCATCACTCCTCCTCCTCCTCCCTCCTCCTCCTCCTCCTCCTCCTCCTCCTTAGCTAATTACATCATGCTCCATTCATGTTCTTTTGATTTTGGTGCTCCGTTTTGCATGGGTAAAAGTAACAATAGTGATATTGTGTATCCTATTTTTTTAATATGGTCCGGGAAAAAGAATGAACCTCTACAATAGCTGCAATAAAACGGTTTAAAAGGTACTTGACAAGTCCAAAGGTGGCGACTGAACCTATAAGAACTGGTAGAGGCAGTATAGAAATTAAGATTTGAACCTGCCAGAACTTACCAAAAGTTTAGGTTATGTCCATGGGACACCGCAAAAATTTTCACCGATACCCCTTAAAGAGGAGACAGGATGCAGGTAGAAAAGCTAGAAGATCGTCAATAGATCGATCTTTACGGAAATTGTACTAGCGATCAGATAAAAAATGATTTTGAGAAGATAGATGCTTAAGGATCTTCTTATTCATAAGAAATTTAAAAGGTTTAGAAAGTCGAAGGTTTAAAGCTAATAGACTGGCAGTCTGTTTGGATTATAACGGTCACTCTTCTTAGGAACAGGTTGAATGTAAGTAAACTTCCAATAAGATAGAAAAATAGGTGTAGGTAGATATTGACGGAAAGCAACCACATTGACATTGACCAGGCAGGGTGCAAGCACAAAAGTACAGATTTTGAGAATGATAGGAGGAATTCCGTCAACACCCTTTTCGAAAATCAAGGCCAGATAGGGCATAGACATCATCATCACGAAGAATCTCATTAAACGGCATAACATAGAAAGATGATGGAGCAAAAAGAAGGAACATACCTTGCATCATCCATAGTGGAATTTTGAACAAAAGGTTTTGAACGAAAAGTTCAGCTTTAGAAATAGATGAGACAGCTGTCGAACAAAAATAGGTGAAATATACGAAGAAAATATGAAAAAGTTGAATGGTTGGAGATATTTTTTGACTATGTACCAGAAAACCACGATAGGAGTTGGAACAAAAAAATATATTGACATATCCTATAGATAAAAGGAGTTTTTTAGTAAGTTAAGCATATATGTATGGAGTATGTCTCACATGTTTGGGGAGGATCCACTCATACAGCTCTCCCTAACAGGGTTGAGTCAAAAGCTTTTCGTCCTCATCAACTCCTCTCCTCTGATTGACTGTCTTCAATCTTTAAATCACAGCCGCAATGTTGCTTCTCTTGCTCTCTTCTACCGTTATTTTTCATGCTCACTGCTCTTCTGAACTTGCTAACTGCAATGCCTTCCCCCCCTCCCGCGGCCTCGCTGCACAAGACTTTCTACTCATTCTCATCCCTATCTGTCCATCTTCTAATGCAAGAGTTAATCAGTATCTTTACTCTTTCATCCCTTTCATGGTAAACTCTGGAACTCTCTTCCTGTTTCTATTTTTCCACTTTCCTATGACTTAAATCTTTTCAAACGAAAAGTAACAAGACACCCCCCCGAACTAAATTGGCTCACCCCTCTTTTTTATTTTAATTCTCTTACTGTTTTCTTTATAGGGACTGGCAAAATAAGCGGGCTTTGTGTGTTACCCATTTTTGTTGGCGCCCTTGGCCAGTCCTTTGTGATGTAAAAAAAAAAAAAAAAAAAATTGTATATATGGCATGATTCCGGGCAGAAGTATATAGGGCATTACTTTTAGGAGAAGGATAGGTACGCTACTCCTATGGCTATCTATTGCGCCTCCGTGGTGTAGTGGCTAGCGCTCCTGTCTACGAATCTGTGATCCATAGTTTAAATCCCGGCCCAGGGGAGTTGGCGTGTAGCCCTCCCCATCTGTTTCATCCCCTTATCTCGGGTTTTGGTAGATAAACTGGTATCTGGGGAAAAACAGGGAAAGGTAACTGTGGTAACCAGGATGTCATGCTATCACCTGTGTCCTGGTCTAGCGTTGTTTTTACCCACCTCTGGCTCAAGAGCTAATGCGACGGAGATGAACACCGAGGCCACGTGCAGCTCAGCTTATACCCCCCATCTTTACCGATGACTACGGTAACCAATCTACATCTGTATAACGCCGACTCCTTATCTTGGACAGCAAGAGAACAAGCTGAGCTAAGCCATGGTTTACGGGATTCAGGATGAGAGAAAGTGGTGGTGGAATGTAATGCCTCTATTACAGAGACAATTACCTCATTTATGCACTCTGCAAAACAAAGGTGGGTCTCTGACAGGGAAGCAAATAATTATTCCATGGCAAATCAGAGTTTTACCTGCGATCCCTACACTTAGCTGAGGTGTACTGCCAGAAATTTTTCTCCGCTTAAGTGAGTCCCGAGGTAGCACATGAGTAATAACAACAAACAGGTTACGGAAATAAAAATTGTGATTGGAGGAGTTTCAACGAAGTGAATAGTTTAACCATATTAAGTTGAACGGTTTGAGGTTAGGGAAAAGGTCAAGAATGGCTGGGCTTGTCTCCAAGGCGGTCAGGAAATATGGGTAATTTGCTGCACCAGCAGCTCTTTGTCATGCTGGTTGCAGCAAATTGAAGGACCTGTTTACCAGGCTGGTTAGTGAAAGAGGATGATTACCAAAGTTGGTGGTAAAACATCGAAATCCCTACGAATGGACATATTTTTGGCAATAGGATAAATGAGTTTTAAGATTTGCTCACCTTTGGAAGTTAAACAGACATAGAACTTTAAATATTCTGAGTAGTTAGGTGAGTGATATATAATGCAGAAGAATTTTAGTAAGAGATTGACATTGAAGTCAAAAAACCAGATGGTAGAAAATTTTGAAGATCCAGGAGATCAGGCAAGTGATGTCGTTTCGTACATATACGCAGCAGCCAACATTGTTTTGAAAAAGGAGAATAGTGAAAGTTAAAGTGAAAATGAAAATAATTATTCCGTTTCAAATATTCACAGTCACCTGGGTTTCGGGTTTTGGTGTTTCATGGCCTCTGTTGATGATTTTCCTTTTGTGTAAAATGAAGTGATTGGTTGATGGACTGAAAAAAATTGAATAAGGCAAAACATGGTGTCTCAACATTTAGTAGGTCATATATAGCTTAAAAAACGTTTCATCAGCATATAAGAGTAATAGCAACGTCGGAAAGCAGAGTGGTTAGCGTTCTCCGAGTGGCGTTCTCGGCGACCCGAGTTCGAATTCCCCCGATGAAAAAAAACAATTCACATAAAATCTTTCTGCACTAAACTGTACTTAAGGACTAAAGGAATTAGAGAAAAGGAGACGATCGTAAGGATTGTAGTTAGGGCTGGAGGCCAAATTTGTCGTAGATGATTAGCTGCGATGTCGTAGGTGGAAGCGAGGCCACCGAGATGACAGCGAGTAGTGATAGGTAATATATATTTTGTTCAAAATGGGGCTATAGCTGATATAACGGGCTAGGAACATGTCACTCGGTTCATAATATCCCAAGTGACATTGGGTGACATGCGGTACAGAGGTGACTATGGTCCCTCATCATCGCACTAAATTTTGTGCTTTCTTATGTATTCAATAACGGAGAACATTTGAATGTCTATCGTATATCTTTATGATATTCTCTTGTAATTTTGTGTATACATTTTATTTAGCTATTTATGTATCTGATTATGAATTCACCCTAGAGCAAGCTTCTTCCTTCACATAAACTGTCATCCCATGCAGTCTTTTAAATAAAGGCCACGGCAATCATACTGTTTGACCTCTCAAGCATAAAAAGTGATAGAAAAACGATTTAAACATACGTAGGGCAGGTGGTAGGGAGGAGGCAGATACGATACGATGGACACATCGCAAACAGACAGGGTAGGCGACAAAGGGT
>JACEEZ010020216.1:0-19712 GCA_016584305.1 Chionoecetes opilio
AGCGCAAAGTATTTCACATGTACTTTTTTCTTTAATGGGAGTAGGGTGTGGCGCAACCTGTAATCTGATACGTGACGCGCGGATAAACATACCATCGCATTACTTCAAGCACAAGTCTTTCAAGCCGGTTTTGATTGCGTTGAAAGGCTGCAACCATAAAATTAAAGGGATTTTTTGGGATCTCCGCTGTGAAGGTCCTGATTCCACCAATTTTCATCAGCATTAAATATTCTAGTGTGCATTCAATACGGTGGTCCTGTATCTTGGTTCAGAGGCCGTGTGCAGAGTGGTTGCGCATGGAGTGTGGAAATAGGGGGGGGTCTTGAGTTCGAATCCTGGTCGGGAGTGTGGAGCATCAGGCACGTGGCAAAGTGGTTAGCGCCTGGAAGAGATTAGTGCTAGATAGAGGGGTCCTTTGAGTGTCGTGCAATCCCTGTTGGGCGTGTAGCACCTTCATCTCTGGTGAAGTGCGTTGAGTGTGGCTAAAAGACACCCACAGTGCGCCACACAACCGTTTGACGGTGCAGATTCATAGAGGAGGACCCAGGGGTGCGGCATGATACTCTAATATCACAGGGGCGGTACGAAAAAAAAAGCTTGCCTGCGCCACCACAACGCAAAAAAACGAATGGTAGGATCTTGGGTCGCGGTACGTTTTGGCCACTGACAAAAAGAAAACCGCTCGACTAATCCTCCATCTCTAAAAAACCTAACCTAACCTTACATAGACAAAACCTACCTCTGTCTATCGCGCTAACCTAAACCTAGCTTGACTAACCACGGCCAGCAAACGTCCTGTGGCCAAAACTCCCGGTTTTACCAAAAAAACTTCGCGTGCTGCTCCCACCCGACGTAAAGACGCAAAAAAAGTCATGGTAAAGGGGTACATGTTAGCATCTCACTTTATTGTAGATTTCTCACGTGCGCCTTCTATAGCATATTTTTTTATGTAGAGAACCAATATAAAAATCACGGTCTAACTTCAATTTCAGTCCAATTTAAGATGCTTAGTTTCCGTGACGATCAATATTGCCTACCAGACGTGAGTTGAGGAAGGCAGTGTGGTCGCTCGTCGTAAAAATTTCACAGCGAGTATTGATTCGAACCGGATTGTGTGATTGTTTGAGTGATTGTGTTACGTCTTTTCTCTTTAATGCATGTTGCGGTTTACGATAGCAGTTGAGAGAGAGAGAGAGAGAGAGAGGAGAAGAGAAGAGAGAGAGGAGAGAGAGTAGAGATCGAGAGAGAGAGAGCAGAGAGAGAGCAGAGAGAGAGAAGAAGAGAGAGAGAGAGAGAGGAGAGAGAGAGAGAGAGAGAGAGTGCTGGAAGAGAGAGAGAGAGAGAGAGAGAGCAGAGATTAGAGGATACGTAGAGAGAGAGCTATCGATGTCGCGAAATGCTTATATAGCACTGCAGATGTTGTATCTTTTTAAGACTGTGGTATACTAGAGCGTGATGAATAGTGATTGATGTTTGTGGTAATGCAGCATGTTTTTCTCTCATATGAGATTTATTAACCGTGCATCACCATGTCATTTTTCCAATGCTTGCTGAAGATTACGTTACTACACACACACACTCACACAACACACAGCACACACACTTCACACAACACACACACCAACACACAACCCAGACCACACACAACACCACAACACCGTGTCTGCACACACACAGACACACTTAACTACTGTCGTGCTGACACACAACACACACACACACTCACTACACAACACTACACACACACACACACACTGCTGTGCACACACACACACACACAAGTACTACTATTTTCATAGGTACCAACCACTATCACCACTACCATAACCGCCACCAACCAGCCGACCAGGCCACGCGTCCACCCCACCACCACGACTACCAACCACCACCAACACCACCACTGCCGCCGCCACCACCACCACCACGCGCTGCCACACCACCACCGGCTGCCGACCATCAACCACGACCACCACCGCGCGGCCACCGCTGCTGCGCACCACCACCGCCGCCGCCACCAACCACACCACACTCGGGTCCGCCACCACACACCACCACCCGCGCGACCACACCAACCAACACCACCGTCGTCTCACCACCACCACGAACTACCACCACGCACCAACCACCACCACCAATGGCCACCACCACCACCAAGCACACCACCAACCGTCGCGCACCGCAACCACCACCTACGACAAACCACCACCACCACCCACGAATACCAACCACCACCGGCCGACCACCACCACCTACCACCACCACCACACTCTGCCACTTCAAACACTAATATCTCCGGCCTGAATTATTCCAGCATATATTTTTGTTTACTTTCAGCAGCGAGGCAGAGCATTTTCTGTTATTCTTTTTGTGTTTCTGTCCCACTAATGTCCCTTCCGTGCTGGCCGTTGTTTGCTCTTCCTTCAAACTTCACTGTAAAGCATTTATACATTTTTCGTACATATTATTCTTTCGTGCCTTTGTATTCGATTACAGATGTTTTTGTCCTTACAGGAAGTGAAACGCTACATCTACAGCGCCCGTGAGGAAGAGGACAGAGATAAACGTTGCCTACACTGTAAAGGTAAGTCAAACAAGTGACAACAAGTTGTAGATTTTATTAACATCAGTGAAAATTATATTTTTTTCCACTGTGGGCGATTGTTGTGCGTGTATTAGACATGTTGGAGGACGCGGCAAGGTTGGTTCTTATGTTCTCTCTTCGTCACGGCAGCGGTCGCTAATCTTTTGAAGCGGCGCCTTGTACTTAAGTGTAGTATGGGTGGTATTGTTGTAATGACTTGTGAGCGTAGAACCATGTTTACTAAGTTTTTGTTTTTGAGACAGTGTGGGGAAGTTTTTCTATACAAGATCGTGCCAAAAGAGAGATAGCGTGGCTTGAGAATATGTAGGATGTGTGTGTGTTGTTGTGTGTGTGTGTGTGTGTGTGTGTGTTGTGTTGTGTATTGTGTGTGTGTGTGTATTTGTGTGTGTTGTGTGTATGTGGTGTTGTGTGTGTGTGGTGTGTGTGGTGTGTGTGTGTGTTATGTTGTAGTGTGTATGTGTATGTATGTTGTTATGTATGTATGTGTGTAATGTATTATGTTATGTATGTATTATTATGTATGTATGTATGTATGTGTGTGTTGTGTGTGGTGTGTGTTGTGTGTGTGTGTGTGGTGTGTGTGTGTGTGTGGTGTGTATGTGTGTGTGATGTGTGTAATGTGTTGTGTAGTGTGGGTGTGGTGTGTGGTATGTGGTGTGTTTGTGTGTGTGTGTGTGTGGTGTGGTGTGTGTATGTGTGGTATGTGTGTATGTGGTGTGTGTTTGTGTGTGTGTGTGTGTGTGTGTGTGTGTGTGGTGTGTGTGTGTGTGTGTGTGTGGTGTGGTGTTTGGTGTGTGGTGTTGTGTGTGTGTGTAGTGTGTATGTGGGTGTGGGTGTGGGTTGTGGGTGTGGGTGGGTGTGGGTGTGGGTGGTGGGTGGTGTGTGGTGGGTGTGGGGTGTGTGTGTGGGTGTGTGGATGTGTGTGTGTGTGTCTCAGTTCAATCCATGTTTCTTGTCCACGGCGAGTCGGACGTGTGCGTGATCGCCAGTTTCACCTCGCCAGTGCGAGGTAAGAGCTCATTATTATCGATCTTAGGTAAAAGCCTGGGCCCTCATCACACACCACACACCCCCATCCCCTTGCTCAAGGTGGACAATAACCACATCACCCACCTAATTTCTAAATGGAAACACCTCCGGAATCAAGCGCGGCCGGGTACCGACGGCGCGGGGGGGGGGGGGGGGGGGGGGGAACCACAGGATGGTGCCAGGACTACTACCCACCGAGCGTTCAGGTCGGTTAACAACCAACACACAGTGTGTGTGGGTGTGATCGGGTGTGTTGTGTGGGGGGGGGGGTAAACGGTTTCTAGACGGGGAAAACATGTTATTTAAAATTCTCTACAGAAAATCTTGATTGCGTTCACATGTTCTCGAAACCAGTCCCTGTCATGTGTTTGGCGTAATTTTTCTTATAAAGTGTCGAATTCACCACTCAGTGCGATGATTGTGTGCGTAACAGTGGATTTTTAGCATTATAGAAGAAAGATCCGGTTGTATCGCAGGGCTCTCTTCAGTTCATGCCGTAAGGATCATGTTACTGGCAGTACTTGGGCAATAGTTATGAGTGTTTGACTGCGCGTTCAGAGCCAGGTGAGATTACTATCTGTTGAGTCAGGTGAGTGTCGTGCGTAGCCTCTATCTTGGACACATTATGTTTTTTTTACATACGTGATTCCATTATTTTTCATAAATTTTTTTATAAATTTTTTTTTTAGTTCTATTATGAAAATGTTACCTTTATTCTGTATCACCTCTGCCTCCCACTCTGGTGTGCCTATTTGGGTTAGAGAGAAGAAGAGAGAGAGATAGAGAGAGAGAGATAGGAGAGAGAGAGAGAGAGAGAGGAGAGAGATAGAGAGAGAGAGAGAAGAGAGAGAGATGATAGAGAGAGAGAGAGAGAGAGGAGAGGAATATATTTTTTTATGCGTGTCAATTTATTACGCTCAAAGAGTCGACAGACCGATATATGAAACTATTGCCTAACATGTACAATTGATTCATGACCACGGTCACGCCTGGTCATACATACAGAGATGCTGTACATCGTCGTCAATTATCGTGCACTTGTGTTCTCGTAAGGAGGCAACGCGTGCTTGTATGGAAGGTGTGTGAGATTAGCGACCCTCCAAATGTGGGGTGACGTAGACTAATACGACTCCAATTACTGTCCGTCAGGAGAAAGTTCACCAGCGAGTGTGGGGCTGTCACCTTAGACAGCATGTTCCCTGACTGAGGGTGGACACTCGAGGCAGTAGTGCGACAGAATGACTGTTGGCTCTGGGGCGATTCACACAGCTTGCAGAGGAGGAAAGTGAGGAATGGTGTGGGGGGTCCCCGCTGAGAACCTGCCACACATTGTCGGTATCCCAGCCGGAGTCCGGGGCCAGACACAATGTTGTGGTCCGCGACCCATGAGTCCGCGTCGGCGATACATTGGGTGGGATAGACGGAAGTGGTCGTAATGCTGTATGAGGACAACTCTGAGCCCGCTCAAAGGCGTGCGTGCGGTGGAGTTGTGGGGAGAAAGCTGCCGAGTGTATCAACTGTTTGAAGCATAGGAGGGAGTGGTGTAGCCACCATCAGGCAGAGCAGGCCGCAGGCAGTTTTGGCCGAGGAGAATCCACCTTGTCGTTGGCTTCTTTCCACATGGGAAACGAATCCACAAAAAACCGATAGTGAAGAATTGTCACGAGCTGGCGAACTAACTGAAGCAGGATCTGATGAACAGGCACGGTGTGTGGGTTGCGGAGATGAGAAGAACCTGAAGGGCAGACCTGAGATCACACAGGACCACACTTTCCGACGCTTTGACAGGAGGAGACTGCCAGCCAGCAAGATCCCTGTAACTGAGTGTAACGTCGCAGTAGGTAAGCTTGGACAAGTTGGGTAGTCTGCGGCCAAACCAAGCCTCCCTCCCGGTGGCGCCCGTCCAGTGAGTATACAGCGGACGCGCCGCGCTCCCATCTGTTGTAGGGGGTATACCGTCGACTAGAAGATGGGGA
Source organism: Chionoecetes opilio (assembly GCA_016584305.1). Classification (NCBI taxonomy): domain Eukaryota; kingdom Metazoa; phylum Arthropoda; class Malacostraca; order Decapoda; family Majidae; genus Chionoecetes; species Chionoecetes opilio. The sequence continues at coordinate 5,608 of JACEEZ010020216.1, forward strand.
ATGTCGAGGGACGGAGGAGGACACTGGTCGGCAGGATGTGCTCCAGAGCCGAGTGTCTCTGGGAGGAGTGGTGGGTGCTCCTTGGACAGGTGGGAGTGAAGGAGACTTGAGGCGGAGTACTCCTCCATGTGGAGACCATAATCCACCTTACGCCCACGGGAACATTAACATCAAGTGGCGCAAGCAGGGTGAGCAGACTGGTGTTGAGAGGGTGCGGACAGCCGGGACCGAAGTGAGGCGGGTGCGGCAGGGTCAAGCGATGGTCTCATGACGACTGTGACATAATGTGGAGCAAGTGTGTGTGTGTGAAGTGGGAGGCGCGTGTTACGGTGAGAGAAGGAGAGAGAGAGAAGGAGAGAGAGAAGAGAGAGAGAGAGAGAGAGAGAGAAGAGAGGAGAGAGAGAGAGAGAGAGAGAGAGAAGAGAGAAGAGAGGAGAGAGAGAGAGGAGAGAGAGAGAGCGAGGGAGAGGTGAGAGAGAGGAGAGAGAGTGTAGAGAGAGAGAAGATGAGAGAGGGAGAGAGAAGAGAGAAGAGGATAGTGAAGAGAGCGACGAGCTCGAGCGAGGAGAGAGGAGTGGAATGAGAGAGGAGGAGAGAGAGAGAGAGAGTGAGAGAGAGAGAGGGAGTAGGAGTAGAGAGATAGAGAGAGAGGAGAGAGAGAAGAGAGGTTGGTCTTAGTGAGAGAGAGCGAAGAGAGGAGAGAGAGAAGAGAGAGAGAGAGACAGAGACAGAGACAGAGACAGTGTGTGTGCAGAGACAGATACAGAGACAGAGAGAGCGAGCGGATGAAGAAGAGAGAGATTTTTGTAGGGGTTTGCGAAACACTGTGGTAAAAAGGCAGAATCATTTTTTTCATATGTACCGGAGCGTCGGGTAAATTAAATGATGTATCTGTGTGGGTTAAAATAAGGACGTGTTGTTTTGCATTCCTGAGCGCCAGTGATGTGATGTGAGAGCTGTTGTGGGTGTTGTAATCATAACATATGGAAAGCGGTGGAGTGTGAGTCCCTCTTTAGATATAGTTAACTGAGTGACACCCGGTTTGTGTGTATCTTTATCGACAGAAAAAGTGGAAAAGGAATAGAAGTTGTAATGATAATGTGAAATAACATAGAAAACAGGTAAACGTGTGAGAACGAGGACACATTTAACTTTTAACCACATCAACGAACAAAAAATGTAAATGAAACCTCGTAATAAGGTAAAACTAAAGCAAAAAATGCTTGATCTTTAATAATACAATGAAAAAATTTGGATCAGGTTTTAAACAACGATAAGAGACGTGAATTAAGGACAGAAAATTAGAATAAAAATGCGTGATAATCAGAGAAGTGTGGGGGAGGCGAAAAAATAACACAATTGTTACAGCTAACATTTGTAGATACGCCCAAATATATATATATAACAATGTTAGTGGAAAGTCGTTAGAGTGGTTGGCACGTAATGGGCTCCATCAGAATTAATTAATAGGGCCAGCTTCGTGTAATAAATTGTCATCAAGTAAAAGTGAAATAAGTGAATAAGGGCAAAGAAAGGATAGAAGAGATATACTATAGGTTTGGGGGGAATAGCAATATACCCAATTTATTCCGCGTGGTGCATGTTCGTATGAATTTGTCTTACCCCCTTGAAGCTCAGAGTACGTAATTTTCATTGTAATTGATTGCCATTAATAATAACCCTTTTTAGTGAATGGGGTATAAGCATATTTTATAGAGAAGACGCTGTTGGTATGGCCTAGTCCATGTCGAACTATAAACTACTTTGGTGTATAAATTAATGACTTGTCGTTAATTTTTGACTCGAAAAGCTGGAACAACAATACAAATGTTTTTAAATAGCCCAGAAAAAGAAATATGGGCGGGTAGTAGGGGTTAATCACTGTAAAATTAATTAACATTTGTTGTCCTCACTCTTGGCCCGCGTATAGATTTTAGTCCGAGTCGAGGTAGGGTGCAAGGGCGGTCTCGTTGTGTGGCGTCTCGCTTTTAGCACATTATTACCATTATGACTATCATTAATCATTGAATCATTATTGTTAATACTATAGGTTTTATTTGTAACTGTATTAATTGATGAAGGGAGAGATATAGCTGGGGCGGTGCCAGTTTTAACCTGGGGGTGGGTCCCCGTGGGGAGACAGCAGGGACCGTGGTACATAATGCGCGTCCATCCTCCTGTTAAAATTTAGCAGGTGGCCGTGTGGTTTGAACAACCTGTGGCCTTGAGATATGCATGAAGGCCCTTCCCCATCGCCGACACGTCACCCCCTCATCCGTACACGACCCCTCACACGACCCCTCACACAAAACGACACACCCTCACACCCCTCACTCACACTGGGAATTGGGCAGCCAATCACCTCCACAAAAACACTGTTCCCTCCTCACACGCCCCCCCTCACACACCGGCCTTCTCTCCGACAGCCCTCAACGAGGGAAGGAAGGAGGAACCCCATTACAGAACCCATCCGCGCGTGACAAGGAACCCTCGACGCGACCCCTCACATAATCCTCGATCGCGGGGTCGACACAGGGCCCCCGCCCCCCCGCGAGACCCTCACAACCCACCCTCACACAGGTGCATAGGACAACCCCTTAAGTCACGGACCACACACCCTCACGAGAGGAGGACGTTAAACTGGCGGCACCCCTCACATCGTCACGAGTCAAACGACCTCACGGTGTTTGTCACGGGAGGTACGGGGGACACATCGGCCACATACCCTTCATCGACACCCCTAACACAAACACGCCTGCACACAACCCCTCCACACAGAACACGTAACATGGGGGGGGAGGTACCCCCTACCCTCACGCCCACCCCCCCCCACACGACATCCCCACATGACCTTACACCCGACACCCCCCTCACTAGGGCACATACACCCCACTCACATCTTCCCCACTTACACTCAACTGACACAACCTCTCACGCAACGACCACCCGCAACACACCCTCAGCACACACGAGCGACAACCCTCATCACACACCCGCACACAACACCCTCGGACCCAACCTCGGAAACATTAAAGCAAACCCTCTACACTCCCCAGCTACACCCCTTCACACCCAAGGCCCAACACTATGATTCTGCCACTGTCAGTTGCCACCTCCTCATACAACCTCACCTTTACTCCTCGGCCTTCCATCCAATGATATTGTATAGAGTGATAAGAGAGGTGCTATGGCCGAGGGTGAGGGAACAGAGGTTTTAGAGTCGAATTGTTTTGCTAAGATGGCGCGGCGGGCCCGCTGTGGGGCAGACGGTGCATACATGTGAGGCGAGACCAAGACCAATACCGTCAGTTCACGTTACATTCATTTTCAAAAATGTCCTCCAAAGTGGTAAGAGTGGTATTGGCTGTGCTTGTGGGAAGAAGAGAGTACATCATCCCGGGATACGACTGTCATTTCATTCATCTTTTTCCAAAAGATTGCCAGAAGTAGTACGACTATAGTGTTGTCATATCTAACGTGACGAATGTAGCAATCATCTCACAAGACAGTATGTAAAAACTACTGAGCCCAGAGAACTGTGGGGCAACGATGTGAGCGACTAGCCACTTCTAATATTCCTTGGAAATGGGAACGTAATTACCAATGTAGAGGGTCCTCTAACAAACTAACAGCGCGGATCAGCAAGTCAGGGTAAGGTGAAGTCTGTCAAGTACAGTAGTAACAAACAATCCATTAATGCACTCCAAAAACGAACAGAGTTCCTTCCTGCTGGGGTTGTTGGGTTCCCCTGATTTGTTTTCAGTTCAAAGCCAGATGCTGGTGCGCGCTTCATTGATCTGGTTTTTTCCTTCCTTCCCACTTCGCCCCATAAATGCTCTTAAATCATATTACTGTGGCCAACACTTTACTAAGACGTCGTGCTATTTCCGTGAAGATATCTAACACGGTTCACACTCAAACATCGTCATGCATGCTTCTTAAATTACTTATTCCTCTGTCTCTGGGTGGATGTTGTGTGTGGTATCAAGAAGGTCATTATTTCGGCGCCCACATGTCGAGTTTGCCCACACCAATAAGGGTCGTGTTCGTGCGCCCAAAGTCAGTTCGCCCGCTCGGTGAGGAGTCATTTTGCGGCCCCCATTAGAAGATAACTCCTTTACTGTGCAAGAACGCCTCTAGAGTTGGCGTCACATGGTAGGTTGGGGGTTGTGGTAAGTTCCATAATGCCTCTGAGTGGTTTAGTTGGGTTTCATAGGAATCATTTCATTATGGGTTATCTTTTTCTTTTATTACAAAAGATAGGAACTCCAAAATTAACAACAGTCTGATTATCAATCTAGTTCGGCTGTCACACCTGCTCGCGTCTGTCGTTTCCTAAGTACAGTCCTGTCGCTCCTCTGAAGGCTTTTTGAGCTGCTTGCCCAAAAGTTTGTGGTCGTCTGTATTTTACCTGTTTTTCAATACATTTTGTAATCTGTATGTGGCTCTTTTGGAGGTTTTTAATAAAGGTTTTAACTACAATGTTTGTGCATTGGTTGAATAATAGTTTGTGAGGCGAACCCACCTGTAGTGTGGGCGAACTGACTTTCTTGAGGTGTGGGCGAAATGACCGTAAAAACCGTTGTGTGTCTAGGCATTTTGTTCTGTCCTGGCCATCATGTGATCCAAAGATTCAAGGGGGGTCCCCTGGCCAGGTGAGTGAACTAAGTAGGGTGAACCAGAAGACAGCAAATTTTCCAATATTGGTCTGATGTGAACTATTATACAGAGTGGGTTCATAAACAAAATAAGGTATGCCTGGGCCCCATCGTACACTGTTTGTGTGGGCAGAACATTCTTTGTTAGTATCTGGCTCCTCACAGTCAATGAATATGTTAATAAGGGATTCGGAAGGGGGCGCGGTGGGAGCTTATGAATATATCCTGTGTATTGCCCTATTCAAAATAGCATTTTCATTCAAACCTAATCTGTGGCTGTACCTGCTCTCATCTTAAAGATAGAGGAGTAATTTGGGTCTTAGTATTTTCAGAGTCAAAGACAATCTTGTCAATATGCAATGCTGCAGATTTGTCATGAATACGGTTTTAAAAAAAAGAACACCATGGCGAATAATGTAGTAGATACACTCACTGGCAACTCTGGTTTCTTTTGCTATCTTGTATTGATATGCGTGCGTGACTTCCATTTAGTTTATACAGGTGCTGTCCCGTTTTTTGGCATTCTATCTGTAGGTACAGGGTATAGGTATATAAGTATATAGTGTCCTTATGAAGTTTGATTATAATGACCACGCTTTGCGAACCAATGTATTATCTTGTCAAAAGAAATACATATTGGTAAGTGCAATATTACTTGTGTATTTGCAAGGATTCCTTCTAATGGATTATTAAATTGCCTTAATTGATGTTTGGGGTGTGTTGCTTCTTGCAGTGTCCTCAAAGAAAAAGGGACAAAAGCACTAGGCAACCAAGGCAATATTAATTATTTCTGACAATATTCATTTCAAATTATTTCAACAAACCTTTTTCAAAGACACTCTATGACACCTTTTTTCCTAATCTTTGTATCATTTATGAATTCTAAAAATAACTAGTGATTGCAGAAGATTCAACTGGATGATGGACAGGCGTCCTGGACCTTGCTTTTGAGAGAAGCTCACAACCAATCTCCGAAAGGACCATTTCGATGCCACATGGTCTGCTGCACCAGGTGGGCAAGGAACGCGGTGGGCAATGCAGATGTCACCGCCGGTGTCCCGCAGGGTAAATGACACCTAGCCTCTTCTTTCATCTTAAGGCAATGTACGTATAACTATGTAGGTACTATCTCTGGGGTGGAATAAATATCACAACCAATTCAATATTGACGGGAAAGAGATGTATATAGCACATGACCATGTAATACTAAGAGATGTAGAAAGAGGGATGTATGACATGTATACCTAAATAGTATAGATTACGAAACTGGTGAATTTTGTGAATAATTATGACTATTATTGCTTTCCCAACGCAGATTGCTTTTTGGTAGGACACCACAGACCTCAAAAACATGAAACATGTCCCCGTTGGTAGAATCATAAATTACATTATACTTATGTCAGTAGGTAATTTATTTTTAATTAATAAGTGATATGGGCAACCTCCATATTGATGTTTCCCCTACCCTTAATAATTCATGTTAATGAGTATAATGGATTTATGAATTTAGATTTACTGATTAACTTGATAACAATATCTATTACATGCTTGCATTGTATAATACAGATAACAAAATTATTTCTAGTAAGTGTTATTGCCTGTACTAATTGTAAGAAAGAATCTTTTTTCCCGAACTAAATGATTGCTAAATGTTAATATTTTTTTTTTTCTTTCCCCTACCAGAATGGCCTCCGTCTTGCCCCCCAGCATGGACCCATGCCATTGATGCCTGGTGCGGCCGTGTTGAATGGTGCCGCCCCCAATGTCTGAAATGCAGGGCATCTCAGTTTGGGTTAGTTTAGATTTCTTTCGACAGGCCTTGTTGCACAAACGGCAAGGACATCACTCCATGTAAAGAATACATATTATTTTACATATGTATTTGGCAACAAATGTTTGTAATTCATGAACATGTTGCCATCCATTTCACTGTTTGTATTTTTAGATGTCACATTGTTGCATACCAGTAGGGTCACAATAGTAGGTCATGCAATGACTGGTGAATATGATGTTACATTATCAATTTGATAAACCCATGCTAATTGTTTTCATCATAACATTTTGGCAGCGTATGATGCCAACCAGCCCCTTTGGGGTGTCTTTGTCCCTATTCTCCAGTGGGACACACCAAGATCGTGCCACCGTTCCAGTGTCTTCTGTTCGGTGCGTCAAGTCCTCGCGAGGACGCCTCGTATTCTCCTGCAGATCTGTGGTGTAGTGGTAAGATATATTGGAAGAGAATCTATCTGTTCCTTGATACCGTTAGTTCTCTTAAGAAAAACATACCCACCAGTCACCTTTCCAGGTCATAACAAGAGATTCTTTCAGCGTGCTTGTCCTTTCGTTCAGATCCCTTCATTAATTACTTTAAACCACCTTTGTTCTCATAACCACAAGAACACAATCATATCCTACTTCAGATGTATCTTTGCCACGGTGCACACATTTTTCATTTTGTATTTTCCTTTCAACTTTCTATCACCTAAGCACTCCCATATCACTATGTTACTTCCTATATGAATTGGTGTTAAGTAACACTCCCATATCCCTCTATGTAACTCACTAGATGAAATTGTGTTAAGAAACACTATGATCTGCACCTTTCACCCTGAGGACTAGATTTAATTATCAAATAGAAAAAATATTAATTTTGTTATAGGTTAATTTTTGTTGGTCTGTTTGCAAAAATCTCGAATGTTTTATATCATTTATATAGATTGAGACGGGTGAGGGGCGGGGGTGTGTGTGTTCATTTACGACTGAGTTAATCATTCGCATGCAAATTGATGATTTTTCGGTAGAATTGTTTTTGTTATAAAAAAATTTTAATCTTTTTTCTTGTGGATTCAATAGGCTTGCAGCAAATTTATAAATTTAATATGCTATGCTCATACATGTTTACAAATTAATGATGCTACCAAAAATGGTTATATATGTATTTTTTTACTCATAAAAACAAGAACAGAAAACAAGAACTGTTGTGTGTAATGTCAAAGACCCATCGGGGTGTTTGGGAGGCATCCCATAAAGTGGTTTTGAAGAAATGAATTCCTTAACTGTGTAGTCAATGTAAGCAAAATGGAGTAGAATTCTTTACAGGCAGCCAATTAATTGATATTAGCGTTATGTGTGAATGTATATAATTTGGTTTGCTATTTAACTAGGTTTTTTTCATAGGTATCGTGAAACTCTTTTTGTGTGTAATTTAAGTTTGACATTACTTGGTTGGGTTTTAGTTGTTTAGCCTAATGAGTAGTATAGATAAATGAGGCACACATTTAGGATTATTGGCTAATGTTTCTATCAATGCTGTACAAGACGGGATGACAACCAACGGTGGTGGTGCCATTTTAAAAGCATGCCCCGGAGTCGTCTCCTCCTTCTGACTCAGAATTATTGCAGGGAGGAAACACCCTTGCTAGTCATTTAAGAACCATGGGACCAAGGTAAAAAACCTTAAGTGAGTGATACTTGAACTTTGGATACCTGTGAGGGCATGTCACTCCCATTATCCTTTCTCATTACTGTAGCATATGTAGATTTGTGTATCCACAACAGCATTCCTAAATTTCTACCTTCTTATGTCGATAAATAGTCTAATCTCCCTCATTTATATTTCTTTATCATTCAACATGTCCAGTCTCGAATAGTCTATAATGAGGGGATGGATGCCAAACTGATCACTGCACTGAACATGCCTCACAAGTAATTCCTGTCGGCAGCAGGCGCCTGAGAGCGTAGGTGAGGGTCATAATGCTTGGGGAGAGGTGGGGGGGAAGACAACACTGACACATGATTCCAAAGATTTTCAAGCTATTCTTTTCTCTTGAGTAACTTGTAATTCTTGTTCCTAAATTGTTTTTCTATTCATTTTCTTGTCTCGAGCCCCTTGCAATAGTTAGTAAGATATGGCGATTCCTTGCAGATGTACTTCGTCAGGCAAGGAGCGTGCAACCGAGTTAATCCAAACCCCGAAGTCCTCGAGGAAACGTAAGTTCATGCAATGCTGTGCAACTCTACTGATTACATTCCTATTATATTGTGTTATACTGTACTATACAATATTTACAGTAAGTGGTATACAAACCACAACCACAGTATGTATGAAAACAACTTTCCTGTACTTTTTTTTTATGACTAAAATTATTTTGAAATATGGCACATGTATATAATAAAATGTTGGGATCTGATATTGATTTCTGAAATAGAAATTTATTGCTTTGTGTGAGTGTGACTACTGGGTATGAGAAAATTTTGTAGATATGTTAAAATGTAAACTTATATTATTGTGTTTTGCAAAGAATACTATGTTGATTGCAGGCAATGATAGACAAAGTATAAAAGTTGCGTGATTACAGGTAGTGTCTAGCAAAAGAGAGAAGAAGCTAGGTTGTTGATATTAGTTTTTGCTTGCCCATTAAATTGTTGAGGTGAGTTCTAAAGGGAAATACAACTGTGATACTAAGTAAATGGGTAGGGGAAATAGAAGCGCCTAGAATGGTTAAACTTGAAGTATCTTGCATTATCTGGTGCACATATGTAACGATAAGTCGGCCGGCGAGAGAGGGACTTGCAAATAAGGACTGGTTTGGCTCTGTATTTTAAAATGATCAAAGGAAAAACTGGTGATAATCCTAAATCTATGTAGATTTCTTCAGATGAGCATTGTTGATGTTCCTCAGGCCTAAATGCCGAACAGCCCCCAAGCTCCTGAGATAGGTCATGGCCTGGACCCGGACTATTGCCCAGGGGGCCATTCATGGATTGTATGGTGTGTGGTTGCTGGTGGTGTGTGATTGGGCGTACAGTGGCGTCTTTCCATCACACTAGTGTTTTGATAGTGTTGGGTGTTGTGTTGCATCCTGGACAGGCATGCAGCAATGGACCCCTCCAGTGCTCTGTCTGATAGCATCGAAGGCCGGGTGCTGTCCATGTCGCTGGGACGCAGCCTGGGCCAGGTGGACGATCGCCGACGAGTCGACCGGAGACGGAGTCGACAGGAGCGCAACAGCTCGCCGACGTCGGGCTGAGAATTCCATCGGCGAAGTTATAGGTAGAATGGTTTTAGCATATATGACATTGAAGCCTTAATATTCGGACAATTAAATGGTCTTGAAAACCTAAACCCGTATAATACACCCTACCCCTTATTCCGCTTACATCTCCTCTCCAGGAGGACATTTCTCTGTACGAAATTGAAATGCCTCTTATATCATAATATGCTCAAAACCATGACCTATAATAACTGGTAGCCATGGAATTCCCTCGCCGACGTCGGCATCTCTCAGTTGTTCCCTAACTTCGTGCCCCATGCCCCCCCCCCCCTCCTCCCCCCTTTAATATAAATCAAGACGGGGGTTTTGTTGTCGTAGTACGAACTCCTGGACAAATGGCCTTTGTGATCAAGTAATATTAGTAATTATTCCCCTCAAACAAACACCCGTTTTCTTTAATTTTTCTTTGCCTTTGTTAGTAAACAGCCAAGCATTCCCCGCATAACATGACACTTGCCCACCACTACAACCGAGGTGTGGTGAGATGCCGCCGGCTCAACCACTCTTGGACAATCACTCAACCCCAAAAAAACTCACCACGAGCGCGCTGTGTTTGTTATATGGCCTAATTTTCGTTTGTGATACTTGCCCTGTTGCGAGGGTTTCTTGAGTCAGAAAACATCATAATATAACTTCAATGTTATTGAGTTTTTTATGTACTAGCTTCCTTAACAACACCCCCACCACGCACCACCTGTAGGCAGCTTGTCCCTTCTTTTAGTGTGTTAGACGTCACACTCTCTCTGACGTCCATCAATCTCCCGCAGAATACAAACAGCTGATACAGTTTGTTAAGAATAGATTGTTTAAGCATGGACGTTAGCGTCTCTTAATATGCCCGATATGCCCCCTGGGGGGGTACATTCATGTATCGCAAACTCCGGCGCTGCGGTATCAAGTAGGAAAGGGCCCCACGGTTGAAGGTGCACACACAAACGGTGCCGGAACACACTTTTAACAAAAACTTTACAAGAACAACACTTGATACAAATTTTCCTTTTCAAACTTTCCTTGATACAATTAATATATATTACAAACAAATACGATACAAGTTCATTTCACACATTTATTATGCAATATTTATTATGCAGTTTATTATTTATTCTCAAGCTCATTTATTATGCAATAACAATTAATGACCGTAACACAATAAAGAAAACATTCGCTAATTCTAATCACTAATTTTGGTTACAATTTTGAACGGTTGGTTGTCTTTTCCCGTAGAAAAAATATATACATCAAATTTCCTTTGTTACTGCGTAAATCTCACATCTCATCTCTTGCTAAAACAGCTTCTAAGAAGTTAGGTGTGCTGTGGCGTCTGCGTCCTTTTTTTTCTCCCTCCCAATTGCTTGCTCTCTACAGGGGCCTTATCCGCCCATGTCTGGAGTATGTCTCACATGTTTGGGGAGGATCCACTCATACAGCTCTCCTAAATAGGCCCGTCAGGGTGGCAAGGTTGGTAGAGACGTGAGCTTGCAATGTGCAGCGTCCCTGTGCATTCGGTCAGCGGTTCGAGTCCGCCTAGTTCGTGCTGACGTGGCGGCGCTTTGTATAGTCAATAACCTTGTAGTTGGTACTTGCAAAGTGTCTAGATAGGATGAAAATCTTATCTTATCTCCTAAATAGGGTTGAGTCAAAAGCTTTTCGTCTCATCAACTCCTCTCCTCTGACTGACTATCTTCAATCTTTAAATCACCGCCGCAATGTTGCTTCTCCTGCTCTCTTCTACCGTTATTTTCATGCTCACTGCTCTTCTGAACTTGCTAACTGCATGCCTCCCCCACTCCCGCGGCCTCGCTGCACAAGACTTTCTACTCATTCCCATCCCTATTCTGTCCATCTTCCTAATGCAAGAGTTAATCAGTATCTTTACTCCTTCATCCCTTTCACTGGTAAACTCTGGAACTCTCTTCCTGTTTCTATTTTTCCACTTTCCTATGACTTAAATCTTTTCAAAAGAAGAGTAACAAGACACCTCCCGAACAAAATTGGCCTACCCCTTAGTTTTTATTTTATTCTCTTACTGTCTTCTTTATAGGGACAGGCAACTAGGCGGGCTTTGTGTTACCCATTTTTGTTGTGCCCTTGGCCAGTTCCCTGTGATGTAAAAAAAACAAAAAAAAAACCGTCTAATTCTGATGTATCATCGTTTTCAACATGATGTTATGATTAAAATATTTTCTCGATTTCACGTAAATGGGGTGTGTGGGGTGGGGGGCGGGGGGGTGGGGGGGTGTTCTTATTTCCTGTTATACACAACAATCACAATTTTTTACACACGACTTTTTATTCTATTCAAAGAAAATACTGAATCCTTACATTACACACTGACGGAGTCAGTGTGTAATGTACTCTCTTCTGTCATTTGTTCTCAAACATTTGTTTTCAAACCGTCCTATAATTTTCACTCGAGCAGCGATAAGTGATCACAAACGCCCAAATAACAGACAGACAGGATCCATGCTTTACCAAATATGTAGACAGCTGGAGATGCAACACAAGCGAAAGACAATGATTAGTTCATGTAAAGTGATGCAACCTTCATGCTATCCCCGCACACTAACTATCTATATTGCCTCTGAAACTCATATATTTTCTTCGCCAGGGAAGTAAAGCAAATAGGAATTCTTGTAAGAAGTTCAAGGCATATGGAAAAGCAACCCACTCACTCTCTATATTGCTCCTGAAACTCATACATTTTCCTCGCCAGTATAGTGTTGTATAATACTAATGATGGTAATAATAATAATAATAATAATAATAATAATAATTAAGTTCCATCCGAAGGCATACAGGACAAAAAAGTAAACAACAACATAATATACATACATGAGGAAATGAACCTAAGTGCTAAACCAAATAAAATAAGAATATGTTAAGAGGGATTAAGAGATATCTCTGTATCGATGAGAACGCAAAAAGGTAAGAGAATGCAAACTATCTCTTTCTGTGTGTGTGTGTGTGTGTGTGTGGTGTATGTGTGTGTATTTACCTAGTTGTGTTTTACACAGATTTGTGTGTGTGTGTGTGTGTGTCTGTGTGTCTGTTATTCACCCATGGTCTTGTCCACGCGAGCGGCTCGCGATCGCCAGTTTTCACCCTCTCATTCCGAGCTTGGAGCTCATTATCACCGATCTTTGGGCAATGCTGGGGACCTCACACACCACACACCCCCATCTCCTTGCTCAAGGGGGACAGTAACCGCCCGAATTTGTCAGTGAAAATACCCAGGAGCGCGAGGATTCGAACCGCCTACCCACTGAATGGGAGCCCGGCACGCTGTCACCTGACCATAGCGCGGTAATAATAATATGTGTGTGTGTATTCATCTAGTTGTATTTTACAGGGCATGAGCAAAGCTCGTATGGCCCCGTCTCCATATTAACATTTATTTTCTCATTCATCCATAGTGCTTGGTGTTGGCCGAAGCCACCACCCCGGGAGGGGTGGTCACAAACCCCCGGCTGACACCCGGTACCCATTCACTGCTGGGTAGACAGGGGCTGCGGTTTTAAGAAGACCGCCCGTCTGTCTTCGCTCCGTCCGGGGATCGAACTCGAGATTTCTCGGTTGTGAGCCGAGCGTGCTATCCCTTACACTACGGAGTTCCCCTTCACTTTTACTCGATTACTTGGCTTCACTTTTACTCGATATTATTTGTTAATTACCAAAGGAAAGACACAATGTAACACACACACACACACACACACACACACACACACACACACACACACACACACACACACACACACACACACACACACACACACACACACACACACACACACACACAACACACACATAACACACACACACACCACACACACACACACACCCCACACAACCACACACACACACAACCACACCCACCACACACACACACACACAACCCTACACACACACACACACAAACCTCAATTTACTTCTTACTCTTGGTGATAAACAAATACACTTTAAAATAAGATCCTTGTTTCATAATTATGCCCAGATTAAGAAGAATGAGTGATGAGTATCATTACTACAATGGTATTAATACCTTATTAACTTAATGGTATAGTACGTAATGGTATAAGTAACAATAATAAGTAGGTATAATAATAAGTAAGTATAATAAGTATGTAAAGTAATGGTAGGTAACGGTATATTTACCATTAAAACCTAAAAACATCATTAAATACTTCAATTACTCTGTGCTAACAAAAAATTCTCTTAATGGTTAACTTTGCATCCAAATATTGATTTAAAAAAACAACTAAGCCTTAATTTTCATGATGGCAAAAAAAAAAAAAAAAAAAAAAAAAAAATTGAGGGGAGGGAGGGTGGGTGCTCTAAAATAATATGAACAGCACGAAAGCTGTTGTATTTTTTACCATTTAATTGAATAAAGCAT
>JACEEZ010020216.1:23691-26191 GCA_016584305.1 Chionoecetes opilio
TTGGAAAGTAGAGTAAACCTGTAATGTTGACGGGTTACTTACTTAAAGGCACAAGAGGGTGTTACTGCTATGTTCCTCGGAGAGTGTAACGCTTCAGCTATATACAGATGACTCACTAACAAAAGAAACGAGGTTTATAAATGCCCTCGTATTTGCCTGGGGCTGCTTCACTCAGCTTTGAGTCGAGACAAACCGGTGAGATCCCGGAGTAGTTCCGGTGCCTTCCTTCGTGTTGATTGAGGAAGGGTAGTTAGTGGTACTCCAGGCAGTGTGTGTGTGTGTGTGTGTGTGTGTGTGTGTGGTGTGTGTGTGTGTGGGGTGTGTGTGTGTGTGTGTGTGTGTGTGTGTGTGTGTGTGGTTGTGTGTCACACAGGATGAGGATAAGGCGAAGCTTATAAATAATATATATATATATATATATATATATATAATATATATAATATATATATATATATACAGTATAATTATGATATGCGGATGTCTCTCTGAATTTTGAGTTTAAGGGTAATAAAGTCACCACTGTACCATTGATATTTGTTTTATTTTCACTATATTTTCTATTTGAGTAGCTATAATATTTTCTGAAAGCAATGATACATTGGGTGATGTCATAACTCCGGGAATAGTTGCTTTCTAATGACAGATTAATGAAAAAAAGAAAAAAAAAAAAGAGGGGGCGCTCTTGCATTAAAATGATTATAAATCATTGTGAACAGTTAAGTAAGTGTATTTCTCAACTTAATATTGTGAACACAAGTGGTCAGTAAAACGTGGTTGCATTTATTGACAGCATACACAATCCACTGAGGATTTTATGGAAAAAGTGCTTTTCACATTTTTCGATAGATAAGATAAGATTTTCATCCTATCTAGACACTTTGCAAGTACCAACTACAAGGTTATTGACTATACAAAGCGCCGCCACGTCAGCATGAACTAGGCGGACTCGAACCGCTGACCGAATGCACAGGGACGCTGCACATTCGGAACTCACGTCTCTACCAACCTTGCCACCCTGACGGGCACATTTTTCGATAAAAAAAAAAAAAAAAAAAAAAAAAAATACAGCACGCATATACAAAAAAAAATAGGCACAATTTTTTTTCTGCAACGTTTCCGCCAGAGCAGACCTCTCATTCCACAGACCTTTATGTCCAAATTAATAGTAAAAATACAAAGAAAAAGTATAGCATTCCATGTCAGGTTCAACCCATTTTATTGAGCTTTTGAGCCTGTGGAACCCGTACTACCTTACGACTCTAATCTGTTACGCCTTGTTCTCTGTTTCCTCTTTTTACTCTTTATCCGCGCGCTCTTTTCAGCCTTGTGTGTACTATTTATCTTTGTTCTTCTCTTCTTTAACCTCTTCAGCATCATTCACCCTCCCCGTACTTGACCCACACCATTCTCCCCATCCCGACCTCCAACTCTCCCTCCCATTCAACCTTAAATTAAATGTACTGTTTCTCCCTACGTGTACTTCCTTATCTTCTCCTTTTACCCCCTGTATCCCCTCCCTCTGCTCCTCTCCCTGCTAATCCCCTGTTTCTCCCCCTGGTGCTCCTTCTGTTCCCTCTCCACCCCTGCCTGCCTACACCACAGCTTTGATATATGGTAGAGCTGCCCTTATGCTGAGCATCTCACCTGCTCTATGCTGACATGGGGAGCTTGCTGTAGTTTTTTTTCTTTCTCTCTCTCTCTCTCTCTCTCTCTCTCTCTCTCTCTCTCTCTCTCTCTCTCTCTCTCTCTCTCTCTCTCCCTCTCACACAATTTTTCAGTGTAATTTTTGTTGCAAAGCGTCCAATGGCTTCTTCATCCCGCCTTTGTCCTTTTGTCCTCCTCCTCCTTCTCCTCTATCTTATCTACTTATTATTTGACCCTCATGCTCTTTCATCATTCATTTTTATTTCTCTTCCGTCGCACCCCCTCCTCGCTTTCTTCCTCTGTTGTAGGGCAACCTCATACATCTTCGGAGCAGCGGGGTGCATCTTCAGAGGGAGGAAGGGCTGGAGGTGGAGAGGGTGAAGGAAAGAAAGAGTAAAGGAGGGAGGGAGACAGGGAAGGAAAGCAAGATAAAAGAGAAAGTAAGAAAATATTAGAAGTGAACCGACACAAAAAAAAACCCATTAGATGTACTTGATGAACATATAGAAAAGATGAGAAAATCAAGAAAGAGGATTGAGGAGTAGAGGAAAGTATGTGTGTGTGTGTGTGTGTGTGTGTGTGTGTGTGTGTGTGTGTGTGTGTGTGTGTGTGTGTGTGTGTGTGTGTGTCATTCACTCACCCATGGTCTTCCCCGCGAGCTGACTCGCGATCGCCAGTTACACCCTCCCGGGGCGAGCCTGGTAGTCATTATTACAGATCTTAGGTTATGCTGGGACCTCACACACCACACACCCCCATCCCCTTGCTCAAGGGGGAGAGTGACCGCCCGAATTTCTCAGTAGAAAAATACCCGTGAAGGAACGGGGCCGGGGATCGAACGCCGGACTACAGAATG
>JACEEZ010020216.1:28691-38691 GCA_016584305.1 Chionoecetes opilio
AAACCCAAACCTTTCTGCACCGCTGAGTGGCCTAAGAAAACCCACATGCCCCGCCCATCAAATCTACCTTCGATTGCGAGTGCATCGGAGGACACAGGGGGTGGCATGAGCCTCTAATCACAGGCGTCACTATAAAGAATCCTGCCTGCGCCACCACGGGCGAGACCAACCATCAGAGCCCTCAAGGAAACATTCCATAGCCTAACCATCCGAGCCCTGGATCCCCTGCCTACAGAGGGCCCCCCCCCCCCCCGGCTATAGCACAAAATGTATATAAAAAAAAAAAAAAAAAAAAAAAGGTGCGGGCGAGTTAAAGTGGTACACGAGATCAACACAGGCGAAGGAGACCACAAGCGACAGTTCTGGGTTTAATGATCAAAGCCACGGTACACAATTCAGTCACAGTCAGTTTACACACTTAACCTCCATGTCTCTGAAACGCGCTAGAAGAGCCTTCCTCCCTTTCCCTACGGATCCACGTTCCTTCCAACACGAAACCACACACAGTAACATCGCCACCCCCCCAAACCACGCCACCACCGACAACCACTACAACGCCTCTCCTCCACGAAACCCACACACGCGCCCCGTTTCCTATACCCCATTACCTATCTGCTGGTCTGCGCGTGACTGCTCACTGGTGGTGCCAGGCAGCCCGAGGGCGACGCGAAGGTTCCGTCTATCCCGCTTCCCCCTCCCAAGAGTCCACACCCATCCGCGCGGCCTCACGGCTGTGGTATCAAGGTCGCGCGCCACACACTCATACACACACACACATGCCTTCCCACCCACACATTCCCCCCCCCCCCACACCCATCATGCATTACGTTATACGTAACATTATACCCTCTGTAACTTGAACGCGCTGTGCCGCCTGTTTGGTAGAATGGGGGCACGTCCGGTACTCCCTCCACCATGGTAACGGTCGTTACCGCCCCTGCCACAGCTGCTGCGGAGGCCACCCACTGCGCTCGCCATCCTCTTGGTAGCGCAGCAGAGGCAGGTATGGGGACGACTCCTTCTCCTGGCTCTCCGAGGCCTCCACTGTTTGCCCCGCGGCTTCCCTACGCTTACCACGACGCCGCGGGTCCCCTTTTCTTCCGGTGACCCATGCGAGACAAGTGAGCGGGCCTCTTTTGCCCTTCCCTCCGTGGGCGCTTGGATCCGCACCCGTTGGGGCGGCAGCCACCTGGCAGCCCTCCTGTCTTTAACGGCGCCGCCTTGCCAACGCCGCTAAACGGGCCCCAGCAGGCACTCCCCGCCGCCTTTCCATCATCCTCCTGAAGAAGGCTAGGCGGGAGGCGAAGAGTTGGAGCGGTCAGCTCAGCCTCCTTCCCGAACGGCCGCCGACTCGCGCGGACCGCAGCCTTGCCATCAATGCTGCGACGATTCACAGCCACCCCACGGCCACACCCTGCAGCGCGCCTTGGGGTTACAAGGCGAGGCAGCAGGGAGGAGAGGAAGGTATTAGGGTGGGCGGCGCGCCTCCCAGAAACCCCCCTCTACAATCAGGCAGAGCAGCCACGGCCCAGGGTCGTCTCCGTGGACTCCACCATGCCGTCGCTCTTCCATCTTCCTGTCCGGCGACGTACACCGGCAAGTACTACGTCAGTGCATCCCACGCTCACGGATTTTCTCTTCTCGGCGCGATTCTCTGAGGGTGCAGCACACATGTGTACCGTCCCGGTGTTCCGCCGCAATCTTCATCTTTCCTGGCGGCGACGTACACAACACACCTGCAATCCGGTCTGCGGGGCCCACCCAGGGACAGGGACAGCTCTTTCTCTTCCCCCGCTTCCCCGACCCAATGGGTTCCCCTGCACTTCCTCAATCAGTTTCCTCACGTTTTTCATTGTTTTTCCGGGTTGGCCTCCTTTCTTTTCTCGTTTGTATCTTTCATTTCCTTCATTCCACTCATCACGCCTTGAGCATTTTCATCACAGCTTGACTCTCGTTCAAGCTTGGCTGCTTGCCTTTGTCTTGACTCAGCACAGCCACCCCGCCACTCGACGCCATTTTGACCTCGTGTACCTCAACGGCTACTCTGACACACTCATTCCCACTCCTGAACACAATTGTTACGCTCTTCACTTCCCCTCCTGGATCTTACCAACACCACACCCAGGGTACAGGCAAGGTCTATATTCAAGAATGCTCGTCAAATCCCGGCAGGTGGAGATTCCCCCACAGTACGTACCTCCCCCGGTGGCACTCAAGAAATGGCCCGACTGGTGGATATCTGAACATCTACCAACCAAGCGGTGGGCTGCAAAAGCAGGCGTACCAACACAAGCGAGTCCAAGGTGGCATCAGTATTTTGACTGTTTTACACCTATCTAATTCCTTTTACTAGCCTAATTTATCATTTCTGCCATTAAAATAATAGTTTTGTTAGTGTTTGCCACTAATCTGAGGCATTGAGGAAGAAAAAATGTGCCTTGTGTGTACATTTGAACGTCCCGCCAGTCGCCAGTACGTACATCCCGTCCCATGCCACAGCCGTTCTCTCTCGTCACAACTTCTCACAGCAATATAAGGCCTATTGCAACTAATTTTACCTTAATTATGACACGTGTGCATTCACAAGGTATGCATGTTACTCTCGGTTGTGTTGAAAACTCACCTGTAATGGTCTGGGAAGAAATAGGATGGAATAAGTGCACAGTGAAATGAAGGTGGGATCTGCATGTTGTCGCGAATCAGCTGACTGAAATCTCCACCCGTTGCCTTACCTCTGTTGATTCTTGTATACCGCCCAGCGACGCAACGCGTCGAGAAAATTTCTTGAATATGGCCCTAAGGCTGTACAGGTAGGGGCTGTGTTAGGTAACAATACCCGCTGCAGACCACTCACTTACTTCTGCAGCCCTCCTTCAGGATCCGGTATGTCAAGATGAGGCGAGTTAAAGTGGTACACGAGATCAACACAGGCGAAGAAGACACAAGCGACAGTTCTGGGTTTAATGAATCAAAGCCACGGTACACAATACAAGTCACAGTCAGTCACACAGTTAACTCCACGTCTCTTGAAAACGCTCGAAGAGCCTTCCTCCATTCCCTACAGATACACAGTTCCTTCCACACGAACCACACACAGTACATCGACACCCCACCCAACCACGCCACCACCGACAACCACACGCCTCCTCCTCCACGCGAACCCACAAACGCGCCACGTTCTACCCTTCCTATCTGCTGGTCTGCGCGTGACTGCTCACTGGGTGCCAGGCAGCCCGAGGCGACGCGAAGGTTCACGTCCTACCCGGCTCCCCCCTCCCAAGATCCCACACCCATCCGCGCGGCCTCACGGCTGTGGTATCAAGGTCGCGCGACACACACTCATACACACACACACACATGCCTTCCCACCACACATGCCCCCCCCCCCCCCACATCATGCATTACGTTATACGTAACAATATATATATAAATATATATAATACGTATATTTATTTTGCTATACTATATATATATATATATATTATAATATATATATATATATATATATATATATATATATATAATATATATATATATAATGAAGATATAAACCAGCGCGGGTAGAAACATCTTGATTGTTTATTCGAACGTTTCGGCTATACAAAAGCCATCATCAGCCAAAAATGGGATACAAATTTTTTTTTTAAAAAGAAAATAAAAGTTATAAAATTATTTGCACTTTTAAAAGCCTCCCAAAAATAAAAAAAAAATAAAAATTAAAAAACAAAAAAAAATAAAAAAATTACACATACCAATCAACATCGCAGTGGAGTGGGGTTTCCCAAACATGGTCTAAAAGCACAGGAGGGGGGGGGTGCCCTGTGCGCAGGGGGGGCGGTTTGGGGTGGGGGGTGAGGAGGCTCCACTATCCCCGGGGGGGAGTCGGGGATTTGTGTGTATTATAAAGTTTGTTTGTTATTGGGTGGCCTGAGGTTGGGAAGATCCCGAATGGCGAAATGGGGGTTTTGGGACAGGGGTTTGCCAGCCCGGAGACGTCCCCGATGCTCCGCGCCTGGGTGAGGTGGCGTTGGTCCCCCAATATAAGCAGCGTTACGCTACGCACTTAAATTGGTACACCAGAGGAAAAAGGGGATCAGGGATTTCCCTTTTGAGTTTAAAACAGTGTGCTAACGTAAAGGGGGGTTTAAATACTACTCTAACGGACTTGTGGATAAATTCCGAAGCAGGATTGAGCTTTTTTCGGATGGAAAAAATTGTTACCTATGAAGGGAATTATAAAATACACAACGGTTTTATGACGGTATAAATTTGGGGGAGGGGGGGTGTATTTTTTTTTAACGTTACAATGTACGTGTTAATAAAACGCAGGGGAAAAAATTTTAGTTTAAGAGGTGTTAAAGTACTCTAATTCTAAGTGAAAAGGGTGTATAAAGAGCAAATTTTGACCCCCTGAACCGCGTGAGGATAAAAAAAAAAATTTTTTTTTAAATTGGGGGGGAAATTTTTGGAATTAAATTTTTTTGTTAGCCCTGTGAAAGTGGGTTTTCTGTAAATGGTAGCGCTGAAAAAATTACCCGATTTTTTAAAGTCAATTCTAAAAAAAGGTAATTTTTATTATGTTCAGTCAGTCAGTAGTTATTTTTTATTTTTTATTCTTTAGTTTTATTTAGGTTAGGCATTTTTAAAGTGAAATGTTTTAAATTGTATATTTTCATTTTTAAAAAAAAAAGTTGTATCCCATTTTAGGTGATGATGGCTTATGTATAGCGAAAGTTGAAAAAACAATCAAGATGTTTCTACCCCGGGTTTATATCTTTTATTTTTAGATCTCGATTCCCTCATGGAGAAAGTTTGCCCCCATAATATAATTTTATTATAAAATATATATATATATATAATGATAATATATAATATAAAATTTAAAAAATTTTCGATACATCTATAATTTAAAATATCCATCTATTATATATAATATAATATATATAATTATACCATATATATATACAAAAAAAAATAATATAATATATATAATATATATATATATAATATATATATTTATAAATTTTTAAAATACGATAAAATTATATATAACCCATACTATCTATATAATCATAATATTATATATATATAAAATATATATATATATAAATAATATATATAAATTATATACCTATATATTATATTATATCTATAACTATCTATATATTATATTTTAAAATATATTATTATAAATATAATAATAACCTAATATATATAATTTAAAAATAATATATAAAATAAAATATACCTTATTATATCTATTATATATAACTAATCATCTATATATATAAAATATATTTTATTTTATAATATATACCTATATCTTTAAAATCATCTTATAATATATAATTATATAATAATCCTATATAGAAATTTATATATACCTATAATTAAATAAAATATATATATAATATATATATATAACCTAACATCTATAATATATAAAATAAAAAAAATACCTAAAGAATAAAACCAAAATAATATAATAATAATATTTAAAAACCAATCATCTTAAAATATTATATATATATATAAATATATAAAAATATATTAAAAATATAAAAAATTAAATATACCATATCAAATATATTATAACCATATCTATAAATAATAATATCATTATAATTAAATCTATATTATATAACCCCAATCATATTTAAACTAATTTATATAGATATCTAAACATATCTATTTACCATTCTATATAATTATAAATATCTATATATATATATAATTATTTATATTATATTATTATATCTATATCTATTATTATTATTAATAAACTTATAAAAATAAATAAAAAAAAAAATATAACTATATAATTTTATATATATAATATATATATAGATATATATATTATATATATATATATAATTTATATAATATATAATTTTATATAAAATATAATTATTAAAGTAATTAAAATTATATTATTTTATGTTTTATAATTATAAATAAATATTTATAAATATAATATAATATTAAATTATATATAAAAAATATAATATATAATATATATATATATATATTTAAAATTTTATTATATTATTATATTATATTATATATATATTTTAAAATTTTATATTATATAATATATAATATAATATATACATATTATAAATAATATTAATATATAATATATATATATTATTATATTAAAAATAATATTATATATATATATAATATTTTAAAATAATATTATATATCTATTAATTTTATAATATTAAAAATAATTAATATCTTTTTTATAATAATATTTAAAAAAAATTATACTTTATAATAAGATTCATATACTATAATTATAATATATCTAAATCTATAAATATATATATATAATTTTAATATAAAAATTATTTTTTAGTTTGTGTACTCTGAATTTAGGTGAAAAAACAATGTTTTCTGGGGTTGTTTTTGGGGCCCTTTTGAAAGGATGGACACGGAAAAAATAAAAATTTATATTAATTTAAAAAAGGAAAATTAAAAAAAAAAAATCTTAAGAAACAATAAAGTAATCCTATATTATCTAAAATTACTAACTAATAAATAAAATATAATTTGTACTTAACGGACCTTGGTGTGTATGCTGTCTGAGTTGGTAGAGGACTGAATGAACAATAGTTTCGTGGGTAACATTTCGCTTGTGTGGGGCGATCGAAACGAGAGTCGGACAATCGAAACAGTGATAGTCATTTGGGTATATGTAGTTGGTGTGAAGTGACTTGGTTATTAAGATCAGGGGACAGATGCTTGATGTGTATGGATTCTAATAATTTAGTGTCACTACCCTACCTAGGCACACTACCCTAGTGACACTAAATTATTAGAATCCATACACATCAAGCATCTGTCCCCTGATCTTAATAACCAGGTCACTTCACACCAGCTACATATACTCAAATGACTATCACTGTTTCGATTGTCCGACTCTCGTTTCGATCGCCCCACACAAGCCGAAATGTTACCCACGAAACTATTGTTCATTCAGTCCTCTACCAACTCAGACAGCATACACACACAGCAAGGTCCGTTGAGTACAAATTATATTTTATTTATTAGTTAGTAATTTTAGATAATATAGGATTACTTTATTGTTTCTTAAGATTTTTTTTTTTTTGAGATGTTCGCTTTTTAGCATTGTAATATATTAAATTTTTAACTATTTTTAGCCTGATGATGCCAAGTGCCTTTGGCGAAACGTTGCGCATAAACAACCCCAAGTATGACGAGTGTCTTTGTCACCCTGAAATATCAATATATAGATATATATATATCTATATATCTATATCTATATCTATATATCTATATATATATATATCCATATATATATCTATATATTTCGATATATATATCTATATATCTATATATCTTATATATAGATATTATATATTATATATATATATATATATCTATTATTATATCTATATATATATATCTATATATATCATATATATATAGAGGCAAATATTTCTCCATGAGGGAATCGAGATATAATAATGAAGATATATAAACCAGCGCTGGGTAGAAACATCTTGATTTTTATTCGAACGTATTCGGCTATACATAAGCCATCATTCAGCTAATCGATACTCGGTATAGCCGAAACGTTCGAATAAACAATCAAGATGTTTCTACCCGCGCTGGTTTATATCTTCATTATCATATATATATTCTATATCTATCTATATCTATATATCTATATCTATATACCTATATACCTATATATATATATATAATATATATATATATATATATATATATTATATATATATATATATATGTTATCTCTCTCTCTCTCTCTCTCTCCTCTCTCTCTTATATTATATATATATATATATATATATATCTATATATATATATATCTATATATATATATATATATATATATTATATATATTATTATATATATATATAATATTATATTATATATATATATATATATATATTATATATATATATCTATCTATATCCTATATCTATTATCTATATCTATATCTATATCTATATCTATATCTATAATCTATCTATATATATATATATATCATATAGTATATATATATATATATAGAGAGAGAGAGGAGAGAGAGAGAGTAGGAGGAGAGGAGAGAGGAGGAGTATGTCTTGTCAACCCTATAGGAGGTTAGGTTAAGGTCCTAGTTAGGTTATAATTCTCGCCGAGGGGTCGAGGTGGGGCTGAGCGTGGCCACCGAGATGATAAGGCCTGGTGGATCGCCCGTGACGTCACACCATTAGGATACAACCAGCTCCGCTCCCCGTACAAGTTTACCTACCTAATATAATGTTTATCAGTATAAAAGATATACTGTCATCTTCGGAAATGTTTGTTCTATAATATTATCAAATAAAAAACCGTAAAACACACAAAGAAAATGCCATTATGAGACTTTCAAGAAATATGCATTAACTTAAACTCTTCGCCATTTAATATTTTGCTCGCAAACATTTTACATGGAGAATATCAATAGAAGCGGAGTTTAATTAGCTTTCCATTGATGTATTTTGTTCAGTGATAAATGAATTAGCGGCATGCATAAATTAGCGTTAACTAGATATAAAAAATCATGAAATCGGGTAATTTCCTACCTAATATATGTTTATCAGTATAAAATATATACTGTTATCTTCGGAAATGTTTGTTCTATAATATTGTCAAATAAAAAACCGTAAAACACACTAAAGAAATGCCATTATGAGACTTTCAAGAAATATGCATGAACATAAACTTTTCGCCATTTAATATTTTGTGAAAAAACTTTTTACATGGAGAATATCAATAGAAGCGGAATTTAATTAGCTTTCCATTGATATATTTCCTTTTCTGATAAATGAATTAGAATCATGCATAAATTAGCGTTAACTAAATAAATAACATCATGAAATCGGGTAAATTACCCGATTTCATGATGTTATTTATTTAGTTAACGCTAATTTATGCATAGTTTTAATTCATTTATCAGAAAAGGAAATATATCAATGGAAAGCTAATTAAATTCCGCTTCTATTGATATTCTCCATGTAAAAAAAAAAAAATTTCACAAAATATTAAATGGCGAAAAGTTTAAGTTCATGCATATTTCTTGAAAGTCTCATAATGGCATTTTTTTTGTGTGTTTTACGGTTTTTTATTTGATAATATTATAGAACAAACATTTCCGAAGATAACAGTATATATTTTATACTGATAAACATATATTAGGTAGGAAATTACCCGATTTCATAATTTTCTATATTTAGTTAACGCTAATTTATGCATGCCGCTAATTCATTTATCACTAAACGAAATATATCAATGGAAAGCTAATTAAACTCCGCTTCTATTGACATTCTCCATGTAAAATGTTTGCGAGCAAAATATTAAATGGCGAAGAGTTTAAGTTAATGCATATTTCTTGAAAGTCTCATAATGGCATTTTCTTTGTGTGTTTTACGGTTTTTTATTTGATAATATTATAGAACAAACATTTCCAAAGATAACAGTATATCTTTTATACTGATAAACATTATATTAGGTAGGTAAACTTGTACGGGGAGCGGAGCTGGTTGTATCCTAATGGTGTGACGTCACGGGCGATCCACCAGGCCTTGTCTCTTGGTGGTCTCGGGCTGAGTCACCCCGTTAGTAGGTTATGTTAGGTTCAGTTAGGGTTATAATCCTCCCGACAGGTGATTACCTGATTGCCTCTACAAAAATGTCTGAGGTGCCTATAAAATTCAAAGATTGATGAGGTGGAGGCTGCGCCCCATACCCCCGTACGCTCACTAACCTAGCCTGGACATTGGTTAACTGCCCTACCTAACCTAACCACATAATTTAACCTAACTATTCAGGCTATTGGTGGTATCTAATACTTTAAATGGAGAAGCACGGGTAAAAGTAGATTAAATGTATATCTTGGGTGCTGTAATATCAAAATCAAGAGCTGGAACTGTCGCCGAACACTCGCTGTCGTTGACGTTAGGAATACTCGCCGTCGTTGGCGAG
>JACEEZ010020216.1:46191-53691 GCA_016584305.1 Chionoecetes opilio
TATATATATATATATGTATATTATATATATATATTTCTATTTATATTATTATTATT
This sequence comes from Chionoecetes opilio, assembly GCA_016584305.1. Lineage (NCBI taxonomy): Eukaryota > Metazoa > Arthropoda > Malacostraca > Decapoda > Majidae > Chionoecetes > Chionoecetes opilio. Next base: position 46,248 of record JACEEZ010020216.1, read on the forward strand.
TATTATATAATTATTATATATAAAATTATATATAATGAAAATATATATATATATATATTATTTTATTTATATTATTTATATTTTAATTATAATAAAATATATTATTATATTATATTATGAAAATTTATAAATATATATTTAATTTATATAATATAATTATTATTGTATTATTATATTTATTATTATAGGATTATTATAATTATTATATTTTTTTTAATATTATATATATATATATATATGTATATATATAAAAAATTAAAATATAATATATATATTTATATTATTATAATATTTATCAAATTTTTTATATAAAATTTTATATTTTATATTATATTAAAAATATATTATAGCATAGATAGTATATTTTTATTTGTGTAATAATATAATAATAGTTTAAATAAATATAAAATTTGGGAATTATAATATATTAATATTATGTTTGATATATATATATATTATATTATATATTATATATATATTTATATATATAAATATATATATATTATATTATATTTTATAATACTATATAGATTTGGAGATATATATTTAAATATGTTTATATATTATGTTATAGTATATATATTATTATAATTATAATTATTTATATATATATTTATATAAATATAATAGTATATTTATATTAATATATAGTAGAATATGTATATATATATATTATATATATATATTATAAATATATATATTAATATTATATTTATTAAAAATTTGATAATATATATTATATATATATAGATTTAAATATATATTATACTAATATATAATTTTTTATATAATTTTTATATATATATTAATATAATATATATATATTATATATATATATATATTATATTTAAAAATGTATTAAATATATATTATACTATATAATATATATTTATATATCTAATATAGATTATATATATTATTTTTTTTTATATTATATATTTTATATATTGATATATATTATATATAATTATATTATACGTTATTATATTTATATATATTATACTTATATATTATATATATTTTTATATATTATTATATATTATTTATAAATATAAAATAATATAGGGTATAATATATATTCTATATTATAATATATATATTTTATAATATATCTAAAATTTAATATTTATATTCTATATATATTTATATTAATTTATTATATATAATATTATAAAATTTTATTATATGTAATTATATATATAATTATATATATATTATTATGAAATTATTATTTTATTATTATATATATATATATTATTTTAATATATATATAAAATTAATTTTTATTAATATGTATATATATATTATTATTATGTACATAATATACATATTATTATATTAATATGTATATATATATAATATGATTTCATTATGATATAATTATTATTTATATTATATTTAATTAAAATATATAATTATATATTTTTATATATATATATATTTATATTATATATTGTAAAATATAATATATGGTATATATATATATATATATATTTATATATATATATATAATATATTATTATTTTATCTCTTATTATATATTTATAATATTATATATATTAAATTTTATAAAATTAATATATATAAAATATATATATATTTATATATATAAAATTATATATATGATGTAGGATGTATATTTTAATATTATATATTATTGTACATATACTATTACTTATTTATCTATCTATATTTTATATAATAATTTTTAATATTATATTATATAATTTAATGTAAAATATATATATATATAATATATATATATATATTTGTAATAAAAGCTTTTATTAAAGTCTTGTTTTTAAAGATAGGGCAGTTTATCTATAATAATATAAGCGAAAAAGGTGTGTGTCTGTGTTCTGTGTGTTGTCGCTCTGGGTTCACCCCCGTGGGCAATCCACATATGGCACAGTTTTGGAGCCAGGTCGACCAGGGGAAAGTTTTAAGCCCATTTATGGGATGATCCGATCACTTTAATTTTTATTTTCAATTTTTAGTAGCCTATTAGGATCTTCTGCGATTTCGAGGGATTCCTGCAAGGACTATTGGTTTGATAACTGGTATGTATTCTGGGACTGAGAGTGCTGTGAAGTGTGGGGCAGTAATTATCCAGCTTCTTTCCTGTGAATACAGGAGTGAGGCAAGGGTGCGTCCTTGCCCCATCACTTTTTAACGCTTGTATGGAGTGGGGTTTGGACAAGGTTGTAGATCAAAGTGATTGTGGAGCCTCCGTCGGCAACACCAAGATCACTGATCTTGTTTTTGCCGATGATGCAGTAATCTTTGCTGAGTCGCTGGAGGTCCTGGTGATAGCTCTCCAGACGGTGGACGAGGAGGCAAAGCCTTTAGGACTTGAGGTCTCCTGGCTCAAGACCAAGGTCCAGGTGTTTGGAGACTTACTAGATGAAGCAGTACAGTCTGTTCATGCGTGTGGCGAGGACATTGAGATCTTGGAAAGTTTTACATACCTTGGTAGCGCAGTCCATAATTACGGCGGGTCACGTCAAGAAGTCTTACGGCGGATTGGCATAGCCCACGGTGTTATGGACTCGCCCAGCGGGAGTATTTTGCGTTGTCGGTACTTGTGCAGAAGGACAAAGATCCGGATCTTCAAGTCGCTTGTGATCCCTGTCTTACTCTATGGTTGTGAGACATGGACACTAAATAGTGACTTGAAGAGACGAATCAATGCCTTTGGTAATAAGTGTCTTCGCAGAATCATGGGGTATCGCTGGGATGATTACGTGTCAAATCAGCGATTCTACCGTGAGACTGAATCGAGGCCTATTACCTGCATAGTCCGTCAGCGCCAACTTCGGCTATATGGGCATGTGGCACGCTACCCTGAAACCGATCCTTCCCATCGGGTTTTATCTGTAAGAGACAATCCGGCGTGAAGGAGGCCAAGGGGGCGCCCACAAGGCTCGTGGCTGGGGCAAGTTGATGTTTCTTGTCGAGAGCTGCTTGGTATGGGAAAGGAGCCTGCATGGGAACTCGCGTGTGGTGACCCCCGGGAGTGGCGTCGTAGGGTGGGTGAGGCGACGCGCCCCCCGGCGTATGCCCCCAATGATTGATTGATTGATATTAGCGAGAAATGTGAAAAAAAAGTGGGTTGCGAGAATTGAGGAAACCTTGATGTAGGGTGATGTGATGGGTAATGGGTGAGTGAATGGGTGGGGTGATGGGTAATGGGTGTGGGGTGATGGGTGAGTGAATGGGTGGGGGGTGATGAGTCGGGGGTGATGGGTGATGGGTGAGGGAATAGGTGGGGGGTGATGGGTAATGGGTGAGTGAATGGGTGTGTGGTGATGGGTAATGGGTGAGTGAATGGGTGGGGGATTGATGGGTAATGGGTGAGTGAATGGGTGTGTGGTGATGGGTAAGGCGTTAATACATACATTCCTACATCCATGATTTCAGGAAAGTTAGAAGGGGCTATCTGGAGAGTCTGTGTTTGGTGGGCCGAAGGCCCACCAATAACCCTCAGCAGGAGCTAGCCAAAAAGTCCGCCCGGAGGGCGGCTTTGCGGCTAGTACAATTTAAATCTTATTCAGTTAGTCCACACTGAAGCTGATCGGCTGGAAACCCTAAGGGAAGTATCTCTGTTGCCAAACAAAGTTATCTTTATAAAATGAAGTCGTTACCTCTGTTAAAAGGGAAATGGGAGTGATGTTTGAAAATGTCTGGAATCGCGGAATTGGTTTTCACTGGAAATAGCCCAAACTGAGAAGCAGGTCCATTATACAGTAGTCTTTGCATAAGTATATAAATTTGTAGTTTGAGGTTAGGTTTTAAGACAGGTGGTACTCACAATTCCACCCTTAACCAGTAAAATATTTTCCTTTGTAAATAGTATACATTATTTAAGATGAAATTAAAAGAAAAAAAAGAGAGACGGAGGCTGTGTGTATGTGATTGTGTATGTGCTATTCACCATGGTCTTGATCATGAGCTAGAATCGCAGTCACCAGCCATCACCCTCTCTTTAGGATGCTATGAGCTCATATAGAGTGCGTGCGTGCGTGTGTGTGTGTGAAGGCGCATATATATATATGTATATATATATATATATATATATATATATATATATATATATATATAAATTATATATACATATATATATATATATAATATATATATATATATATATATATATATATATATATATATGTTATAATTATAGCTGGTGGTTGAGTGGCGGCTTGGCAGGGAGGACGGGATGGGGCAGGGCTGGGATGGAGTCTGGCAGTTTCTCCAATTAACTCTAGTGAAGGAACATTAATTCTAAAGGTTTCGAATTCCACAAATTTTACACTTATGTACCCCTACTTTTCGTGTACCTCTCTCTCTCTCTCTCTCTCTCTCTCTCTCTCTCTTCTCTCTTCTCTCTCTCTCTCTCTCTCCTCTCTCTCTCTCTCTCTCTCTCTCTCTTCTCTCTCTCTCGCTCGCTCGCTCGCTCGCTCGCTCGCCCTCGCTCGCTCGCTCGCTCGCTCTCCTCCTCTCTCTCTCTCTCTCTCTCTCCTCTCATCTCTCTCTCTCCTCTCTATCTCTCTCTCTCTCTCTCTCTCTCTCTCTCTCCTCTCTCTCTCTCTCTCTCTCTCTCTCTCTCTTCTCTCTCTCTCTCTCTCTCTCATTCTCTCTCTCTCTCTCTCTCTCTCTCTCTCTCTCTCTCTCTCTCTCTCTCTCTCTCTCCTCTCTCTCTCTCTCTCCTCTCTCTCTCTCTCTCTCTCTCTCTCTCTATTATATATATATATATATATCTTTCTATCTTTCTCTCTCTTTCTCTCTTTCTTTCTCTCTCTCTCTGAATTTTCTTTTGTGTGTGTGTGTGTGTCATCTTGTATTTACCTAGTTGTGTTTTGCAGTGCCTGAGCTACCTACACTCGTGTGGTCCCGTCTTCGTATCTACATTTATCCAGTCTTTCCTTCAACTGGTGCACATTATTTGCCGATATCACCTCCTCATTCAGTCCATTCCAAACTTCTACATTTCTATGAGGGATGCTGTACCTCTTTATGTTGTTCAGGCATCTCCCTTTTCCTATTTTTTTGGTATGTCCTCTTGTGTATCAACCTTCTCTTTGTTTCCGAGTCAGTAGTCTCTCATTGTCTTTTTCTTCCAACTTAGTTGCCTGTTTAAAAAAATGTATTAAGTCTCCTCTTTCTCTTCTCTGCTCAAGTGTTTTTAACTTTATTTCCTTCAACCTTTCCTCATAAGAAAGTTCTTCTAACTCTGCTACCATCTTTGTTGCCATTCTCTGTATCCTCTCCAACTTTTTCACATTCTTCTTTTTATATGGGGACCATACAATGGCAGCATATTTCATTTTTGGTCGAATCATTGTTGTAATTATATTTCTCATCATATTTTTGTCCATGTAACGAAATGCCACTCTTATATTCTTCAACATCTCATACGTATCTCCAAATATTTTATTTATATTTTTTTATGGTGGTAGGTTATTTTGCATTATCACTCCCAGGTCCTTTTCTTCCTGAATCTTTGTAATTACTTAATTTCCCATTTTATATGGCCATTTATATCTCTTCGCATTTTTCCAATATCCATCACATGACACTTATTCACATTAATTCCATTTCCCATCTTCTGCTCCATTCGCAGATCTTGTTCAGGTCATTTTGTAGTGTTTCACAATCTTCATAGCTTTTCATTTATCTTAATAGTTTTGCATCATCAGCAAACAAACTAATATAACTTTTTATTTCATCAGTCATGTCATTGACATGAATCATGAACATTATTGGTGCCAACACTGATCCTTGTGGAACCCCACTTACACCTTCCTCCATTCAGATTTTTCATTCTTTACTACTGTTCTCATTTCTCTTCCTCTCAGATAACTTTCCATCCAAATTTTGATCATCCCTTCGATTCTTCCTATATTTTCCAATTTCCAAAGTAGCCTCTCATAGGGAACTTTTTAAATGCCTTTTTCAGATCTAGATATACACCATCTGCCAATCCATCTTTTTATTATGTTGTATCAATTACTCTTTAGTAAAAGCTTATTAAGTTGGTCACACATGATCTCCTTTTCCTAAAACAATACTGCCGGTCTGTTATTATTACTTAATTTTCTAAATATTCCTTCCATTCTTTCTTTATTATTTTCTCACATATCCTGCATATTGACATAGTATACTAGTCAATGACACTAGTCTAAATTTAATGGTTCATTCTTCTTGCCATTTTTATATATTGATACTATATCTGCTCTCTTCCACTCCTTTGGCACTTTTCCCGTTGTTAATGAGCACTTTATTATATCATATACTCATACTGGTTCGACCAACTGCTTTCTGCACTCTTTTAAAACATAACCCGACACTCCGTCTGGTCTTATTGCTTTCCTCTGCTCTCCTCCAACTCCTTCAACAATTCACAAACTTCCTCCTTCTCTATTTTCATTTTCCACTCCTTCCGGATATTATTTAATTCTTTGTGGTTCATTGAATTTTTATTCCATTGTAAATACTTGCTGAAAGTTTTTAATTAAAATTTCACTCATTATCTTTGGATCTTCATCTATTATATTTCCTTCTTTCAGTCTCTCTACTTTGTCCTTATGCTTGATTCCTCCATCGATAAATTGTAAAACAGTTTGGGTTCTTCCTTACACTTTTCAAGTATATCCTTCTCATAACTCTTCTCTTCCTCTCTGCTTATGCACATATATTAATTTCATGCTAATTTATAGTCTTTTATATTTCTTTGTGTCCGATTTTTCAATACTTTTTTCCATGCCTCATCCTATATTATCTTTGCCCTCTCACATCTTCCATTAAACCATTTTTTTCCTTTTTCTCTAGGTGTATAATTATAGTGGAACATGTTTTTCAACTCCTTTCCCATATAAGCCCCGAAAAATGTCGTATTTCACTTGCACATCGGTCACTCCTTTAATTTCTTCCCAGTCAATTTCTTCAAATATTTTTTTCAGTTTTTCCATGTTAGTTTTCCCAAAGTCTCTTCTGCTCCTTTTGTACGATTTATCTTTCTCCTTTATGTCCTTTTCTGTCTCCATTTCTAAGATTACATGGTCACTTTTTTCCGATGGGGCACCCATAATTTATCTCATTTGCTAGGTCTATACCTTTTATTAACACTAAGTCAAGTCTTGCTGGTTCGTCATTACCCCTATATCTTGTATTTTCTGTCACTCATTGAGTCATCGTGTTTTCCATTGTCAGTTTCAACAATCTATCCCCCAAACATTTTCCTTTCCTCCTTCAAATGTATCCCATTTTACTACCTTGCGGTTAAAATATCCAAACAGCAGTATCTTTTACTATTCTAGATTTTTTTGTTTATGTACTTCAAGGTGTCTTCTAATACTTTCTCATGTTCTTCGTTACTTCTCTTTTACTTACTTTTTTCCTTACTTACGTTTTTATTTCTTCTCTGTCTCTCCTTATTCTAAAC
>JACEEZ010020216.1:61191-126191 GCA_016584305.1 Chionoecetes opilio
GCACTCCGGTAAGCTCTTCAGTTCTGGAGTATCCTCTAACAAGTACTGACGAAGATGTGGTCGATCTCCTTAGCAACCCCACGAGCATTACTATACCATGTCCACATTGTCCAGCGGTGCAGTTCTGGTCTTTGATACCAAGACCCTGCAATGTTCAGCCTTCTGGACCTCGCGAAATTCAGAAGGAGAGAACTGTTAATGTTCCTGGTATCGGAGCCATGGGGACCAACACATAACTCATAGCCATCTCTCACAGTGCCAGTAGTAGCATTGAAGTGGTCCAAGACAATGAGTGTGTCCCGAGGAGGACACTGGTCTAATACAGAGTCGAGTTTGGCGTAAAACATCTCCTTCTCTTTATTTCACACCACCTCAGTAGGAGCGTACACTGCAACAAGAGGCATGAAACTCATAGTGTGTTTCATTCTCAACCGCATTATACCCTCATCAACCGGAGCAACTTCGACAATAGACGGCTGCAGTATGCTGTAGACGCCTATAGCTACTCCCCGGACACGGGTACCATTGCTCATGCCGGACCAGTAGTCGGTGTAACTCCCACTGCTAGTCTTGCCACTGCCAGGCCTCCTCGTCTCAGAGAGTCCCACTATATCCATCCTCAGCCTACTGAGCTCGCTCGATAGGAGAGGTAGTCGATGATCATCTGAGAGGCTCATAACGTTTCAGGAGTCCACCCGTAGAACCCTCCGGAGGAGGGATCTACGAATGAATATGAAGTATTGTTGTACAATACTAGTGTTCTCTAGTACTAGAACTAGTGTTAGCTAGTAAACTAATTACGAGTGTTAGGTTAAAATAGACAACAAACTCTAGTAGCCTCGCTGACGTAAATGACCAGCGCCATGATGCGACCTCGGTACAAATTGTTAAGGCATATGTATGGGTATGATAGGTATACGGTGTGGCACATTGTGTCTCACCCAGCCTCACCCAGTTGCATTACTGCTTAGGTTAGCATGTATTGAGAGCCGTCAGATTTGTCATGAGATGTCATGTAGCTTATTTGCATCTCTTATATATAGATGGTAACATAATAGATATTTATATAGAGTAGCTATATTATTAGTTTATTCTATGGTAGAAACATTATTTGCTACTTGCTATATGTTTAATAGTGGAGCAGTTGTATATGTGTCATAGATAAACGAGTAGTCGACACCTGCATGGGAGAAGTAGCGGCCGGCTCACCGCCGCTGGTGACGACGGACGGCAGCCCGGCGACTGCCTGAGCCAGGGGATAGAGGGAGGTTAACAGTTTTCCTGTACATTTCGTCTAAGTGTAGATTAACACAATTAAACTACCTCAATTACCCTGGCGTCTCTCTACATCCTCACGAAACCACTGATTAATATTCCAACGTAAACAGATTGATTGAAACGTGAGTTACTGGTCATTGACTCGTCTACCTTCAAGTTGAGTTACCTGTGTGAGAAAATTACTCGTGTAAAGGAATACCCAGAACAATTTGGTTGCAGCGGTGGGATGAATACTTTTATCAGTGCTGAAACAATTACTGTGTGTTGGAATTGTGGGTTGTGAAGGAGACGAAATTTTTTGAAACAAAAACGAAACTTTTGAACCAAGCAGCAGCTTGGCGAGTGAACGGTCCATTTAGGAGCGGAGGGAAGAGAGAGGTGGATCAAGGTCGAGCCTGCTGACGTGTTAAAACATTGCAGCGCTGACTCGGCGAGTGCAAGCCTCCGCTACCACCTCTAACTCATCTTTCTCACCGTGAGTCATCTCAACAACTCCAATTATCCTCCGTTCTACGCCCAGTTTCCGAAGAATGAAGCGATGGTGTAATGAACGGACGTTAATGAGTGTATAATTGAGAATAACTATTCTTACGACCGGCAACCCTGGGGGAATTAAAAGTTACTCATTTCACTCATCTACACTTACTCATCATCTCTGCAGCTGAAGGATAGTTGGAAGACGATACTATAATATCGTCTCGCGAGGACAAGATGTGACGGATGGGAAACTTTCCATCCTGCCAGCCAAGGTCATCGCGAGTGATCTTGGGGTCATCTTCAATCAACAATTAAGTTAAGTAGCTGCAAACATTTTAGCTGACTCTACAATTATACTTAATTGTTCAATTACACAAACATGAGGAATTATTTTAGTTCATCTCGTTGATAGGAATTCTTATCAATGAATAATAGTTTGCCCTTAATGCGTTTCTTTCTGTTGATAGGAGATTTTCTACTTTGGGAAAGAGAAAACGGTACTTTTTAGCGGGGACTACCGAAACTTATCATTTCTCTAAAAAAAATTATCTTTGTGGGGCGTTTTGCGTATGTAATTAACAAATTATAACTACGTTATTGTCTCATATAATGTCAAAAGGTAAGGAAGAGTTAGAAGAGCTTACTAAAGTGTATTTATCTCAAGTAAAAGGGAATATTGCTGTGTCATGGTGAACAGACAAAAGAAAACGTAGATGATTTAACCCCAGACTTAGATAGACTTACACTGAGGAGCGGTACGCAGTATTCCACTATGCCTGCTACTACTGCTACTACTACTACTACTACTGCTACTATTACTAATACTACTGCTACTACTAATACTGGTACTACTACTACCACTAACTTTACTCCTCTAACAGCTGCTACAACTCATACAATGGCGACTCACTCTCAGGTTGTGCCAGCCAACACTGGGGCTGTATTTCCTACTTCATTCAAGGTGTTACCCACAGAAGCATCCGTGCGACCATTTAGTGGAGATGAGGAAGATTATAGTGCTTATCAATTTCTCACTCTGTGTGAGGATTTATACAGATTAACTCATATGTATACAGGCCAGCAGATAAAATAGCTTGCATTCGATATAGACTGCAACTTGGATCGAGAGCTCAACAATTAATGCAGAGCACAGCACTTTTTGCCCGGAAGATTGGGCAAGATTATGACAAGTTCAGGGAGAATTTCCTGAGAGTTTTCAGTGGTGGAGCGGCAACCACCGTAGTGAAACAAGTAAGTCATGTGACTGACTCTATAATAACAAATTTGCCGTCGCAAACTGTATGGGATGGGTCTATCGCGGCCAATACGTTAACAGAGAGTTGTATCAAAACTTTAACGGAGGCAAATTGGTGTAATGAAACAGAAATTAGTATGGATAATATGTCCAAATTTCTTGAACTGCTGTTCTATATGCTACATGTCCAGGAGAAGGTGCGTCGTGCAGCTCTTTCTTTGCCCTTACATCCTAAGGACGAGTTATTGGATTTCATAACAGCCTTAGACAGCAAGCTTATGGAGACAGAACACTCTACGGCTTTCACAGCCGCAGTTGCTGGAGTAAATACTCCTAATACAACACCGGAAAATAACACCTCCCAGCCGTCTTCTGCAGTGGCAGCTGCGAGAGAGGGAATCATTTGTTCCTACTGCAACAAGGTAAGATATACAGCAAAGAAATGCCTCCGCAGGCACAAAGAATTGCGGAAGGCATCGCCAGTGGGTGATAACCAAACTACAAACACCACCCACGGCTCCGAGGGGAGTTCCTCTACCAGGAGTAAATCTTCCTTTTCCTTCCGGGGGAGGGGACAGCAGCAAAAGCACAGAATATATAGGGATTCCTACTACTGCGCGATTCACGGTACGGGTAATCACAGTACCGACAGATACTACCAGATAAGAGACGTTCGCGCAAACACTGAGCGAAGGTGGGCTGCTGGGAGAGGTAAGTCGTCGGGGGAAGACATACGAGCCTCGACGCACCATCCAGATTAACTCAACACAACTGCGAGGGAGATTTTCCTCGTGCAGGGCCGGCGGATTTGTCGATTTACCACAATATTGTGGCTGCCTACCAACAAACAATCATAATGGCAATATCCACGAAGGTAAGCCATCAAAACCTTTCCCTGGCTGTGGACACTGGAGCTACTGTAAATGTACTCTCTGAAGAGTCGTATCAGGCTCTAAAGAGGAGTGCACGTGGTGGCCGGTGGCCGTTACGCCAGAGTGATTTGAATGTGAAGGGGGTCACAGGTTCATCTTTGCAAATAAAGGGAACAGTGATCTTACCTATTATCCTGAACAAAGGAGTTCCTCCGGTTCGTATGGAGTTCTATGTAGCATCCAACTTTCAGCTCCCTGTAGACGGGCTGTTGGGTTTAGCTACGATGAAGTCTAATCGAATTGGGATAGATCCCAACAAAAATGTAATAACATTTAAAGGGAAGCAGTTAAAGGCGATGGATTCTCCTATGTCTCTGACTCCCCTATATGTCAAATCACTCACAGGGAAGAGAGGCGATAAGCGAGGGTCATCGATTGGCGTAGTTCCCTCAAATTATGTCTCTAACGCTCGCGTGAATCTTACAGCGGGCTGGAAACTCGTGAAGCACGATTGTCGGTGACCATGAAATCCCCGATCGTATGGCGATGCGTGTTTCAGTGGCGGTTCCTGATGCACCTATAGACAGTGAAGTATGTCTCGATGGCCCCAGTAAAGTAAAACGATTGGCCGTAGAGGCAACACTTAGCACTGTCAGCGCAGGACATGTCACATTAGTATTGGTTGTTAACACCACAGGTGGACCAGTGCGAGTTAAACATGGAGTTTTCCTTGGGGAACTTGGGGGCTTGGTGTATGATCGAAAGGTGGTACCTGAACCATTGGGGTTACCTACTGCTTGTGTTGCTACGGTGCAGAAGTCCTTCGTTGACATCGAGCAGGGTCTGGTACCAACCCTCAGTTCGCTTGTCAACGTCGTGGACTACCCGGAGTTAAAGCACTCGCTCTTGGAACTCTTGGGTCAGTACCGAGATGTCATAGCCCTCCCCAGTGAAGCTCTTGGTGCTACCGAAACAGCGGAGCATCACATTAAACTCAGTCCAGGGACCAAACCTGTCTACATTCCTGCTTACAGGCTGCCTCATAGCCAACGGGTTGTGGTAGAAACACATGTAGAGGAAATGTTGGAGCAAGGAGTTATTCAACACTCGTGTTCACCCTGGAACAGTCCTTTGTTCCTTGTCCCGAAGAAGGATGAAACTTTTAGCCCAGTTATTGACTTTCGGCGAGTGAATCAGGTCTCAGAAGATGACAGGTATCCGTTACCAGTCCTAAAAGATCTGCTCATGTCGTTAGGTCCGGGTAATACAATTTTCAGTAGTTTGGACCTTTTGTCGGGGTACTGGAAGGTACCCATGCAGAATCCTCCAGAGAGGTTACGGCGTTCAGTACGCTGGGAGGTCACTACGAATGGCTTCGGATGCCGTTTGGCTTGAAATCCGCGCCGCTTACTTTTCAGAGAATGATAAGCACAATTTTTGCCGGTATGATAGGTAACTCCGTGTTCGCATACCTGGATGATATTATAATTGCTAGCAAAGACCATGCGTCTCACTTTAAAACTTTAGTCAGTTTTGCAGCGACTGTTGTCAGCTGGTCTCAAAGCCAAGTTCACCAAGTGTGAATTTTTAAGCTAAGATTAGCTTCTTGGGCCATATTGTCGACCGGGAGGGACTCCACACCATGGACGATAAAGTATTGGCCGTCAAAAACTTTCCTCAACTCCAGAGTGTTGAGAATGTTAGATCCTTTTTGGGACTAGCGGGCTTTTACCGCCCCTTTATCAAAGATTTCGCCAGAATGGCATCTCCCCTAAACCAGCTGTTAAGAAAAGATGTCTCATTTCACTGGGATGCTCCTCAGGAGCAAAGTTTCGAGGAGTTAAAACATGCACTCGTGAACGCTCCTGTCTTGGCATTCCCAGATTTTTCAGCTCTATTTGAGTTATGTACAGATGCTTCGGCTAAGGGACTTGGGGCAGTACTAATGCAAAAAGATGAAAGAGGGAAGAACCGTGTAATCGCGTACGCGAGCAGAGTTCTTATCCCGGCGGAGGTAAATTATTCCGTTACACATCAAGAGACCCTCGGAGTAATTTGGGCTCTCAAACAATTCAAAGACGTTATTTTTGGCTATCCAGTAACTGTCTATACCGACCATGCAGCCGTTACGGAGCTATTTAAGGGTAAAAATTTATCCGGTAGGCTTGCACGATGGTATCTGACGATCCAAGAGTTTAACCCAATCTTCAAATATTTGCTCGGACGTGCAAATGTGGTAGCGGACGCGTTATCGCGAAACATTCCGGTGGTGGGTGTGGTCACAGGGAAAAATCCCGTGCCAAATTTTTCACTCTATGAATTGGGTTGTCGAACAACGTAATCATGAAATTTGGGGGAAGGTCATCTATGCCTTAGAGTCAGGAGATGAGACCTCCTTACCATCATTACCTCCTTACCTCCTTACCATCAGTGAATTACTCACCCATTTTACCTGTCCCACTGACTAGGTACTGTGCCGACATTGACCACAGAAAAGGGATCCAGTGGAACAATATGTTATTACTGACGTTTTTGTTCCGACGGTACTCAAACTTGTGCACGATGTGCCCATGGCTGGACATCCGGGACGTAATCGTACCCTAGCAGCCGCGATGCGTGTGTATTTTTGGCCCACGATGCGTGTGGACATTGAAGAATATGTTGCCAGGTGTGTATCTTGTGCCCAAAACAAAGGGACGACTCCAGAACCCGCTCCTATTTTAGAATACCCACCACCTGAGCAACCATGGGACGTAGTTGCTATAGATCTTCTACAATTACCCAAGAGTCATCACGGCTCACAATATCTTGTGGTGTGTGTAAATCACTTTTTAAGGTTTGTAGTCCTTGCACCGGTGAAGAATAAAACGGCTGTGACTGCGACGTAGCCCATGCATTAATTACTCATCTTTTCTGCCCTTATTCCACACCAAGGGTATTGCTCAGTGATAATGGCGCAGAGTTCCGTAATGCATTGCTTACGGAGATTTGTACATTGTACAATATTAAGCAGACTTTAACGGTCGCATACCTTCCAAGCTTGAATGGGCTGGCAGAGCGCGTTAACAGGAAGATCCTTGACGCGTTGAGACCTGTCGTAAACAGTTTGCACGACAATTGGGAAGATTGGTTACCCTACGTGACGCCTTGCATTAATAGTTCAGTTTGCGAGTCCAAGGGCAAGTCTCCTCACTACATACTTTATGGTGCGGATAAACGGATGCCATATGACCTATTAGCCAAGCCCAATAAACCTGTGTATAACATAGATAGCTATCTGGATCAGCATTTGCATGTCTATACTAATATACACAAAAGGGTCAAGAAAAGGCTACAAGCTTCTCGTGCCGAGATGATGGCACAACAACATAAGCGTGCGGTTCCTATTACTATAAGAAAAGGCGATACCGTAATGGTTCAGACTCCGAGTCGGAATTCCAAGTTGGCGCCGAAATTCTTGGGCCCGCGTATTGTTGTTGGTGAGAAGCATGGCAATACGTTTGAGGTATTGGTACTACTTTTTCATACTGTCCAGATAATTCATAATGACAGGTTAAAGAAGACCAAAGGCCGACGGGACCCGGCTTTTGCTGAATGTGCTTACCTACCTCCACGCACTTCCACTAACCCAATCACCATTAACGCCAAGCACGGCTATAATCTACGACCCCGAGTCTAACTAATTTTCTTTCACATCCTGCTATGTGAAATGTATGTATTGCATGGTATTTTTCATTATAGATCTTCGGAAGAATCGACTGACCTTCATGAAGCTAACCTTTTTGCATGCCAACCATGTTACAGGTTCCATTCCTTTGCATGTCCAAACCAAACAAGACCTTGTCAATGCTTTAGGTAGGGTATCTCAGTTCTTATTTGAGACAGCTATGGATGAACATGTCCGAGACTTGCGGGAGGACTATAGACGACTGGTTACTATTTTGGTGGCTAACTTAATGGTTTATTAATATTAACAGTAAAAGGTTGGACATTCTTGATATTGATCTCCGACACCTTATGAATATTTTTGCCTTTACATATTAACAGGCCTATCAGCTTAATAGAGTGCTGAACAGTGCGATTGTGCGTTTAGATGCTCTCAACTGATTTTATTTCTTTAACCAAACTTTACTAGTTTTTGAATCCTCATTCAATGTGGTCGTTTCCAATATTGAGGCGCTTAGCCAAACATGGTAGATGCAGCTAGTGGAAGAGTAACCGCGTGTCATTTTACTGAGGAGGATTTCTTACGTACACTAGATATTGGTCAAGATGAATTCAATTTGCAACCCTTGTTCAGACAGGATGCTATTCAGCACTACTATCCGTTCTTGTAAGTAACGCTTGCCATGGATGTTATTGTAGTGCATGTCCCCTTTAAGTCGTCAGAGATTTTTGAGACTTATCTGGTGGAATCTTTTCAATTTTTCTGTTAATCAGACATTTATAGCACTGGACTTACTATCATCTCTAGTGTTAGTGGCTGACGATCTGTCTCTATAAATCTGGCCGACTAGGGGATCTATTTACCGCTTCACTATTTGCCTTCCTTCCTATTTAAGGTGGCATATGTGAATTTGACATTTTTAAAGGTAGTCCAGCTGACGCATTGAATCCGTTTCATGGGTATCAATAATTTTCTTTGATGAGCGAACATCATGTGACTGTCGTTTGCCCTTACGGATCTTCCTATCAACGGATTTCTGGTCAATATGTAAGTGTTGGTTTTTGTTATGCTTCCAGGAAGCTTTTACAAGAAATGTCTCCACTGTTTCCGCTCAAATCTCTTCAGAGTTTAACATTCTGTAGAATATCTTTTGTTACTAATACTTTCTCTGAGATCAAGTTCTCTGACGAGTCGCAGTATGCAACTTGCGGCTCTGGAGAACGAATATCCTGATTACCTAAACCCCATTGTTTTCTATCCCAGTGTTCTATAGCTACTTTGTTGTTGTGTCAAGCGAGCTATCACGTTAGGCAAGTATCTTTTACGTGGAAAGGCTTAATCTTCACAGGTCTGACAGGTATTACACATTTTTGTAACATGGTTAGGTACATTTTCTTATGCCGCGTGGGCGCGCCAGGCGCGTGACCGAGCGATGTTAAGGCATATGTATGGGTATGATAGGTATAGGGTGTGCCACATTGTGTCTCACCCAGCCTCACCCAGTTGCATTACTGCTTAGGTTAGCATGTATTGAGAGCCGGCAGATTTGTCATGAGATGTCATGTAGCTTATTTTCATCTCTTATAAATAGATGGTAACATAGTAGATATTTATATAGAGTAGTTATATTATTAGTTTATTATATGATAGAAGCATTACTTGCTACTTGCTATATGTTTAATAGTGGAGCAGTTGTATATGTGTCATAGATAAACGAGTAGTCGACACCTGCATGGGAGAAGCAGCGGCCGGCTCACCGCCGCTGGTGACGACGGACGGCAGACCGGCGACTGCCTGAGCCAGGGGATAGACGGAGGTTAACAGTTCTCTTGTACATTTCGTTTAAGTGTAGATTAACACAATTAAACTACTTCAATTACCCTGGCGTCTCTCTACATCCTCACGAAACCACTGATTGATATTCCAACGTAAACAGATTGATTGAATCGTGAGTTACTGGGCATTGATTCATCAACCTTCAAGGTGAGTTACCTGTGTGAGTAAATTACTCGCGTAAAGGAATACCCAGAACAAAATGATCATAAAAAGCTTGTATGTTCAATGCGCGCAGCATCCGAAATATATTTTCAAACCTCGAAGCCCTTGTAGCGATTGAAGATAATTATATCAATGACATATCTGAACCCTGACTGAATACTGTAGATAGAGGTTTTTTGTTAAATTTAATGTACCTTGTTACTTAATGTTTAGTACCCAAAGGGCGAATATAACAAGCAAAGAAGAATTACTCTCCGTAAAAGCCAGTCATCATCATATGGCCATATAATACGAGAGAATTGATAATGTGGATTTTATATTGCTGCAGCTAAGGAACCGTCGAAATAAAAAACAGAATTTGACTCATTTATAGACTAGTCCAGGCAATCTAGAGCAAAACTAACTTCAACCTGGGGAAAATTGCCTCAGAAGCTTTCTAGACAGTTTACAGCTCAGTCAGTAATCATTGCAGAATAACATAAAAAATCCGACAAAACTGGACCCGAAGAACACCCCCAAAAATGAAATTCAAAATGGCAGACTGGATGTTTCCTACGAAATACATTACATTTTGATTTCGCTTTGTAGAGAGAGCTATAATGTTTTTCTTGATCAGTAAAATGTTTTAAAACATACTTTCGTTTCTAAATTATCCTATATGACACTAACAATTGTATTAGGCGGTTAGTATTCAGCTGTGACGTCACGTAATGTAAATAAAATATACTGTATGGAGTTTATGTGAGAATGTACATTACTAGATCTTTATAAACTTATATTATATCCAAATCTTTAATTCCTACTACCCACTATCAAATCTGCGTATTTGTGCATGTCATTTTCTTTAAAAATGTTATTATGTTCTCCTTTTAAATACTGCAACACAATTAATTCACTTGTGTTTTTTGTTTCAGACTGACTCGGTGTACAGCTGACTCGGTGTGCGTTCGCCTTCAAGAATGCAGACCCCTGAAGAATTGTGCGTGATTTGTAAGGAAATTTTGGACAGCGGACAGGAAGTGGTTCACATCTTGCAAAAAGGAGAAGTGCTCGTTTTCATGAATACGCATTTTCCTACGTTTACAAACAGTGCTACTCACTGTTTGTTTTGTGATACTTATGTGTACTTTCTTTCCAAACACAAGCCAAAATCAGCCAGAGCAGGTGTTGTGAAAGCCGCTGCGATTAATGGTCGTTTAATGTAAAAGGCCGTCTGAAGTATTATCTTCGTGATATTCCTGCTGCAGATTGTGTCTACCATCACACCTGCAGCGTAAATTTTCGAAATGGAAAATACATTTCTCGCGCATACTCCTCCTCCGATCATGATTCGAAGAAAGGGTGACTAACTAATGAAGAGCAACACTAAGCATTCCTTCAGACCTGTGCTTACCTGGAAGAGAATGATGATGAACAACTGTTGATTGGAGACCTAATTTCCAATTGGAGGAATATCTTAAAGGAAGTCAGAGCTCTGTCTACAAACGCAGGCACATGAAGAGAAAGCTTTTATAACGTTACGGAAACAATATAAAAATATCAGATGAAAGTGGGAAGGCAGATGCAGTAACACTACGAGAGACAGCTAATGAAAGTCTTATAGATTATCACAAAAAGTCGAAAGAATGTGATATAGATATAGAGCTACAGAAGATTTATCTAGTAGAAGCTGATGCAAAATTAATCAGATGTGATATGAAGTCTGTCGACTCGCCTATAATAGATGTGTATCCATCTCCAAATGACATCAATGCAGAAAGTGCTCTTGATTACATTCCCAACACTCCGACATTGCTATTATCAAAAGCATTTGCGGGACACGATGCTTCAAGAAAATAGGTGTAATTGATTGATTGATTATGCAAGCAACCCGTCCTAGAGGATTACTATGTCCACTACAGATCAGCTTGTCGGTTCAGCTACACCACAACTTTAGGTCAAGGTACTTTATTGACCTTCTCCATCAGCTGGGTTACTGTTCGTCGTATGCAGAAGTAACAAGATTCGAAAGAAATGCGGCGCTGGCAAATGGCAATTTACTGTTGATGAAAACACTGCAGTCATTCTAACCGCAGATAACGTCGATCATGATGTTTGCACTTTGGATGGGAAAAATACCTTTCATGGAATGGGTATGATTGCCGCAATAACTCCGAAGGTCAAGATCCACCCTTCTGTTCACAGGCGTAATGTTGGTGACAATGACATTTATAAGATTGCAACCGTTGACATTACGGAATATAGACACGCGAGAAGCATGTTGAGGAACATCTCATCCCGCGAACTTCCAGTACCCACTGTCACCATTAGTTGATTTAGTTTTCTCTGGCAGATATCTTCAGCATAAATTCAGGTCCAAGTTGGTCCGGAACAATGCAGGCGATTCGCGGTGGATCAAGTGTCTCACATCCAGGTGTGGCGTCTTTCACGTTCCTTCCCATCATAGATATGTCGCCAACTGACATGACCTGCATATTTTCTACAATACTATATTTGAGCAAGATAGCACGCGATCAAAAAGTCTCATGCATTATTACTTATGATCAGTCTTTGTTCTGGAAAGCCTCCCAAATCATCAATGAACAGAGATACTTTGGTTTTTTTTACATCTATGCCTATAGCACCTATGGGCAGTGACCCAGGGTTCGGATGGTAGGCCCTTGAGGTTCACTTGAGGGCTGTGATGCTTGGCCCTCGCCCGTGGTGGCGCAGGCAGGATTTTTATAATGACGCCAGTGATTAGAGGCTCATGCCGCCCCTGTATCCCCCGATGCACTCGCAATCGGAGGTAGAGTTAATGGGCAGCATGTGGGTGTTCTTGGGCCACTCAACGATGCAGAAAGATTTTAAGTGGATTTATGGTTCTCAATCGGGATCGAACTCGGGTCAACGAGAACGCCACTCGGATTCGCTAGCCTACCGCCTCCCAAACTAAATGACCTGCAGGGAATTGTTTTAATGCTGGGATCATTTAATACCCTGATGAATCTTTTGGGAGTAGTCGGTACTTCTACGAATGGTTCAGGATTGTCTGAAGTACTTCAAGAAATATGCGGACCAACTGCCGTGCAACACATGATGTCTGGAAGAAATGTTTCAAGATCGATACGTGGTCATATGATAGTAGATGCAGCTCTTAGTACCTTACTGGTCGCAGACTGTTTTCCCTCGTAATGAAAATGGAACTCCTCATGACCTTCATAAGGAAGCTTGTGACCTGCTCGACGATGTTATGACCACCAAACAATCAGTTGAGGATGTGGAATCTTCGAATGCATTGTCTCAAATTGCTACCACTTTGGATGCAAAGAAATCAATCATTGGGGGCATACGCCGGGGGGTGCGTCGCCTCGCCTACCCTACGACGCCACTCACGGGGGTCACCTCGCGCGAGTCCCCATGCAGACTCCCTTCCCATACCAAGCAAGTCTCGACAAGAAACATCAACTTGCCCAGCTAAGAGCCTTGTGGTCGCCTCCTCCACGCCGGATTGTCTCTTACAGACACAACCCGGTGGGAAGGATTGGTTTCAGGGTAGCTTGCCACATGGCCATATAGCCGAAGTTGGCGCTAACGGACTATGCAAGTAATAGGCCTCGATTCAGTCTCACGGTGCAATCGCTGGTTTGACACGTAATCATCCTAGGATACCCCATGATTCTTCGAAGACACTTATTACCAAAGGCATCTATTCGCCTCTTCAAGTCGCTATTTAGTGTCCAAGTCTCACAACCATAGAGTAAGACAGGGATCACAAGCGACTTGAAGATCCGGATCTTTGTCCTCCTGCACAGGTACTGACAACGCCAAATACTCCTGCTGAGCGAGTCCATAACTCTATGGGTTATGCCAATCATAGGAAGCCGTAAGACTTATTGACGTGACCGCCGTCATTCTGGACTGCGCTACTAAGGTATGCAAACCTTTCCAAGATCTCAATGTCCTCACCACACGCATGAACAGACTGTACTGCTCCATTTAGTAAGCCTCCAAACACCTGGACCTTGGTCTTGAGCCAGGAGACCTCAAGTCTCAAAGGTTTTGCCTCCTCGTGCAGCGCCTCAAGAGCCATCACCAGGACCTACAGCGATTATCGATTATCGGGTGGAGTCGTGGGAGCTTGTGTGTAAAATATTGAAGTCTTGGTTTGTTATTAGGTGGCCTGAGGCTTCGGAATGATCCCGAATGGCTGAAAATGGTGGTTTGGACACGGGTTTGCCAGTCCTGTGAGACAATCCCCGATGCCAGTCACAGGACTGGCAAACCCGTGTCCAAACCACCATTTTCAGCCATTCGGGATCATTCCGAAGCCTCAGGCCACCCAATAACAAACCAAGACATCAATATTTTACACACAAGCTCCCACGACTCCACCCGATGGAAATGTGAGAGCCTCCTCACCCACCACCACAAACCATCCCTTTGCACACAGGGCACTTCAACCCCGCTTGTGTGCTTTTAAACCATGTTGGATCCCACACTCCACTGCTTGTTGTTTGGGTAGGTGTAGTATTTTTATACTGTTTTATAATTTTATTTTATTTAGGTTGGGCATTTAATGCGCAAATCATTTTAAAATTTTGGGGTATTTTCATTTTTAACAAACTAAATTTTGTATCCGATTTTGGGCTATGATGGCTTATGTATACCGAACGTACCAATTAAACAATCAAGATGTTTTTCTACCCGCGCTGTTTATATCTTCATTATAAGACCCTCGCTTCCCCCCTGGAAAGATATTGCCTCTATTATATAATATATATATTATATTTTATTATTTATATTTTATATATATATATATATATTATAGTTAATATATATATATATATATATATATAAATATATATATATATATATATATATATATATTTTATATATATATAATTATATTTATATTAATATATATATATATATATGTACCATTAAAAGGGTTATGGCTTAATATAAAGCCCAGGTTCTTACAAACGGCCACGATGCTTATCTTAATAACAGGCCCGAACATTATATCGTGACAAGTCCACTCCAGGTTGGTACACACTCAAGACTCCATAGAGTCTTGAGCTTAGGAGCGCCTGCTCTTGGCGTCTCCTCCCTTCGTCTTTCCGGCCTCTCGGCAGCGTGTTATAAGAAAGGTTTCTTCTTGAACTTGTTTAATCCGGGAACTGCTGGTGCGTGGAATAAAAGGGTTTCCGCTCGCTTCACACGGGGGATGACGCAACACACCCAACGTGATTGTGTCTGCCTTGTGTGCATTGTTTTATCAGCTAAGAAAAGGGTTTTTTAAAAATCCACGGCACACACAAAACACTACTATCATTCTCAGAATGCAAGCACAGCGGACAACACGATTATGTCCATTTTAAACATTATCAAAAAGTATGTCTTCCGAGCACACAATACAGATGTTTCTGAAAGAGGCGACACACGTAAATACACCTCCAACTGAATACATGCGATAACTATATGTTTCATCATACACTACTACATATAATATTCCAGTGCCATAACATTTGCAACAGTTTAACTCCCTAATCCTGAAGTTACGTTTCATCAATTGCATTTAATCGGTACGAACATTTTTCGTAATCATTGTTTGGGGCTACAGCAGCTCTCCTATGAAAAGGACATGACCCACTAGACCAGAACCAAGACAAGCATAAATTGAATCTCATTCCAACATAAAAGTTTGTTGGCCAGAAAGGAATACTTCGTGCAAATGAAACACAATCAAGCTTTAATTCCCCTCGTAGTGAGTTTTGAAGAAGCAGGGGTGTGGGCCCCTACTTTTTTCACAGCGCAGATGGGGATCTGTGTGGACATCGTTCGTGCAGCAGTTTCTCATCAGAAATCCAACTACAACAGAAATAGGGAAGAACACCGACTTGCTGTTTTCCCCTTCCTTGTACATGCCAATGACAGTGGTTTAAATTGTACTTCGCGGGGCGTAAACGATGGGATCATCTCCAAATCCTGTGAATGATATTCTCAGAAATTCACCCATTGTTAGGCAATGGACACCTGCAAGTATCTCCTGTTTGTGCATGCTTTCCCACGGTGTGTGCACATCCATATTTTTTTTCATCGTAAAGCCAAAGCTTTCGCACACAGATCAGGTGGCTGAACTCCGTACATTGCAATAACGTACTTTTCTGTCTGAATTGTTGTCAAATTCACCACATTCCCATTGAAGAAAATGAGCAGCCACATGACTTGAAGCCACAGAAAGAAGGCAATGTTTCTGTTGTATGGCTGCAAACACTTAATCCACTAGCGCCCCTATGTCATCGAATGTTAGTTAAAAGGTGCTAAAGCGAAACTTTTTTGTTAACCCGAACGTTTTGCCCCTATACCGTTTGCGTCCGCGAAGTACCACACTTTCCACATACTTTCAAATACTATCTGGAAGTCTTATAAGAGAGTCGATCAGACATTGGGGTTTTGGTAATGTAAATATAATTCCTACAACGCTACAGCCTGCACAAGCCCCAAACTCCAAATATCTACTCAACAATGATCCGCTGCTCCTGCCAAGACAATGTGCTACTTCAAATGTGATCAGCTTAATGGATCCCTGTTCCCCCTTGTGGTAGTGCCAAATCTGTTGCGATAACAACCCAAGTAACGTAATCTATCCGATGATAGTGAGGGAAGGAATTAATTTTATGTTGTTTTTGACCAGGTATCACTTTTATGTAATGAATATAACTTGAACTTGGAAAAATAATTGCTGTATTTATTGTTTATAAAATTCTGTAAAAATCTATATAACAGTAATTTTGCGTAATAACTGTTGTGCGGGAATTTTTGAGCTATTTAAACATTCAACCGAAACAAAAAACTAAAATTACTCTATAATAAAAGCGTAAATTATATACTTTTTTTCGTAGGAAACATCAGTCCGCATTTTAAACTTCCTTTTGGGGTTTTTCCCGGTTCCAATTTTGTCGATTTTCGATAAATTATTTCGGCAGCGGGAAAAACATTTAGAAAGCTTATAAGCATTTTTTCCCCTGGTCTACTATAACTTGCCTGGACTAGCCCCTAATATTATAATTAACGTTTTAAAAAGCCATACACCAATATTGAACTGAGTAATGCTTCGATCCCGTCATCTTGGGTGATTTCAACCCGCTGTTACTTCCTTGACCCGTTAGGGGGGTTCCCGTTTGGGAGAGCTGCGAGCCCGCGTATGCACGTCCCTGCGCATTCGTCAGCGGTTTCGAGTCCACCAGTTTCGTGGTGGTGCTTTGTATAGTCAACCCTTGTAGTTGGTATTTCAAAGTGTCTAGATAGATCAAAAGTATTTACTTAATGGTTACTTTCCTTAAAATCCGCAACACTCCTACTCTGATCACGACATATATAGTAGTTAATTTGAGAAGTTCTTTAACTCAGATGTTTACAAACCTATTAGAGGTGACAGCATATTATAGTAATTAACCTTGTCTTTTCAACAAATACCTATTTAGTATGAAATATTGGCCCTCAATTTGCACTAGCGACCTGATGTTCTCCTTATATATTTTCAAAGTCTACAGGAACCTTTTAAGCGATGAAAATTTTCATGTATAGCAAGGTAACTTGAAGTTTAGGCCCGATTTTAAAAAACAGTTGATTGTATTAACAATGAAACGAATATAGACGAATCTTTGAGGAATATTACCATATTTTAAAATATGCTGTAAAATCTTGAAATTTCAGTCGGTAAAAACTTTCAGGCATTATAAAAAAAAAACCCAATTTGGTGGAACCGTCAAATTGGATTAGAGTTATCACAGAAAAAGAGGATCTACCTGCAATAAAATCTGTTACCTCAAAACGAAAATGCAATAATAGAGCTCAAAAATGTATAAACGCATACAAAGGTACCGAAGCTTTTAAAGAAGATTTAGAATGATCTGAATATTGGTATTTTGGCTAGTATTCGAATAGAGCTCAAAAAATTTGCTACATTTACGTGCGTAAGAAGAAAGACATTAACGGACTAGGTCCACTTTTCCTCGAACGGTAACATACAAAAAGGATTAAAGATGCTGAAGTAATTAAATTATTACTTTACAGTTGAAGACATACTTTGGAAAAAGTAGAAGTGGGCTGCTTTTCAGATAACGTAATTCCTTAGCAACTGGGGTTTCTTGGGCACAGTATTAGGAAACATGATAAACTCAAAGTTAAAAAATGATTTGGGCCAAAACTGTTTTTTCACCACAAATTTTAAAAATGAAGTATCAATTTCAAACCTCTTTAAGTATAATTTTTTAAAAAGTTCCTTAACTCCGGGAAAATAACTTTTTTTCACCTCTGTGCCTATAGCGCCTGTAGGCATGACCTCCAGGGCTATGATTGGGAGTATATATAGGCCCTGGAGGTTCATTTGAGGGCTGTGATGGTTTTTTTCTCGCCCGTGGTGGCGCAGGCAGGATATTTATAGTGACTCCTGTGGTTAGAGGCTCATGTCCCCCCCCCTGTGTCCTCCGATGCACTCGCAATCGAAGGGAGAGTTAATGGGCAGCATGTGGGTGTTTCTTAGGCCACTCGACGGTGCAGAAGATTATAAGTTTGGGTTTATGGTTCTCACTCGAATCGAAATCGGGTCACCGAGAATTCCACTCGGAGACGCTAACCACTCTGCTACCACCTCCCCCAAAAAAATTGCGCCTGGTAACTATCAATATGTCAAACCAATATTGAAGAATATGACATGACACAATCAAGCAACTACAGACCGATCAGCCGCACATCCGTAGTCTATATATTAATGGAGATCATAATTATAATCATGTTTTACCTTTTTCTAATATCAACGATGTAGACTTTCACTTAATCTTGAATTTCAATCAAAGAGAGAATATTCCTTTAGAGATGGGTCGAAAAGTTGTGCACGAATCCCTTTGAAGTTGAATATGACCTTATACAATTGATACTAATCCCGATAGTTTTTCCCACTTGAATATGTAGACTACAAATTTCCTGGATGCAATTATTTTTTTTTTAGAAAGTTAAAATTTCTTGCTATGCATAGTTTGCCTAAAGAACATTTTCCCTTATTTCTTACAATATCTGCAGCATTCCTTTACATTTGAATGAATTTATAGATGGATCATTCACATCATTAGACCACTCTTTTGATGTTATTAGTTTGTGTGAGACGAGGCTCACACCTGATATACAACATTTGTATAATATTCCCCAATACACTATGTACTCTAACAGTCTTACTAGACAAAGTGGGGGAGTTTACATTTTACCCGAAGACATGCTATGTAAGTTTTAAAAGAACTGATATGACTATGAAAATGAATGCATGGAAACAATATTTTTTGGAGGTGTGTGACCAGGTTCATGGTAACTTTATTGTTGGCAACATATATAGGAGACCCCATTCTGATGCTAGAGTATTCTTGATAAATTTTGATGAAATTCTTACGAAAATAAGTAATGAAAATAAAATAGCATACATTTCTGGAGATTTTAATCTAGATCTTTTAAAGTCGGACCAAAATAGGTCTGTATCTAAACTAATTAATATAAGTAATTCAAAGCATTTCTTTAACATAATTACAAAACCAACAAGAGTTACCAGTTTCACTGCAACTATAATTATTGATCACATTTGGTCTAACAACATTAAGAGTAATATTTTAAATGGAATTATTTATGACACTACATCTGATCATTTTCCTGTATTTTCGATATTTCTATCTGAAGACTCAACAAACTTTCTTTTAGGAAATTACTCTACTGAACAGATGGATGTCTTTAGAAAATGTTTAATTAATACTAATTGGGACTTAGTTTTTGCTTCAAAAAACTCAAGTGTATGTTACAGTAATTTTCTAACTATTTTTCTGCCTTGTTTCAACAATTATTTCCCATTAATAACTAAAAAATTAACTCCAAACATTTACGTAAACCATATATAACCCCAGATATAGTTAACATGATTAAAGAAAAAAATAGGGTCAAGGAAATATGTAAAACATCCCATTACGTATGGGGTAGTGTATCGCAGACTCCGCAACCAGGTAACCAGCAGAATATACGCTGCACGAGCGTAATCAGCACTTTGGAAAGTAATAAATGAAGTTATAAACCGAAAAAAGAAATCAAAGCTTAGTGATATGTTCTTATTGAATGACCGTGAAATTACCGATCCTTGTGAAATAGCAAACAACTTCAATAATTATTTTGTGAGTATAGGAAGTAAACTACGGAGGGTAGACAACAAGTTCCGATTTTCACGAAAACTTACAAAATGACGATAGAAACATTTGCAATTACCCCTGTTACAGAAATGAAATTTTTTAAAATTATTAAAACTCCCTGACTCTTCACCGGGGTGTGGGCGGGTACCTATGAAAAATTGATTAAGGAATCGCAACTCTGTTATCTTTCCCCTTTTTCTGCATGTAATTAATTCGTCTTTTTTAAGTGGTATATTTCCAGATGCAATGAAAGTTGCAAGAGGTACCCCAATATATAAGGCTGGAGATAGAAGAGAACTTAAGAACCACAGACCAATTTCAGTACTGAACACATTTAGTAAAATTACTGAAAAATTAATGTGCAAATAGATAACTTTTGTCAAACCCCAATATATTTACAGAAGCGCAGCATGGATTCAGACGGGAAGATCCACAGAAACAGCACTTATCTCTTCACTTTAAAGATACTTTGACATCTTTTGACAAAAAAATTATACTGTAGCAACATTTTTAGACTTATCCAAGGGTTTCGACACAGTGGATCAGCATACCTATTAAACAAATTAGAGCATTACGGCATCAAGGAACAACGAACAGATGGTTTTTAATTCATATCTAAGTATCGTAACAGTATGTCCATACAACAACATGTCTTTCATCTACTCTAGACCCTTTCTTCTGGTGTGCCTCAAGGATCCATATTGGGACCCTTGCTTTTTTCCCTTTTTTTTTATTAACGAAATTACAAATTCTAGCACTCATTAATTTTCTTTTATTTGCAGGCGATTGCACTTATATAAAGCCACCCGACTTACCGTCTTGATGTCAAAAGTCCAATGAAGAATTAATAATGTACACAAATGATAAACAGTAATAAATTAACACTCAATTCTGAAAAAACTAATTACATATTTTTCACAGAAATAAAGCAAAACCACCTAAAATTTGAGCAAATTAAGAATTATAACATGGAAATAAAAGAAGTTCTAAGTACAAAATTCCTAGGAGTAACTATTGATGATAAAATATCTTGGAATGTTGCACATAAAGAACGTAATTAAAAAAGTAAATAAAATGAGTGGCATCTTGCAGCTCACACGTCATCAACTTAACAGGGAGGCACTGCGACAAAGTCTACCACACTCTAGTTTACCTAACTTTATATTGTAACGCAGTTTTGGGCCAGTGTGCCACTTTCTAATATAAAATCACTCATCATTTCACAAAAAAGAGTAATTAGAAAAATTACAGGAAAAAGAAGATATGAAAACACTAACAACCTGTTTTTTAAATGCCAAATTACTACAGATAAATGAAAAAAATATATTTTTGTGCTCTTTTTGTCTATAAATGTTTGCATAATTTGATAGAAAATACTTTTTTTTCGGATTCGCATTAATGAAAGATACAGACTAAGAGGTGTTGATGTTTTAGAGGTTCCAACATAACTTTCAAACCAATCACAAACATGTATCGTGTATCACGGCGCGAAATTATGGAATGAACTACCGTTGGACTTAAAAACAAAACCTACCTTGACTAGTTTTAAACATTGTCTCAAAAAGTTCCTCTTATTGCAATACCAGCAACAGTAAACAGAAAATAATTTTGTGTATATATGTGTATAAGTATATTCATGTGTATGTGTATATAGGAATCTGTATGAATATGTATGTTATTTATGTGTACTTTGTACTCGTATGTGTATGTTTATGTATGCGTATTTGCTCGTATGTGTGTGTATGCGTATTTGCTCGTATGAACATGTGTATGTATGTGTGCATATTTACTCGTATGTATATGTATGTGTATTCGCTCGTATGTGTATGTGTGTGTATTTGCTCATATGTGTATGTGTGTGTGTGTATTTACTCATATGTGTATGTGTGCGTATTTGATCGTATGTGTTTGTGTATGTATACGTATTTAGTTGTATGTGTATTTGTATGTATTTAATTAATTAGATATCTTCAAGTGTATGTATATATAGGAACCTTTTAAGAGAGTTTACTCTCAATAGGCTCAGCCAATTTTATATAATTATAACACTGGGGAACAATTTGAAAAAAAAAAATGTTGAGTTAGATTTTTGAGCTTATTTAGACTAAAATTGGCATGCTGATTCCAAATCTGTAGTCAGTTTTTTTCTAGCACGTCAAGTTTTTTCTCCACAGCCCTTTCCCTCCAGATAAGCAAATTCCACTTTTTGAGCTGTACTAAAACTTGCCAGCTGATTACGAATTTTTACTCCATCGAGAGCTATGTGGCAACTTGTTTGTGCAGTTACAATTGGAACAGTGCGGTGAGAGGTGGGGTCAGCTCCCAATTTGGTCAGTACTATCAATATCTGCAAACAGAAAGCTAGATAGTAGGAATTAGGAAAGGTTTTGTTATGGCTTTTCTCTTAACCTTGTAACAACATACCATTGTAATTTTTTTCTTTTTAGCTGTTTTTTTTTTTTTTCAAAGCTTGAAACTTTTCCAGCTTGTGTTTTTTTACATGGGATATATTTCTTTTTTTTCAGATCATTCTGCTCTGCAGTCTGGGAAAATGCCTAAACAACCCCGCCCCTTCTGCTATTATTGGTAGTTTCACCATTCCAATCGGGGGGAAGCATCGCGTTTTTGTAAAAAGATTTTTGCATATTTTAAAGGAAACTCGGGATCAAGAAAGCTATGGGCCCCTCACAATGGTGCAAGCAGTTGTCGAGAGATTACGGATGGGGGCCCAAAAAGGAACACGTGAAAATTTGGCATTTGGATCCCCAGGTTTGGGCGAAGCAAAAAGATTTCCCCAAAGACTGTTCTTTTGTTTAGTAAAAACATCAGGTTTTAAAAAGAAAAAAAAAAAGTAAAATAGAATATCTAATCTACCGTCAGCTATAAGACCAATGCCTCATTCAGCGAAATTCCGGCCCCAGTTTTCAAAACAACTACCCTCTAGAAGATTGAGTGATTTTGAAAAAACGCAGTGACAGCAATGAGGATTTTGACATTCACGAGGATTCGTTCGTAGGGGATTTGATCAGCACGAGTTGAATGTTTTAGCAGTGTTTTGGGGCCCTATCCAAAACGCTTAAAAATACTAGCATCAAACTGAACGAGAAAAAATCTTGAAAAGGAGGAAGGTTCATACTTTCGAACCAGAGAAAGTACATTTCTGCAGTACTTTCGAAGTCCCAGGGGTTTTTTGTGTTTTCCCATAACATTCCGGGTTTACTAAAGGGAATTTGGGGTTTAAATCTACAATCCAAATGAATGGCGTTGTTTATTGATGCTAAAAGCGGAGCTTAAGTTTTTCTTCTACACAAGGGCAATTTTTTTGGGGGGCGCAGCCCTATTGGGCATTCGGTCTGTTCGTGAAAAATGGAATGTAAAGAGATCATTGAGATTCATATGAAAACACAATTGGATCATCGTTTTGACCTTAAAATGGTGTCCTTCTTCTGGTCAAAACGTGGATACACAAAGATCCCTGCTTTCTCGTATGGGGGATAGCAGAGCTGAGAGAAGCTTGGGTTCAGACGAATTGGCCTCCGAGTTTGATCTTAAACCTGGAGATCCAACATTGTACGAGCCACTTGTTGACGGGAAGAAAATAATTTCCCACCTCTCACATAAACAGGTCTCATGAAAAATTGTAAAAGCTTTGTCAACTGATGGCGCTGTTTAATTTCATCATCTTGGCATTTCCGGGCTTCAAATTTAAAAAAAACAAGGCCGGGGTGTTTGTGGGCCCAAAATTTAACAGCTCATCAAAGATGAACATTTCAACGGTATATGTCAGCCCCTTGAAAAGAATGCTTTGGGTATCATTCAAAAGACTCGTTTAAGAACTTTTTTGGAAATACCGTGCAAGTAATTTCCAGAAATTGTTCAGAAACTATTGGAGAGGGTACAAAGCGCTTGGTTTCAAAAGAGTATTTAAAATACATTTTTTTTTAGCCCTCTTGCCAAATTTCCGGAAAATCTTGGGGCTGCTAGCGACGAGCAAAGGGGAACATTTCACCAAGATTTAAGGTTATGGAAGAACTTACCCGGGTAAGGGATGTGATGAGGCTGACTATGTTGAGCATCAAACGCGATAGCCTCAAGTTGAAAACTCCAACAAAACTACAAAAGTAAATTTTTTTCCTTAACCCGCACACATTATAGGGCCTTATCCCTTCTAAAAAAAAAGATAATGTTAAATAAACATTTATTCATGCCTATTTCTTTTATTTTTCATTGATGAAAATTTTCAATTTTTTATAAAATAAGCCGTTACTGTTTTTGACAGTTTTCATATTTTTTAGGAAAACGAAAAACACAGTTTTCAAAAACTTTTACGTGGAAAAGAAAAACTGAGATCAGTTTTGGATTCAGCACCCAAAAATTACTTAATAACAAGTGTCAGACCTAACTCAACAAAAATTTGTTCCCCAGTGTTATGTATTACGTGTTTATTACATGTATAACTGTTTGGCTAAATAAATGTTTAAATCTAAAATCTAAATCTAAATCTAATACGAAATAAGAAAGTAAATCTCTTAGAATATAATCAGATCAAAAACTCTCATAACAGCTCTCGAAATAAACGTTTTTGCCTAAAATGTTTGCTTGACATGACGTATGCAACATGTATAACGATACAAAAGCAGTAGAGGTAATTTTTTTGACTTTCAGAAAGAATTTGATAGTCCCCCATAAGTGCTTACTTTAGAAATAAGTCACACGTCATAATACACACGTCATAATATATAATATTTTAAATTGACTATAAGACTGACTTTCTAAGACATGGCAGAGTGTCGTAATCAATGAAAGACCAGCAATAGTATATCACAAAACATGACAAATATAAGCCCTTCCCACAAGGTGGAGACATTGGGGAACAGTCACCTTCCTTGTCACTAACTGACTGGCGAAATGGAATGGAATTCGGTATATATACTGAAGTACTACTGAAGTACTACCACAAATTTGTCCTTATGAACGGCTGAGCAGGATAAAAGCGGTCACTTCGCTATGCTCAAGGGAGTAATTTGTAATTCTCTCTCTCTCTCTCTCTCTCTCTCTTCCCTCTCTTCTCTCCCCTCTCTCTCCCCTCTCTCCCCTCCCCCTCTCTCCCCCTTTTCCCTCTCTCTCTCTCCCCTGGGAGAGGAGAGAGTGAAGATCTGAAACAGGTTTTTAATAACATGATATTGAGAAAAGAACAACCCTAGAGAGCGACGTCTTAGCGAAAACTTCGAGCTAGTGAAGTGCTACCAAAGGGTTTATAAGAGAGATGCAAATTTCAAGAAAAACAACCGCCGCAACAATCTCAATTCTCGGAATGGACGAAAACTGGAGGTGAAAACCCGGGAGTAAATGCCCAACAAGAAGCAAAAATTTTTTAAAATTGGCTTCAATACCAACTCGAAAAGGAACAGCACACCGGGGTTTGGGCCAACGTCAAGACAACGTGGCGACCCCTCATTGCTCGTTTTACAAGGTATGGGGATCGTGAAAAACAGTTCTTAGAAATGCCGCCCAATTAAAAAGTTAGTATATTTTTAAACAAAGATTTTGCCCCGCCCTTTAGAAAATACGCAAAAAAAAAAATACCCAAAGAGGTCAAGCCCGAGTGAAGGTAAAATAGGATTTCCCGGGACACCCAAATGACAGGCTCCGGTACCCGAAAAACCAAAAGTTTTTCTTTTTTGAACTTTTCAAGATCCAGAAGGTTGAGAATTTCAGGTTCTTTGTATCAGAGGGCCCGAGCTGCACCCCTGGACATGGTTAGTAATGCCCGGGGGGGAGCTAAGGGAAAACGCCCCATCCTCGTTAGTACCCTTTGGGGGATCCCCAGAACTGAGGGTTTACGGAGTGCGAGTTCTTTGGAACAGATCACAGACTTGTTGTTGCTACACTTAAGCTTCATGTCAAGTCCAGAAGAATCTCAAGAGGTAACCATGCTGTGTTTCATCTTGAGAAACTGAAGGACTTGACATGTGCTCATGAGTATGCGGTGGCAGTCTCAAGTCGGCTTGATGTGCTCGGTGCTCTCGGGGACCCTGTAGAACTGTGGGATACCTTCAAACGTGAAACTCCACAGGCTGCCAAGGAGTGTATTGAGGAGCACCCGAGGTCAAGGCGTGGTTTTGTCTCGACGGAGACGCTGGAGAAAATCGAGGAGAGTCGCGCTGCCAGGCTGGCTGGGAACCGGGACCAGCACAGGGCTCTGTCACGCCGGACTAGAACCCTCCTGAGGAGAGACAAGGAGAGGTATGTCAGGAGTCTCGCTGAGGATGTCGAGGGTCATTTGAACGCTAATGATCTCCGACCCGCCTACCTAGCCCTGAAGAAGCTCCGTTCCAAGTCTCCTTCTCGGGCGAGTGCTATTCGAACAGCAGATGGGCGCCTCGTGTCGGACATGGATGGGCAGATGGCTCGTTGGGCTGAGTACTTTGGGCAGTTGTTCACGGTGGACCCTCCAACTGAGCAGCTTCACACCACTGGGTTACGGGCAGTGGATGCCGATCCTCCCATTGACGAAACCGCAACCTCCCTTGACGAAGTCAGAGAGGCTGTAGCAAAGTTGAGGGGTGGAAAGGCAGCTGGTGTTTGTAATATCGGTGTGGAGCTCCTCAAAGCTGGGGGTGAGGCCATGATCCGCGGGTTGCATGCTGTCCTGACTGCCGTGTGGCAATCAGGTACCATTCCTCCTGACTGGAAAAGGGGGCTGGTCATCCCTATCTGGAAAGGGAAAGGGGACCGTCAGGACTGCAACAATTACCGCGGTATTACACTGCTCAGCGTACCAGGCAAGGTGCTTGCCCATCTATTGCTGACACGGATTCGCAGTCATCTGGTGAAGCATCACAGACCTCAGCAGTCTGGGTTCACGCCTGTTAAGTCAACAACGGACCGTATCCTAGCGCTTCGTGTCCTGGTGGAACGCCGACGTGAGTTTCGACAGGGGATGCTTGCAGCCTATGTTGATCTCAAGAAGGCGTTTGACTCAGTGCATCGTGAGTCACTCTGGGATCTTCTGCGACTTCGAGGGATTCCTCCAAGGACTATTAATTTGATAACTGGTCTGTATTCTGGGACTGAGAGTGCTGTGAAGTATGGGGCAGGTGTATCCAGCTTCTTTCCTGTGAATACAGGAGTGAGGCAAGGGTGCGTCCTTGCCCCATCACTTTTCAACGCTTGTATGGACTGGGTATTGGACAAGGTTGTAGATCAAAGTGATTGTGGAGCATCCGTCGGCAACACCAAGATCACTGATCTTGTTTTTGCCGATAATGCAGTAATCTTTGCTGAGTCGCTGGAGGTCCTGGTGATAGCTCTCGAGGCGCTGCACGAGGAGGCAAAGCCTGTGGGACTTGAGGTTTCCTGGCTCAAGACCAAGGTCCAGGTGTTTGGAGACTTACTAGATGAAGCAGTACAGTCTGTTCATGCGTGTGGCGAGGAAGTTGAGATCTTGGAAAGTTTTACATACCTTGGTAGCGCAGTCCATAATGACGGCGGGTCACGTCAAGAAGTCTTACGGCGGATTGGCATAGCCCACGGTGTTATGGACTCGCTCAGCGGGAGTATTTGGCGTTGTCGGTACCTGTGCAGAAGGACAAAGATCCGGATCTTCAAGTCGCTTGTGATCCCTGTCTTACTCTATGGTTGTGAGACATGGACACTAAATAGTGACTTGAAGAGGCGAATCAATGCCTTTGGTAATAAGTGTCTTCGCAGAATCATGGGGTATCGCTGGGATGATTACGTGTCAAATCAGCGATTGCACCGTGAGACTGAATCGAGGCCTATTACCTGCATAGTCCGTCAGCGCCAACTTCGGCTATATGGGCATGTGGCACGCTACCCTGAAACCGATCCTTCCCATCGGGTTGTATCTGTAAGAGACAATCCGGCGTGGAGGAGGCCAAGGGGACGCCCACAAGGCTCGTGGCTGGGGCAAGTTGATGTTTCTTGTCGAGAGCTGCTTGGTATGGGAAAGGAGCCTGCATGAGAGCTCGCGCGTGGTGACCCCCGGGAGTGGCGTCGTAGGGTGGGCGAGGCGACGCGCCCCCCGGCGTATGCCCCCAATGATTGATTGATTGAACTTGATCATTAAAGAGGAAAGGAAGAGGCCTTCCTCTGGTCACAACATCCAACTTTGGTCCATAGAACAGAAAGATCTATCTACATAGATACATACGGCCGATTCTTTAAACGTGGACTTCGGCTAACCTAAGACTAATCGTGGCTTTAGACAGGCATTTCCGTTTTCTAAACATTTTCCGGGGGGGATTAGTCCTAAGTTGGTCTAAAACTAACGAGAATAGTATTGGAAGACACCCAGGACCCTGTCCAACACTTGAGTCTAATGATATTTACGATACTATGCAAATGCCCATGCTAAGACAAATTAGCGGTATTGTCAATATTCTGTTTGGCAAAATATGAATGCATACATGCGTCTACTGCAGATTATGAAGCATCTGAAATATTTTTTTAAAGACCGCGTTTGGCGCCCTACGAAATCTGGGTTTGTTTATCTCTCCTCGCCCGCCGAGTCCAGACTATCAGCAATATAATAGTCACTCACTTATACGACTATACAGCAGCACTTGCATTTAATTAATGGAAACAGAGACATTTATTCTCTTTTTGGTCATAATAGTCTAGTCTACGCTAACAGCGGTTCCTTACATCCCTCTACGGGGAGGCCACGGCGGAAGTCTCCCATTTCCACACATCTATCCACCTCGGCAGGGATGCTCGAAAATCCCTCGTAAGGGACAACTTACGAGTGTATGGCTACAAATAACCTTACGAGGGTGGGCTGAGGGAGATGCTCGTACCGAGCCGTCACTCCCGTACGGTTATCGGTGGCCTCTGGGTGGGGAATATAGGGATATTCTAGGGATATGTGGGGGAAAAATTCTGCAAACCCCAATCACAGAGCAGCGCCTCGCATGACGCGGCTTTATCTAGCCAATCATCATGCTCTCAGCTGTCAGGGAGCCCGATAAATAAATTTAAAGACTTCAAATGCCGCTGTTGTGCTAAAATCGGCCTCTTTCGGAAATCGTCCCGCGGACGCTTATTTAACCTAAATAACTCTACAAAACTTAACACAAACCTATCATAAACCTTACCTAACCTAAACCATACCTAAACATAACTTAACCTAAACCTAAAAACTATGTTTGCCGGTGTTGAGCTAAGATCGGCTGATTTCCGAAATAGGGCCGATTTTAGCTCACTATCGCCAGAATGTTACGATAATACATAGCTGCCACATTAGCCTTTCAGCGTAATATTCTCCCACTGATTACTACAGAGACGTACCCAGGGTATACCTTGATGCGCTGATCATAGGTTCGAGTCTCACGTGCCCGAAATTAGTATCTATAGACCACTGCCGGCCCGCGCCGTACATATGCCGTATCCGTGGCCCTGGCGGTACTCTGTTATAGTGGACGAGAACTGCGCGTTCGCTCTTTAGGTCAGACAAGACACACGGGTGGGCTAACACCTCACTGTGACACACGTGACACTTGTGTGCAAGGATAGTAAACTTTATAATATCCTTGCTTGTGTGTATACGTGCGTGTGTACTAGTACGTCAGACATTGATAAACCCCCACCACCACCGCATCATTATAGCTGCCAAACTTGTATGATGAACTTATACGTTTTGATTCAAGAAGTCAACCGAAAATATATATTTAATATATAGGTTTTCCCTGATATGAATTATTACAAGTACTATAGGTATTGTATGTTAAATATGATATATATGGAGTCAATGAAGCAATAAACACATCACATTTCAAACAGGCAAGCATGAAATGGCTCTATAATACACAATAAACATAAGGTATAGTGATACAACTTGTAATTTATTGTTTGTGTATCTCTAGCCGCTTCAAATTTCACTCCCTTTGGAAGTTAA
Source organism: Chionoecetes opilio (assembly GCA_016584305.1). Classification (NCBI taxonomy): domain Eukaryota; kingdom Metazoa; phylum Arthropoda; class Malacostraca; order Decapoda; family Majidae; genus Chionoecetes; species Chionoecetes opilio. The sequence goes on from JACEEZ010020216.1 coordinate 90,863, forward strand.
GGGTGCTCCCGACCACCCTTAGCCTTGCAGTCCCGTAGCAAGTGAGAAAACGGTTTGAGCATCTCCCTTAGAGGCGCTACGAGGTAAAAGTCCCCTAGGGTAATACTTACAGGCCCGTAACTCTTTCGAGCATCTCGCCCCTCCTCATTCTCACATCCTACTGTCCTCTCACTCATGTATGATCTCTCTCTCTCTCACATACTCCAACTATCAACTAAAAAACTAGTCAACTATCAACTATCAACTATCAACCTATCAACTATCAACTAGTGATTAAGGCATCATTAGTTGTGCAACTAAATAATAACTATAACATGACCATGACAATCTTGACTCCCGATAATGGGAAGAGCTATGAAGATCAAGGAAAATGTGGGTAAAACAGTGAATAAATGAAGAATATAGGTTCATATATGGTATGGTGTGTTTTGTTGTTCTCGGTAGCAGGGCGCGGAGACAAATGACTCTTCCGCTCTCCGTCCCCCAATATATGATCTCCCTGGTTCAGGGCTGCCAACCCAGGCGCAATCGTGGATCAACATAGGACCATGTTAGCTCTCGCTGCTGGCGTCTAAAGCACGCGTTCTTGGCATTGGTACTACTTGAGTCTAACATGGAAGCTCCACGTTAGACTCTCCCTAGTCCATGTTTAAAAAAGCGGCCGATAGTCTACATAGGTGGCTACATACAGCTGAATATCTACCACCCTAACGTTGGTAACCTAACTCATCATGATAGTAACATTCCTCCACAACGATTAGTGTGCGCTTTTCCTAATATCTACAGTCTCAGAGTGTGCTGAAAAGTAAGAAACTGGAAAGTTAAAGACATTATATAGCACTATGAGAGGTAGAGTCGAAAGCTCCCTCTAGGTACAAGGAGGCTACCTAGGATAATATATTTTATTATCCTTGGAGGCTACTAAGGTGACGTGTCTATGTTTAAAAGTAGATAAACATCCGAGGGCTGTGCTCTAATTGTAGAAGGATATCGTGCGTACTGCAATGGGGTTGGAGTCTGAAAAATTGGTAGAAAGGTTGTCTAGAATCCCGGCATATTTTTTGAGCCGAATAGTGCTCACCAGCGCCGATTAGAGCACCCAATATATTCATCTCAGCGAGTCTATCATATCATTTCCCCCCCAATAAATGCTAGCTCAATAATAAACATCTATTATTGCAAACACGGAAAAGTTGCCCATGTAATATCGCGTAGCAACACTCAAACATATCTATCTCAATCACAGCAGCATCTGCTCGCATATCTTCTCTCCAGACTCATATATGGTATCTTTCCACCAAGTTGAGTGTAAAAGAATTCTTGGCGAGCACGTATGAGAGAGAATGAGAGACAGGGGGGCCCTCAGTGATGGGGGACACCGTATGAATGTGATGCAGAGAGAGTAAGGAGGGGAAAATGAACCAAACGGGGACCAAAGGCTTCACCGACAGCATCTGCAGGGTGACTCCCAACTCAAGCTCAATTTCAAGAGTGGGCGGAGCCGAGCGGCTGGAGGAGTCGCCAATACGGGAGGTTGGGGGAGCTGGCCGAACATTAAGAGGGTATTGTTAATACCAGAGAACTGTAACTCGTAAATGCCAGTGGTCGCTGGCAGTTTTAACTCACAGGTTGACGAAAAGTTGGTCTACTGTACAAAAAAAAAAGGGGGGCTTATTCCACTGCACTTAAAACACAAAAGTATAATACTAAGAACGATTTTCTTCTATATGTATATTGTATAGAAGCCTGATTTTGTAAAACATGTATATAACCAAATAACCAAGGAGGTTATATCGGAGGAGGCGATGGAAATATTACTCCATGATAATTATATAGTCAATAACGAATGTCTAGAAGTTAACTATACCCAGGCAGTCATATTTTCTTGTTATTTTTGTGTATCAATTAGATAGAAAGCCTGGAAGTGCAATGAGTCGACGCGTGAAGTCGCAATGTTTTGATTCAATCTCTCCGCCACAATGCGCGGCATGCCGCTTCCACATTCATAACCTACCTGGACACAGCTCTAAAACCTTTAGCAAGTAAAATCATTTAACAGCTGGGTCCTTTTTTCCTAAGGAAGTGCAGTCAGAAACAGCACATGTGTAAAGTGGCTTTATATTATGCTGAAACAAGTATATTCTTCCTGCTAAGGCGTCATCTGGTGATATATATAATTGTGGTAGTTTGAAAGCATTCGGCGTCACTGACTTCGGTCGCTTTTCATCACAGAACGATTTCGGCATTCAATATTCTTCATTTTTTCAAAGCATTGCTTATTGTATTTTGACAAGCGTTTGCCAGACGCAACAGTACTGTCTTAGAAAACAGTGAGATAATTGCCCTCAATAAAACATGCTACAATATACATGTAAAAAATATGTTAAGCTTTCATACTCGAGGCGAGCAATTTGCATTAAATTGCTATCCTAGAACGTTTAATCGTAATGCATGTCAACCATACAATAGTAGAACAACAGAAGAACATTATTTTTTGGCTTTCAGATGCGATGCTTCAATATTTATCGCGAAATTGATTTAAGAAAATGCGAGTTGCGGAGGGAAAACACAGTAGACCAACCTTTGAGTTAAAACTGCCAGCGACCACTGGCATTTACGAGTTATAGTTCTCTGGTATTCTCAGTTCTTTTGGTTCTCTATACTACCGGGATGCCAGTCGCCGCGGCTGTGTCACTGTCCGCTGAAGTGGCTGCCGGCGGGCAAAGTGCGGTGACGACACATCTTCTCACTGGTGACGATAAGGAAGAAAAATCGCCATCGACCAAAAGGAAAGATACGGGGACACAACAGTGGCGTAGCTACGGGGGGGCATGGGTGGGCACGTGCCCCCCCACGAGAAGCCGGTGCCCCCCCAGGTGCCCACTTACTGGCCACGGCTGCCGTGTGGTGTGGGAACCGTGTTCCACTAGGTAGGACTGAGGGAGCATGCATGGAGTATTATGAATAATTTCTACTGATGACTTACCCTCGACCTCATATACAATAAATATTTTTCCTCTGCTTGAAAGAAAGAAACATGCCTCTGAGTCTGAATTAAATGCATATACTTTCTATTGATCACTTTTAACACCAACGAACATAACTAAATTACACCAGTTACCCTTACAAATTTTCTATAATGCCTCGTGTTGGTACGTGTCTCCCTCTTGTACGTGTCTTATACGCGTTCTCTGGACCGACATAACAACACAAAGTCAGTGACCGATCATTCGTGGTCCTGTACGGCAGCGACCACTGCCGATGCTTTGTGGGATGAAGTTGAGAGAAACTCAGCAGCTAATGGTTTTGATAATTCAGAGTGTAGAATGTGTAGATCACCAGGGAAACGGAAACTGTCTACACAATGGAGGCGTTTTGGTTAAGGAAAAAAGTACTACATACCGCCAGAATTTTAATTTCCGAACTTCTTTTGTGGACCTCGGAGATTGTTCATATACGAGTGGTTGTTCAGAAAAGTCTTATGTACATATTCTTATAATTCATTTAAAGTTGGTTTCGTGCCCTATAATGAGGTAATAACATATTTTGTGAAGTTTTGTTGATGTGGCCATATACGTCAAGGGATGAATATATATCTTTTTTTACACATGTGTATAAATATTTTTTGATCTATAGTTTTATTTAAATACTCCCAGTGGTCACCACCCACCAGGATTTTGTTGTTACTGATTCTATTGGAAAACCGTCAGGGAGCACACACTCTGATTTCAGTGTTAAGGATCCAACACGAATTAACTTCTTTTATCCTATTCTAGATCATATGTTAACATAAATGACAAGGCGCTTCAGTAATGAAGCATGTGAACTTATGAAAGCATTACAGACACTGAATCCACAAAGTACTGAGTTCTTATCTTTTGAGAAAATGTCTGGACTTATTCATGCATTTCGTGCTAATGAGGAAGATCTTAACCATGAGCTGCACTCTGCAAAAAGCATGTTAGAATGACGCTATAGGATGTAAGTGACAATGAAAAGCCCAAATCACTGTTAGATTTAGTGATAATTCTTGGTCCATATGAAGAGGCATTTCCTGAGTTCTACAGACTGGCCAAAATTTATGTACTATTACCTGTGTCATCAGCTTCAGCAGAGAGAAGCTTCTCTGCTCTGAAATTAATCAAAACTACACTGTGAAATACAATGGGCAATGAGAGATTAGGTAATCTTGCTGCGTTGTCAATTGAAAGCAGGCGAGTTAAAAACCTTGATTTATAAGTATTTGTTGATATGTTTGCTGAGAACCACAAGAACAGAAGAATTTTGCTTAAGTGAGGTATTCTCACTTCCTCAGTGGGGAAGAAAAAAAAAATCTTTGCCTGCTGCTTTAAAACTTCTGTCTTTTTCTTTATTTTCAGTATCAATTATGTTATTTCCATTTTGTATAAGTGGTAATATATGTATTTAATTTTTGGTCATGACTGCTTTATTACGTTCTCCATCAGCAACTGGATTATACCTACAGTACTCAACTCACACTCCTAGAATAAAATCTAATGACCTTCCATAGTCCATACGACATCAGATATACTCTTGATATTGGTCAGAATGCAAAATATGCAAGGGGGGGGGGGGTCTTGGCACTGTAAGTGAAAGTAAGTCCTCAGTCCCCACCAAACTCCCCAGCTTTATGGGCCTGTTCGGCTCATCTAGTGCCCCCCCATAGTCAGATGTGCCAAAGCCTTCTCTATGTAAAAACCTGCGTCTGGGAGAGCGGGATGGACGTGACGTCAGTAGCAGAGTCTGCTCCACAAGTCAGTAGGAGCCGAGCTTTCAGCGAGTGAGGATGTACGGGCGGTACGGCTCTCATTGCACCCACCTTTCACCCACTGTTAACTCTTCGCCATTTAATATTTTGCTCAAAAACATTTTACATGGAGAATATCAATAGAAGCGGAATTTAATTCGCTTTCCATTGATATATTTCGTTTACTGATAAATGAATTGGCAGCATGCATAAATTAGCGTTAAATAAATACATAACATCATGAAATCGGGTAATTTCCTATCTAATATATGATTATCAGTATAAAAGATATACTGTTATCTTTGGAAATGTTTGTTCTATAATATTATCAAATAAAAAACCGTAAAACACACTAAATAAATGCCATTATGAGACTCTCAAGAAATATACATGAACTTAAACTCTTCGCCATTTAATATTTTGCTCGAAAACATTTTACATGGAGAATATAAATAGAAGCGGAATTTAATTAGCTTTCCATTGCTATATTTTGTTTTCTGATAAATGAAATAGAACCATACATACATTAGCGTTAACTAAATAAATAACATCATCACTCGGGAAAAATTTCCCGATTTCATGATCTTTTTAGTTAGTTAACGCTAATTTATGTATAGTTCTAATTCATTTATCAGAAAACGAAATATAGCAATGGAAAGTTAATTAAATTCCGCTTCTATTGATATTCTCCATGTAAAATGTTTATGAGCAAAATATTAAATGGCGAAGAGTTAAAGTTCATGCATATTTGAGAGTCTCATAATGGCATTTCTTTAGTCTGTTTTACGGTTTTTTATTTGCTAATATTATAGAACAAACATTTTCGCAGATAACAATATATCTTTTATACTGATAAACATATGTTAGGTACGAAATTACCCGATTTTATGATGTTATGTATTTAGTTAACGCTAATTTATGCATGCTACTAATTCATTTATCAGAAAACAAAATATAGCAATGGAAAGCTAACTATATTCCGCTTCTATTGATGTTCTCCATGTAAAATGTTTTCGAGAAAAATATTAAATGGCGAAGAGTTTAAGTTCATGCATATTTCTTGAGAGTCTCATAATGGCATTTCTTTAGTGTGTTTTACGGGTTTTTATTTGATAATATTATAGAACAATTATTTCCGAAGATAACAATATATCTTTTATACTGATAAACATATAATTAGGTAGGTAAACTTGTCATCTCGGTGGCCTCGTACAGACTCCGTCCGTGACGTCATCAATCTCAGGCGCAGGCTTTTATATACAGACGGCCTTGGATGTGCCCCCCCAGGTGCCCCTCCAATGATAAATACCTAGTTACGCCACTGGGACACAACACAAGATGTCCCTCAGAAACAAGTAAATATTGTATCAGGTAATCATTTCTGATCTAAACTTATAACTTAACATGACTGTTGACTGCAATTTATTTCCATTTTTTTATTTAAATGACTCGAAATTTGCTTGCATATTTGATCATTACCATAACTTTCCCATAAATGTTATCAATACATGATATTTGACCTCTTTTTTGATGTTAGTGGTAATGGTAGAAAACCAGTAGAGGACAATTTGTACTTAGCTATGCAAGATATAAATTGCAATTATTATTTTTGTGATAGCCTTAACTCACTAAAGTAATCATCTTCCAATTTGTCTATGTTGTCCTTCAATATTAATAGCATCCCACGTCATTGGGACGACTTCTGTTACCAGTGTATAGATGTATCAAATGTAAAATATGATAGTATTGGTTCATGTGAAACAAGGTTAAATGAACATATTTGCAAGGTTTATAATCTTAGTAAATACTATTCTTACTTTAAGAACAGAAACGCAATCGGAAGTGGAACTGCAGCTTACCTTCATACTAGTCTTCAAGGAAGAGAACTACAAGACATTAATTTTGTCTAGAGTTAGCACACATTGATCTTATTCTTAAGAGTTAAAGGAACACACAACTTTATCTTAGGGATGATATATCGGCCTACTAATACTAATCCAACAGAGTTTATACATTCCCTTGATTACAATATACAAATCATATCTAATGAGGGCTTACCATGTTATTTAAAAGGAGATATGAAAATGAATTTATTGAAACTATGTGATAATAACATGCACGACCTGGTGAATATATTTTATTCATATTTATTCTTTCCAACTATCAGTAAGCCAACAAGAGTTACTAGATCCTCAGACTCCTTAATTGACCATATATGGACTAATAATTTAGATAATTATCAATCTAGTGTCGTATTGTATACTTCTGTTGTATACTTTTGTTGTAGCAATGTCAGTCAGTAATCACTTCTAACATATATAATAACTTGCATTACTATTACTATAAAATTGCAACTATTATCACACAAGTGTAACAAGTATTATAACTTCCATACAGGATATTTTATTTTCATGTACTTTACATCATAAGAACCAGTATATTTTTAGAAACTTCATAAACATATTATTATTATATATATATATATATATATATATATGTAATGTATATATAATTATATGTATATCTTCCTGGTTCATCGTGGGAACCAAGTACAGCTTGCACTTTGTTAGCTCGAGCAAGTAGGTCACAGGCCAAATGTATTTGTATCAGCCTTTTTATAAATGTCAACGACAGCTAGTAACACATGGGAGGAGCGTTCAGAAGTCGGGGGAAGGAGGACAGAAGACCTCGGACCACGAATACAACAAGACGCTCATATCACGAGCTCCGCCGACACTCCCTGGCTGGCTCACTACATAAAATCTGGTTGTAATAAATCTAAGTTCCTTTTTGGACTTATAAATAAATGTGTACAAACTGGATGTACCATTTTAACTTAGCCCAAGAAAGTCTCTACAATTACTCAGACTTATAAATGGTGGCGTCAGCGGTGGGATTTAAGATACCCTACGCACTTCTACAAGCAAATTTACAAACCTCTACAAGAGTTACCAAACTCCGAGTATTAAGTAAGAGTTACCAAACTCCATAACACTACCACGTACAATATAGTACAACAACGAAACAGACACACTTCAAGCAACTAGCAAGCGCGGCACATTCCACATTCCGAGGCACATATAAATGTGTACAAACTGGAAGTACCATTTTAACTTAGCCCAAGAAAGTCTCTACAATTACTTAGACTTATAATGCCTTTGTTGATCAACAAGTCTTATTTGTAAATATTCGCCTCCGCGCATGCGCAGTTCGCGTTTTCTTTTGTTGATAAACAAAGGTGGACTGCACCGAATTCACAGACCCCTGGGAACGCGACACCGGGTGGCATTTGTAAACATACGTGACGTAGGAGAAACAATTTATCTATATCTATAGTTATATCACCATTGTCAATTTTTTGAGAAAAATACATAGCTGTACATTCACGCACGCACGCTTGCAGGCACACAAGCACGCAGGCATACACGCACACACACACAAGGTGGATCGTAGCACAACCCTTTATTGTAGTAGCTTCAAGTAATACTTTTATTGTGCTTAAACATTACTTACATTTCATGTAAAGTATGGCAATTGAAAAAGACATTAATGAAGTTGTTAAGAGGTTTTATGTGAAAGAAAAATGGGTTGAAATCGAGGTTGGCGTTGACGGACTATGCAGGTAATAGGCCTCGATTCAGTCTCATTCAGTCTCACGGTGCAATCGCTGATTTGACCCGTAATCATCCCAGCGATACCCCATGATTCTGCGCAGACACTTATTACCAAAGGTATCGATTTGCCTCTTCAAGTCGCTATTTAATGTCCATGTCTCACATCCATAGAGTAAGACAGGATCACAAGCGATTTGAAGATCCGGATATTTGTCCTGCACAGGTACCTTCAACGCCAAAAACTCGTGCTTAGCAAGTCCATAACCCCGTGGATTATCAGACTTCTTGATGTGACCGTCCATCATTATAGACTGCGCTACCAAGGTATGTAAGACTTTCCAAGATCAATGTCCTCGCCGAATGCATGAATAGAGTGTACTGTTCATCTAGTAAACCTCCAAACACCTGGACCTTGGTCTTGAGCCAGGAGACCTCAAGTCCCAAAGGCTTTGCCTCCTCGTGCAGCGCCTTCAGAGCCATCACCAGGACCTCCAGCGACTCAGCAAAGGTTACTGCATCATCGGAAAAAAAAAGATCAGTTATCTTGGCGTTGCCGAGGGATGCTCCATAATCACTTTGATCTACAACTTTACCCAATACCCAGTCCATACAAGTGTTGAAAGTGATGGGGCAAGGACGTACCCTTGCCTCACTCCTGTATTCACATGAAAAAAGTTGGATACGCCTACCCCACATTTCACAACACTCTCAGTCCCAGGGTACAGGCCAGTCATCAAACTAATACTCCTTTCAAGAATCCCGCGAAGTCGCAGAAGATCACAGAGTGACTCACGATACACTGAGTCAAACGCCTTCTTTAGATCAACATAGGCTGCAAGCATCCTCTGTCGAAACTCACGTCGGCGCTCTACCAGGACACGAAGCGCTTGGAGACGGTCCGTTGTTGACTTACCAGGCGTGAACCCAGACTGCTGAGGTCTCTGATGCTTCAACAGATGACTGCGGATCCGTGTCAGCAATAGATGGGCAAGCACCTTGCCTGGCACGCTGAGCAGTGTATTACCGTGGTAATTGCTGCAGTCTTGACGGTCCCCTTACCCTTTCCAGATAAGGACGACCAGCCCCCTTGTCCAGTCAGGAGGAATGGTCAGTATCATAATGATTGTAACTATCATCATCATACTAATACTATTATAATTCTTTAGTATTACTATTATCATCATTATTATTACTATCATTAGCAGTAGTAGTAGTAGTAGAAGTAGTAGGTATTGTCCTTATTACTACTATCATTTTCATAATACTTATAACTGTCATCATTTTTAATTGTTTTATGATTAGTATTTTACTATTATTATAATTATTACTATCAGCCGCAGTAGTAGTAGTAGTAGTAGTAGTAGTAGTAGTAGTAGTAGTAGTAGTAGTAGTAGTAGTGAAGGGAAGGGTAGGGGTAGTTGTCGTGACGAGTGGTAGCGGTGATAGTACCAGCGACAGCGAAAGCGGTGATTGTGGTGGTGCTGATTGCAGCGACTGTGGTAGATGTCGCGAGTGTTTCTTGTATCCGTGGCAATGGTAGTGGTGGTGGTGGCAGGTGGGCCGGGCGCATATTGCCGTTGTCTGGAATAGTATGTGCTATTGGGGATGTCTCTAGCAAATCACTGTTGTCCAAGCTCGTGACGTCACATGTGAGTGGAGCTTAATAAGTGATTTCTGGGTTATAACCTGTGTTTTAACATCTTTTATAAAATCTAGGCTAGGTTGTTGGGTTAGGTTAGGTTGGGTTAGGTTTAATTAAAGAATTTGATATGTATAATCTAAAATAAAACATACAAATTATAGCCCAGTGATCACGAAGGCTCCACCCTCATTGTGACGTTACGAGCTTGGACATATATTCGCTGATTGGTTCGACATATACCCCACACCACACCGCATTTTATTCAAAAGAACGGTAATATGCGGGTCGTGTAGGTGGGACAGGGGAGAGCAAGGCGGGCCGAGGATAATGGCCACTTTAATAGTGTTGTTATCAATAATAGAGGAACATTGCCGCAGACAAAGACCTACAAATGGACCATTGTGGCTGATATTGAGGCAGTTGCCGCGGGACAGGAGGCGCAAGGGATGGGCGGAGGGAAGGGTGAGAGCAGGAAGGGCAAGTGGGGGGGCGGGATGTGCAGAGAGAGAGAGAGAGAGAGAGAGAGAGAGAGAGAGGAGAGAGAGAGAGAGAGAGAGAGAAGAGAGAGAGAGAGAGAGAGAGAGAGAGAGAGAGGAGAGAGAGAGAGAGAGAAGAGAGAGAGAGAGAGAGAGAGAGAGAGAAAGAGAAGAGAGAGAAGAGAAGAGGAAGAGAGAGAGAGAGAGAGAGAGAGAGAGAAGAGAGAGAGAGAGAGAGAGAGAGAGAGAGAGAGAGAGAGAGAGAGAGAGAGAGAGAGAGAGAGAGAGAAGAGAGAGAGAGAGAGAGAGAGAGAGAGAGAGAGAGAGAGAGAGAGAGAGTATAGAGAGGAGAGAGAGAGACGAGAGAGAGGAGAGAGAGAGAGGAGAGAAGAGAGAGAGGAGAGAGAGAGAGAGGAGAGAGAGAGATTGTTTTATTAGGCTTAACATAACATACACAAAGTTGAGTATACATTACTTATATACAAGCCGCGCTCCATTGAGCCGAGACTCTTTTATGGACCTGATGCCTTAGATTTTTTGATAAAATAAAAATAATGATAACGTAATATTGCAATATATGTAATAATGAGAAAGTAATAGCAATAACAATAATGGTAACAGTAACAATGTTACTATGATTGTAGTATTAAATAGTTAATTAACTTGCTGGTAATTTTCGAACATCATGAGCTTAGTTATGTATTTAAATTTATTGAATGTTGGGATGTTTTTCATGTCATCTGGGAGTTGGTTCCACAGTTTTGCTGCTCTAAAAAGGACGTTTTATTGTACATGTGTTGTCATGCACAATGGGAGTCTGAGATCTCTGGGCCTTCGGGTAGCAGTATTGTGGGAGAGGTATATCAAATCATTGTTTACTGGATGCATATGGAGAGCTTTATGTACAAACAAATATGTCTGAAGAGATACAATATCATTAAATTTTAGTAGTTTGTATTTAACAAATAGGGGATTAGTGTGGGCATATCCATATTTATGAAACATGATCCGGATTAACTTTATGTGCTATGAAAATATCATCTATGTATGTTTTGTATGCTTCTCCCCAAATTGTTGAATAGCAAATCATATGTTGATATGCAATTGATAGATACATTTGTCTTCGGTCGGCAGTCGGAATTTATAAAATTTCTTACTCTGTATAGTACACCAGATATTTTGGAGATTTTAGTTTTTATCTCATTGAATTGTGGTCGCCAATTTAATTTATTATCTAATATAATTCCTAAAAAAAATGGTTTCCTTTACCTCATTTATTCTGTTATTGTTAATTCTTATTTCAATATCATACGGTTGATTTAGAGTGTGTGATACCATAAAGTGAGTTTTTGAAATGTTTAACGTAAGTTTATTATTTTTTATCCAATATGATACTTGCTCTAATTCTTCATTTAAAGTATTTTTAAGTTCATTGAAATCTTTTCCTTGTATAACGATGCTTGTATCGTCTGCACAAAAAAAGTAAGTTTATTGCTACTACGTGTGATATCATTAATATATATTAAAAACAAGATTGGTGTTGGATGGAGCCTTGAGGCACACCACAATTAATGAGTCTAAGACAAAATGTTTTACTATCATAAACTATGTATTGTTTTCTTTGGTTAAGATAGCACTGGAACCATTTAAAGGCCGGTCCACGAATTCCATATACTACTAGTTTCTGTAATATAATGGAGTGTGGGATAGTTTCAAATGCTTTACTAAAGGCACAAAATACAGTTAGTTGGAATAACGTACTATCTAAAGCGTTGTAAATACTTTGAGTGATTTGGTGTATTGCCTGTTCAACTGAATGGTTTGGGCGAAATCCATGTTGGCACTCTGTTAATAAGGCATGTTGGTAAAGATAATAATTTATTAGCCTTGTTGCTACTAGTTTTTCGAAAATTTTACTAAAGCTTGGTATAATTGATATCGGCCCATAATTGTTGTGTAAGGATGTATCGCCTTTTTTATATATGGGTATTACTTTTGCAATCTTTAAGTAAATGGGAAGGGAACCTTCTTTAAAAGACACAATTGTTTATAATGCGTGCAAGAAATGGAAAGACCTCTTCACAATATTGTTTTAAAATTTTTAACATTACCTGTCATGTCATGACCTGGTGACGATATCTTGAGTCCTTGAATTATGGATTGGATTCGACTTATGTGGCTGTTGTTGGATTAAGATAGAGAGATACATCAACAAGTTCTGGAAGGAAATTTATGAATGGAACGAGAGTTGGTATGTCTTGAGCTAAGGTGTTTGCCATGTTACAAAAATATTCCCACGCTATGTCCTCACTATTTGTCAAAGTACGGTCTTGAAACGTGATGGAAGGCGGTGGCTCAGAGCTTTTATTTCTCCCTGTGTGAATGTTTATGATATCCCAGGTTTTCTTGGTATTTCCTGCATTTTCTTTGAGTTTCTCTTTGAAGTGATTTTCTTTAGCGGATCTAAATATTGCCGAAAGCTGATTTGTATACCTCTTGAAAGTAGTTTCATAAGTAAAGGGCCATTTGGCATAGAGTTTTTGCAACCTATTGCGTTGTTTGATTGAGGTTTTAATAACTGAAGTTGTGTAGGGTTTGCCATAGTTTTTTTTTTTATTGTGATTTGCTTGACAGAAAAGTTAGTGTTATATAGATTTGTAAAAAAAAAAATGTAAGTTTCAAATGCATCATTTACGCTTTTGCCATCTATTCCGTAAACCAACTATATTGTGATAGTTCTGTTTTAAATGAGTTGACAGATTCATTAGTAAATGTATATATATTTTTTTGATGTGTGATCAATTGTCATTGTGTTGAGTGATGGACAAAGAACTGAAGACTGGGAAGTGCTCGCTTATTGAAGTGTACATGGATCGCTTATTGAAGTGTACATGATGCCACTAGACTGATAATTTTTCATGTTATTGGTCCGAATGTGGTCAATTAACGTCGCAGAGGTATTTGTCACTCATGTAGGTTTAGTAATTACAGGAAATAATGAATAAGTATAGAGTAATTGTAATAATTAATTTACACTTTTGTCTGTATGCTTAAGGAGATTTATGTTCAGGTCTCCCATAAAGTAAGTAGGAAGGGTGTGATTTGGAATTGTAGATTCAAAGAGTTGTTCAAGGGTTGACATGAAATCCTGAATGCTTGCATTAGGTGGTCTATAGAGAATGCCAACCAAAAACTTATCATTTTCAGTGCACTGTACGAATAAGGTTTCTATGTGTGGGAGTTGTAAAGAGATATTTAGATAATTACCCCTTTGATTTTTTTCTTAATATAAAAGGCCACGCCACTGGTTTTAGTAATAGTAGTAGTTATATGTTATTGACATATGTATTATATCCATTTAGATAGTATAGTGAAGAGATCTCGTCATTTAAGCGTGTTTCACAAAAACCAAGGATATCTATTGTATTAAACAAATTGGTCACTGAAGGCATCTAAATAGAGCGGTATACTGCTAATGTTATATGATAACAAATGCATATTGGAGGTATAAGATTGGCATTTAAATCAAAATCATCACAAAAATAATAAATACATACAGGTTCTTTCAAGCCATGGGAAGCAAGATAGTTATCTAATGCTGTCCCATCATCGTTGAATGTAAACGAGTGAAATGTAAGATTTTTTATAACACTTAAAGGAAATCTATGTTATTTTTCTACATTTAAGGTATTGATTAATTATGTATCATTTAATTCACAAAATGGTAGATGTATTTGGTCTATTGACATTGTTGAAGGAATTTAACTACTTACATATGTCTGCAAGTTTAAGTGACTTACCGGACTTTTTCGCTTTGGGTGCTGCAGCTCTAGTGTTTCTTTGCGGTGGCTTTTGCGCAGAGGTTGTAACGGCGGATAGCAGACTCGGGCCTGCCTCAGGAACAGAACCTTCTGGCCCTTCATCACCGGCCGGCAGCACAGCAGAAGCACCAGCAATTGCGTCCCCGCCAGCAGTACTGGTCTCTCTCTCTCTCTCTCTCTCTCTCTCTCTCTCTCTCTCTCTCTCTCTCTCTCTCTCTCTCTCTCTCTCTCTCTCTCTCTCTCTCTCTCTCTCTCTCTCTCTCTCTCTCTCTCTCTCTCTCTCTCTCTCTCTCTCTCTCTCTCTCTCTCGAGCAGTCATTCTTAACCTTTTTAGAGGCACCGAACCCTAACAAAAACCTCTGCACACTGGCCGAACCCCTTGCATATGGGAAGAAAAAGAAAGATCAATACAAAAATTTAATAAAAATTGCTTCAAAATTCAAGAAATATTTGAATAATACGAATACATTTTGATATATTTGATGCAACAATTTGTGAAAAAATGACTCAAAATGCAAGTGTTTATTTGGATAATAACTTAAATAAGAAGAAAAGAAGGAAGGACTCGGAAGCAGTGGCATATATAGGTCCTCGGAAAAGAGGGAGCAAAGAGGTGAATCCAGAATTGTTTTAAGACGGGTTTGGGCCAGCAAAGCGAGTCTCTACAGCTGGGGGTCTGAGAAAGGGGTCAGGAAATTGTTTGAAAATCAAGCATTTTCAGAGGCATTTTGAGGCCTCAGGAGGGATATTTTGCACTGATTTGACATTCAATGGCAAAACGAGGGCGTGCGCCCCCCCCCCCCCTCTATATGTATACGCCAGTACTCGGAAGTGAGAGAGGCGGGTGATCACACGTACTTACACACAGCCACACATGACTCCCTCCACCGCACTGCTTAAATTTACGTTAATTTCACGTATAGTATACTCTGGTGAATAATCTGGAATTACAATAATAGCCAAATTGCAATGTTTCTCGAAGGGCCTTCGCTAAACCCCTGAGACTGGCTCACCGAACCCCTGGGGGGGGGAGAGAGAGAGAGAGAGAGAGAGAGAGAGGGAGAGGAGAGAGAGAGAGAGAGAGAAGAGAGAGAGAGAGAGAGAGAGAGAGAGAGAGAGAGAGAGAGAGGGGGAGAGAGAGAGAGAGAGAGAGAGAGAGAGAGAGAGAGAGAGAGAGAGAGAGGAGAGAGAGAGAGAGAGACGACGAAGAAGAGAGAGATAGAAGAGACGAGAGAGAGAGACGACGACAGAAAGAGCACGAGACCAAGAAAGAGAGAAGAGAGGAGAGAGAGAGAGAGACAGACGATTGCCAGAAGAGAGGAAGACCAGAAGAGAGTAGGAGAGAAGAGGAGGAGAGAGAGACGGAGAGAGAGAGAGAGAGAGAGAGAGAGAGAGAGAGAGAGAGAGAGAGAGAGAGAGAGAGAGAAGAGAGAGAGAGAGAGGAGAGAGGAGAGAGAGAGAGAGAGAGAGAGAGAGGAGAGAGAGAGAGAGAGAGAGAGAGAGAGAGAGAGAGAGAGAGAGAGAGAGAGAGAGAGAGAGGAGAGAGAGAGAGAGGAGAGAGAGATGCGAGGGATGGTGAATATGAGTAGTAGTGTGGTGGCTTATGGCAATGATCGTTACCTGCTGGCCCAAAGCACCAAATCTGGCACACATATACTTTGGGCCAAAGCAAAACTTTTTGGAGGGGGGTACCCGATTTTAAAGGTCAAGGTCAAGGTCAGGTCAAGGATAAAGGTCAAACTTCGCTAATTGCCGTCTTTAGCCATTTCCAAAATAATTTTCAACATAAAAACGTGCTGTCATTGCCTAAATTACCGTTAATGGACTTGAGGGAGTCATATCAAAGGTCAAGGTCAAGGTCAGGTCAAGGTTAAAGGTCAAACTTCGCTAATTGCCGTCTTTAGCCATTTCCAAAATAATTTTCAACATAAAAACGTGCTGTCATTGCCTAAATTACCGTTAATGGACTTGAGGGACTCATGTCTAGCATTAAAGAGTTGTCTACATGGACTACCTTTATAAAGCACTACATGCATAACTGCACTCACCTAGATGAGGAAGGCACGTCATGCTTTACAGTCACCACGGCATTGACATAGTGCTGTACACGCCAGACCAGCATTTCGCATTTACAATTCCTAGCACACATGGGAACCGCCTTGCAGCCACACTTTATGAGTTCTCTACGAGCCACAGCAGCAGCTGGAAGCGTGGTCCAGATGGGATGCCACCCAGTGTCTGACTTGGACCAACCGAAACCATCTGGGCTAGGGGCAGCAATGACTGGTTTCAGACTCTCTGCCCAGATACTGGCCTGGTACACACATCGGTTGACATGTTGGAGCAGTGCATTCTGTGTTGGTGGTAGCCTTTCCATCAGTTTCACCCTGTTAGATATGACCCATGATATCACATTTTTCTAATTTGTCCTTTTCAGCTACTGGTATCCTTTCCTCTAACCACTGATTTTCCTCGCGTATTGCTTCACGTAGCACAGGTTCAGGTTCAGCGTCTTCTATAGCTGCTGCCTCTGTGACATTGACAGTGACTGTGTTGCAAGCGACAGCTGGAACTATTCGATAATTATCTGGAAGGGATAAGTTTCTATTAGGGATATAGTAGGGATATTCTAGTTTGGGCCTGTGGTGGTATTTTGATGGGCTCTCTACTCGTTCCTTGGTTATTCTCTGCAGGAAACTGGAACACACTGATACTCGTGCCGTGGAATGATCCTTCAGCTGTTTGTGATGTTGGATTGTGATCCAGATTATCTAGCGCCCCTGCTGTGAACACACCGTCAAGGACTTGCACAGGGCATACCAAACCCTCCTCTTGGTATCGTTCACACACTGCATTTGTCAGCCAGTCTTCCACCTCTAACACTCTTTCATAGCTGACGCTGATTCCGAGTTCATGGAGATGAGTCAACATTTTCTTGCTCCGGGTTTGAGTGTGGACACTCAACCCTATGTACAAGGGAAGCAGTGGTTCTTTGGTCTTTTGGTGGCGTGGTTTCTCTGCTACTTTGGGCTTTTCTTTGGAATTGAATCTAATCAGCTGGCATATTGTCAGACATGCTTGTGAATTTCTTGCTGTCTGCTCCTTGATGTTTGATCCATATAATAACATGGAGATCAAGACCTTGAGAGAATTTGGCACTGAATCATCTTGGCAGTCTGGGGTGAGACTTCCATCAAATGTACGGAATTTTGTCCTGGAGATTTCTTGTCGTATTACCTTTGCCACGTGTACCATTGAGAGAGCGTCTTTCTCAAAATCACAAGAGTTCAACTCCTCTTTCAAGAGCTTTTGAAGGCCTTCATTAAAAACAAGGACTGTTTGCTTGCCAACTGATTGTTCCTGACACTGATCCTGGTAATGACCCAGAAGTGTTTTTTTCAGTCGTGTCTTATTCACCTGTTTCTCATACCCCAAGGCTGCAAAGCGAGTTACACACATTTTGTGCAGATCTGCTAATGGAAATATTTACTCTCCCTCCTCGACATTCGTTTCAATGAAAGATATTATTTCTGCGAATACCCTCGAGTCTGTCATTGATTGATCAGTTGAATCCGATAATTTAGCCTGAGATCGTTTGTAACTTCTGTATCGAACGCGGAATGCATCCATGCATTGTTTGTGATACTTTGCTTCAATAGCAACAAGATCCCCACCCGCAATAGTAGCTAAAAAATCAGTATCCTGTAGTGCTTCTGCTTGTTCTCGCAGTGTTTTGTCTAGTCCTAAAGTTGCACAACTGTGAAGCACACCATCTGACTTCTTGCAAAATATACACATGTTGCAACACTTGAGTTCATCGGGTAGAGATACCCGTTTGGACTTTCTTTGTCCAGTACTAGCACCATCGCCAGAGTGGTCAACATTCCTCTTTCTAGCATTTCTCTCCTGTGCCCTTAGCAGTTTTGATTTGGCAAATAACAAATGACATTTTTTATGCCACTTGGGCACAATTTACATTGAGATCGTTTGCAGTCACATCATCATCGAAACAAATACAGACAGGCAATGATTTCTGTTCTTTAAACCCCTGTACATTTTTCATGAAGTCCTCGTATGCTTGTGAACCTTTGCCATCCTGTTGTGTTGCAGGACACTTTAAAGCACCATCTACTATACCGCATATAATGCACTTAGACCAATCCATGTTGTGTCGAAGATTGAAATGCAAACTCTCCTCTACTTGCCTGGGCTGATTTCAGTCCTCAACCAGGAAGCACCCTGAAACAGAAAAACGCACACCATCAGCAATGCTGTTAGTAACTACACTACAGTACGTACAGTACGTATAACTACAAGCCGTACAGTATGATACAACCCCGTACACTCAGCCCCCGATGCCTTTAAATTTTATGTATCCCATTCATGATGCCGACTGAAACGTCTGGTAAAAATAAACTGCCACCTGAAATGACAGTACTACCCCATTTTGACCTTTGACCTTGACCTGACCATGACCTTGACCTTTAAAATCGGGTATCCCCCTTCCAAAAATGTTTGTATTGACCTAAACCATGCATGTACCAAATTTGGTGCTTTGGGCCAGCGTGTAACGATTTGGTTATTTTTTGGCCATAAGCCACCCCACTATAGGGGCAGGATCATCCAGCAACGGAGGTAGTATCTCTTGCTACTACCCACTCTCCCACTACCTACTGTAGATACTACCCACCCTTACTACGTATCCAGCAAGCCTCCCTCGGTAGGTAGTAAAAGGGTAGGAAGGCTCTGACTGGCATGGGCGAGTAATGACGTTATTAAACTCGTCATCAGTCACCAGCCAATGAGAAACTGTTTTTTAAAACTTCTCGACCAATCACAAGCCAATGAGACTTATTTGCGGGCAAGAATGGCATGCTAGGCACGAGACCGCCTTCTCCTCTCGCTGCCCAGTCATCTCAACATAATTTTTTTCGTTTTAGTTTTTAATGCATGAGTTTTAACCGGATCCCCACTTTAGGAGGTTTAGAAGGAGGCTCCGGTTTTAAAGAGTTTTAATGTATCAGATAGTAATATATATAAGGAAGGAGCCTGTGTTGTTTGTGATTTAGTGGTACTAGGTCTGTATGTGGGTTAAAATAGTGAATATTAGTGTTACAGTGTGGCCCCGGCAAGAATGTTTCCCCGCCACTCACTGCCCCCTCACCTCAACTCCTTTAAATCACCCTTATTTAAGTTGACACGCGGTGCTATACTGACCTAAATAATGACACGTGTATAGAACAGCTCACTACGATGTATAATAACGAGTAATTGACGTAAAAATAAGCAATACCTTTAACAGCCTTTAATACCTTTAATAAATAGCAATATTGTGTGTGTGTGTGCGTGTGTGTGTGTATGTGTGTGTGTGTGTGTGTGTGTGTGTGTGTGTGTGTGTGTGTGTGTGTGTGTGTGTGTGTGTGTGTGTGTGTGTGTGTGTATGTGTGCGTGTGTGTCATTACCTCCGCCAACGAAGTTGGAGGGGTTATGTTTTCACCCCGATCTGTCTGTCTGTCTGTTTGTTAGTGTACAGGATTTCTCAAAAAGTTAGAAATAGATTTGGATCAAACTCGGTATACCAAGTCTATTTGGTATAAGAAAGAACTGGTTTAATTTTGGATGAAATCTATTGACAACTGTTGCCATGGCAGCCAATTGATGAAATATTCGGCCGGAGGTATGCGCTCATACTGAGTGCATATATATATATACTAGCCGCAAAGCCGCCCTCCGGGAGGACTTTTTGGCTAGCTCCTGCGGAGGGCTATTGGTGGGCCATCGGCCCACCACCTGTGTTTGGTGGGCCGAACCAAACACAGACTCTATAGATAGCCCCTTCTAACTTTCCTGAAATCATGGATGTAGAAATGTATGTATTAACGCCTTACCCATCACCCCCCACCCATTCACTCACCCATTACCCATCACCCCCCACCCATTCAGTCACCCATTACCCATCACCACACACCCATTCACTCACCCATTACCCATCACCCCCCACCTATTCCCTCACCCATCACCCATCATCCCCAACCCATCACCCCCACCCATTCACTCACCCATCACCCCACACCCATTACCCATCACCCCACCCATTCACTCACCCATTACCCATCACCCTACGTCAAGGTTTCCTCAATTCTCGCAACCCACATTTTTTTTTCACAATTCTCGCTAATAGGCTGCTAAAAAAAAGAAAATAAAAAGTGATCCGATCATCTAATAAGTGGGCTTATAATGTACCCCTGGTCGAGCTGGTTCCAAAACTGTGCCATATGATGGGATTGTGCCACGGGGGGCGGCACCTATCGCGGACACACACACACACACACACAGACACACTTTCGCTATATAATTATTATATATATATTATATATAATATATATATATATATATATATATATATATATATATATATATATATATATAATATATATATATATATATATATTATAATAATTATATTAGTCATATATATATATATAATATATATATATATATATACGTATATTTGATTAAATATTCGGGCGGAGGTAGCGCTCTACTGAGGCCCCCCCCCCCCTCCCCTAGTTTACCAATGGTTTGTCCACGCGAGCGGCTCGCGAGCTCGTGTTATACCTTCGGGGCGAAACTCGGAGCTCATTATTACGATAGTGTAATGCGGGACTCACACACAACCACCCATCCTGTAAGGGGGACAGTAACCACCGAATTTAATGTGGAAACATCCCGGGCTTACGAGCGGGCGGGGATCGACACGTACCACAGAATGCGCGGCACGTCTAACCACCAAGCCGTCAGGGGGGTGTGTGTGTGTGTGTGTGAGAGAGAGAGAGAGAGAGAGAGAGAGAGAGAGAGGAGAGAGAGAGAGAGAGAGAGAGAGAAGACGAGATGAAGAGAGATGAGAGAGAATAAGACGAGAGGATGAGAGAGAGGAGAGAGAAGAAGGAGAGAGAGAGAGAGAGTGAGGAGAGAAGAGAGAGAGAGATGAGAGAGAGGAGAGAGATGAGAGAGAGAGAGACGAGAGAGAGAGAGAGAGAGAGAGAGAAGAGAGAGAGAGAGAGAGAGAGAGAGAGAGAGAGAGAGAGAGAGAGAGAGAGAGAGAGAGAGAGAGAGAGAGAGGAGAGAGAGAGAGAGAGAGAGGAGAGAGAGAGAGAGAGAGAGAGAGAGAGAGAAGAGAGAGAGAGAGAGAGAGAGAGAGAGAGAGAGAGAAGAGAGAGAGAGAGAGAGAGAGAGAGAGAGAGAGAGAGAGAGAGAGAGAGAGAGAGAGAGAGAGGGAGAGAGAGAGAGAGAGGAGGAGAGAGAGAAGATGGAGGAGAGCGAGAGAGTTAGAGAGAGAGAGATGAGAAGGAGAGATAAGAGAGTAGATAGAGAGAGATGGGAGAATTAGAGAGAGAGAGAGAGCAGAGAGATGAGAGAGAGGAAGAGACCAGAAGAAGGGAGAGAAGGAGAGAGGAGAGAGAGAGAGAGAGAGACAGAGACAGAGAGATGAGAGAGGAGAAGTAGAGAGAGAGAGTGCAGGAGGAGAGTGAGATGAGAGAGATGGAGAGAGAGAGAGAGAGAGAGAGAGAGAGAGAGAGAGAGAGAGAGAGAGAGAGAGAGAGAGAGAGAGAGAGAGAGAGAGAGAGAGAGAGATGAACGAGTATAATCATAATGAGTCAACACATTAAACTACAGTGTGTGTATATTTATTGAAAAAATATCAGCAGGTGTAGCGACAGTTCTATTTTGTGGAACTAACAGCAGCAGAATATGAGGTGCATTTCTTACACGTTAAGTCACGTCAATGTCCCATCTTCTTCCCCTCCACATCGATACAAATAAGAAAAACAAGTCGTTAAAAAGAAACATATAACTCCAAAAATGCAGACATAAAAATAAACATACACTAAAGGAAATAAGCAGGTGGCCATGGAAGTTACGAATAGAGAGCGTAAGACCTCACTGCCACACCATCACAAAACTGTATTATATACGCTCCGCACTCTGCACCCCTTCACTTTCCCCACTAATCGTTCCTTCCTTCCTGCTCTTGTTACTCTTTTCCCTGAGCTAACGCTATCTTAACACAGAAGGACTGAGCGATTAGAGAATGAATCTTCCCCAGTGGGCCGTCCCGAGGCGCGTGCTGCGATTTTCAACTTATACGTATATTTGTTAGAACGTATTTTTGTTGTTATTTATCATTTACATGCAGAATATATCGTTGTTATTTTAGATAATAATGTTTTACAGTCTTTTACAACATCAGTAGGTAGTGCAGATTCGGCAGAACAAAAATAAATCCGTAATATTATTGTTTCAGGCATCTTCAATAGTATCAGTGCGCCACGTGCTTTCTATAACAGTGCCTACAACGCAAATAGCTGTCTTAAAACCCTTTGTTCGGAAGAAGGCGTTGACTTTGCAAACATCTGGTATGCTTTCTATCGACAACCAGTCCTCTTCAAGGAAGATGGTTTACACCTAATCAATATAAATGGTTTACACCTAAAATGACCCTAATGGCTGGGTCAGTTCGGTTTGGCAGAAAGTTAAGCACAGCAGTTACTAGTTTCTGGTTTAAAAACGGTAAGCAAACTCTAGTACTCTCTCCGGCGTAAGTCATAGTATTGACCATCGAACTTATCCTCTCTGACGTAAATGCCCGGCCCTACGATGCGACCTCGAATCGAAATATCGTAAAAGCCTGTATGTTCATTGCAGGAAGCATCAGAAAAAAATGGTCACACCTCCAAACACTTGCTGCGCCCATGAATATCATTTTATTGGCATATCAAAATCCTGGTTGAACACTACAAATAAGTCATTTTATTCTGAATATAATTTACCTGATTATTCATTGTTTAGCTATGAAAGGGCGAATAGAACAGGCGGAGGTACGTATTTACTATACGTATACGATATACATATCTACTCTACAAAACCTTCTTCTTCAATGACACGCAACTATCTCCTTCTTCTACAATGAACATTCTTGGACTATCCTTTACTAAACATCTATACTGGAAATCTCACATATCATCTCTTGCTAAAAAGCTTCTAAGAAGTTAAGTGTCCTGTGGCTTCTGTGTCCATTTTGTTCACCCTCCCAGTTGCTTGCTCTGTACAAGGGCCTTATCTGCCCATGTATGGAGTATGACTCACATGTATGGGGGGAATCCAATCATACAGCTCTCCTAAACAGGGTTTAGTCAAAAAGCCTTGGCCAGACCTTTGTAATGTAAAAAAGGGAAAAGTAATGAGTTCGATTGAGTCATCTTTGGTGATTTCAACCTAGCCATTCATTCCTGGAGGAATGCTGTCCGCTAAACCGCTAAACTCTCATTCGAATCACGACATCTACAGCGATTTACTAGAAAGCTCACTAACTCAGCATGTTCACAAATCCATGAGAGGTGACAACATGTTGGACCTTGTTTTTTCGACAAATGCCGATTTGGTAAAGAATGTGACAATTGGCCCTGAGTTTGGCACTAGCGATCATAGAATTGTGTCCATTGATAACAATCTCGAAGTGTACAGGGAAAGCATTAGCGATGTACAAATGTTCCTCTATAGACAAGGTAACTTGAAAAGACTTAAGGACGATTTTATCAGAAACAGATTGGAGCGTGTTATCAAATAAATCGAATATAGACGAATCATGGGGGATAGTTAACAATATCTTGAATACGTAGTACTGTAAAGTCTTGTGTTTCAGTCGGTATAAGACGTTCACGTAATAATATAATAATATGGATAAAACAAAGTGGTAGAACAGCCAAATTGAATCTGGGCTTTTACAGAAAAAACGGACCTACTGTAAATACTTGTCATCTCAAAATGAAAATGATAAAATAGAATTCGAAAGACTACGGCAGGATACGAAAAATTGATAAAGAAAAGTAAGAAAGACCTTGAATAATATATTGCAAGTATCAGTAAATCTAACCCCAAAGAATATTTATGTTGTGTGCGCAAGAAGAAAGTTATCACAGCGAACAAACATAGGTCCCCTTTCCCCTGAAAACGGTAAACATACTACAAACAAAATATATATAGCTGAAGTGTTAAATGATTACTTTGCTTCAGTTTTTTACCGTTGAATATATAAATGGACTGGAAAAAGTGGGCTGCGAATAAAGTAACTTAATTCCATTGGTCAATTGCGAATTTTTTGAGGACACAATAATAGTAGCAATATAAAAACTCAGAGTTAACAAATCCCCCAGGCCAGATTGTATTACACCGCGAGTTTTAAAGGAAGCGAGGCACCAGATTTGGAAACCTCTTTCAATACTTTTTTAATAAATCCCTAAATTCCGGTAAAGTTCCTTGCGATTAGAAACTTGCAAATGCTTGCTTTTCCAATACAGAAAAAAGAGGTGATTTGGCGCAATCGAGAAACTATAGATCGATCAGCCTCACATCCGTTGTCTGCAAATTAATGGAAACTGTAATACGAGACAATGCGGTAAATTCATTAGAAGAAAATAATCTGTTCAAAAGCTCCCGCCATGGCTTTCGTAATAAACGTGCTTGTCGCACATATTTGCAAGAATTGTTAATGACGTATACAACACGTTCGACGAGACTAAAGCAGTTGATGTAATATATCGTGACTTTCAAAACGCGGTTGACAAAGTACCCCATAAGTGTTTATTTAAGAAATTAAAGTCGCACGGCATAACTAGAAATGTTTTCATTTGGCTTGAAGACTGGCTTTCTGAAGGAAAGCAGTGCGTCGTAATTAATGGAAGAGAATCTAGCTTGTGAGACGTTATAAGTGGTGTACCGCACGGATCTGTGCTAGGTCCTGTACTTTTATTAATCTATGTAAACGATATTGACGATGACCTCACCTGCAAGATATCTAAGTTTACGGACGATACTAAAATAACGAATAAAGTAATCACAACTGCTGATAAGATGCAACTGTAATCTAACCTTGATAGCTCAGTTAGTTGGGCAAATAAGTGGCAGATGAAATTTTAATACCGATAAGTGTAAAGTTTTGCATAAATGTAATAATACCGATCAAATTAACTACTCAATGGACAGACGTGAAATATCCAATGTTATCGAAGAAAAAGACTTGGGGATTATTATAAGTAACGACTTCAAACCCAGTAAACATTGTTTAGAAATTGTTAAGTGGGTTAACATATTAACTGGTCTCATGGGAAGAACTTTGGAATATAAGTCTGAAAATGTTATTCTTACACTTTTCAATGCGATCGTGCGTCCTTATCTTGAATATTGTGTTCAGTTTTGGTTATCCCACTAGAGAAAATATATAGTCAAGCTGGAGAGAGTACGTACAAAGAAAAGTTACTAAAATGAATCCGCGCCAGAGAAACAAGTCATACGAAGAGCGACTGAAGGAACTTAACTTGTTCACATTGTAAAAAAGTAGGTTGCGAGGAAACTTAATAGAATTGTTTAAAATGTTCTATGGTTTCGATATTGTTAAGATAAACGACTATTTGAATATTGATTGGACAAGCACTACTCTTAGTAATGGATACAAGATCATTGGTAAACAATTTTGGTCTCACGAAACGAAACACTTCTTATTTAATAGAGCTGTTAATATTTGGAACTTTCTTCCAGCACAAGTAGTTAATAGTAACACGTTTGAGGCGTTTAAGAACAAGCTAGATAAATACTTAGCATCAACTGCCCAACCCGATTAGGTCGGCCCTACGTAATTGCTTTTTTCTGTAGCTATAGCTATAGTTTAGAGTATGTTTCTCCTTCAATATTTCCTAGCAAATTCCATGGCAGTTTTTCATAACTGTATTGTGTTTTGTTCTCACTTTTTTTTCCTGCCGGCCTCGGCCAGAGGGAGAGGTAGGCGGGGAGGAGCCTTCAATTTTGTTATTTTTTTACCTCTAATTCAAAGACACTATAGTGGTAGAAAATAATCACACAGGCAACCTCGTTTGACCCAGTGGGGCTGTTGCTGTCTGTTTTTCCTTTGTATTCATTTGTATTCCTTTGTATCAGTATCCTCTAAATATGGATAAGCATGCTATTTAATGGAAGAAAATCGATGGACAGAGTATGTAGCACAGTAGATGCATTCCCCTCCAGGAGAAGGACTTAAGTCTTAGGGGTGCGGTGTTAAGCGTTTGGGGTGCGTGTGTTAAGTGTTAGGGGTGCATGTGTTAAGTGTTGGAGGTGCGTGTGTTAAATGTTGGGGTTGTGTGTCTTAAATTTTGGGGGTGCATGTGTTAAGTGTTGAGGGTGCATGTATTAGGTGTTGGGGGTGCATGTGTGTTGAATTTTGTAGTGCAGGTGTGAAGTGTTGGGGGTGCGTGTGTGTTTGATTTTGGGGTGCAGATGTTAAGTGGTGGGAATGCATGTGTTAAGTGATAGGTGTGCGTGTGTTAAGTGTTGGTGGTGCAGGTGTTAAGTGCTGGAGGTGGAGGTGTTAGGTGTTGGGGGTGCACGTTTGTTGAATTTTGGGGTCAAGGTGTTAAGTGTGTGGGGTGCGTGTGTTAAGTGTTGGGAATGCAGGTAATAAGTGTTAGGGGTGCAGGTGTTAAGTGTTGGGGGTAAGTGTCTGTTAAGTGTTGGGGTGCAGGTATTAAGTGTTGGGGGTGCATGAGTGTTAAGTGTTGGGAGTGCGTGTGTTAGGTGATGGAGGAACAATGTGTTAAGTGTTAGGGGTACATGTGTTAAGTTATGGTGGTGCGTGTGTTAAGTGTTTAGGGTGCATGTGTATTATTTCAGTGTTGGGAGTGTTTGTGTTAAGTTTGTGGGTGCATGTGTGAAGTGTTGGCGGTGCATGGCTTAAGTGTTAGGGGTACAGGTGTTTAGTGTTGGGGGTGCATATGTTAAGTGTTGGGAGTGCGTGTGTTAAGTGTTGGGAGTGTGTGTTTTAAGTGTTAGGGGTGCAGGTATTAAGTGTTGGGGTGCGTATGTTAAGTGTTGGGGTGCATGTGTTAAGTGTTGGGGTGCGTATGTTAAGTGTTGGGGTGCATGTGTTAAGTGTTGGGGGTACAGGTATTAATTGTTGGGTGCAGGTATTAAGTGTTGGAGGTGCATATGTGTTAAATGTTGGTAGTGCTTGTGTTAAGAGTTAGGGGTGCAGGTCATAAGTGTTGGGGTAGCATGTGTTCAGTGTTAGGGATACAGTTGATAATTGTTGGGGGTGCGTATGTTATTTTTTTATTTTGTTATTTCTTCTTTTTTTACGTTGGAGCCTATATCACCTGTAGGCTATTTTTTCTTTTGGGGCTCAGGTGATTGGCCCCTGCACATTCTGGAGGGCTGTGATGGTTGGCCCTTGCCCATAGAGGCGCAGGCTGGAGTTTTATAGTGACACCTGTGGTCTATTGGTGAATATCACGTTTTCTGTGATGTTCGGATCCTCAGTCAGGTTCATGCTGCCACCTGGTGCTCCCTCCGCCGCACTTGTAGTCGCATGCAGTCGAAAGAACAAGTATGCTGCATGCGGTCGTCTTCGGCCACTTGACGATGGATTTGACAGTTGTTCCTTGGTGGGACCTGCACTCGGGACCTTGTGCTCACCTACCGGGTTCTTGTCAACCACGTTAAAGATGGCCGAAAGAGTTGCAGGATTCGAACTTGGGATATCTAGTTCACCACTCCAAGACGCTAACCACTCGGCCACCGCCTCCCCAGGTGTTGTGGGTACAAGTGTTAAATGTTGGAGGTATGTATTAATTAAGTGTTGGAGGCAAGTGTTAAGTGTTTGAGGCATGTTTTAGGTGGAATTTACATTTACAGTCATCAGCAATGACTGATAAGGTATTACATACTCATATAAGTGAACAAACTTTGTTGTTCTCATCATACTCTCTGCATTGATTTTCCATCATCTTACAGCATGTTTAACCATGTTTAGAGGGTACTGATTTAGGAAGGTATATAAGTGGCAATATAGTGGGACTCTTTGAGACGAGGAGGCCTGGCAGTGGCGAGATTAGCAGTGGTAGTCCATGGGCCGGACCAGATATCGGCACCACCCAAGGTGGCAAAACTATAGATGTGCCATTTTGTTTGTTGCATCAATAGACGTAAAATAATGTATGATAGCCTTTCCATGTTGGTAGCTTTACGGTATATTTTTGTGAAAAACCCACTTTCATAGGGTAGTTTTTTCATATTTTCCGTTTTTATTTATGAAACGGTGCATCGTAGGCATAAAGGGTATATAGACTAAGGATTTAGTAAACTTAATTCTGCACAGGTTTGTATCCATGCATTTTTGCTATATATGTCATAGTTTTTGGGCAAATGAAGTCGGAAGTTAAGGGCATGTTTTCATCAAAATTGAAAAAAATGCGTATCCCAGCCATATTTCGTTCAATAACTCTAAAACAAGTAATTTCTCGATAAAATACCATAGAGATGAGATTGTAGGGTGATGATTCATCTTTTAAATGATCCTCTTATTATTCTTCAAATGTTATATATTGACGTCTAAGAGGCTAAAAACAAAAAACTATATATTCACAGAAATCCATATCTTGATATCATTTACGTCTTAAGCCTTGTATATTACCAGAGTATTTACGTTGAAAGAACTGGAAAAAAATGTTTTTTAATCCATGTTTTTGTCTGTTGCAGATGGACGAGCTGAATGATGGCGGACACTGAGCACTCTTGTACTGATCCGACTCCAAAGCGCCCGCGGCTAGAGTGCATCATTCATTGTTCCGATGACAATGAAAACCTAATTTCACCACAATCTGTCGACTCCTGGAAAACTCTCCTCCGGGCAGCTCAAATACGGCGTCATGAGCCCATATTGGAGTTGGCTGAAGACACTCCCGAAGGAGAGATCCCTGCTCTCAATTACCACAGCAAATGTCGCAGCATCTTCACGATGAAGAAAGCACTAGATGGCATCCTTGCTCAAAAAGAGAAAACTACCAATGGCTGTCCATAGGATAGCAACCCTGCAAGGGCTGGTCGTGCAATCCCTAGCACTTCAAGAACATATGAATCAGAGTGCATATTTTGCCAGAAAACAAACAAGTACGCCAAACGACAGAAGACTCGAGAGGTGTTGGTGAAGTGCAGAGAACTGAGAGCTGATGCTAGGATCAGGAATGCCGCCACAAAGAAACTGGACAGCAGAATACTTGGCATCGTAAGCAGAGATATTGTGGCCGCTGAAGCACACTACCACAGGTCCTACTATAGATTCTACACACGGGGCGAAACTTCACAGCAGGAGGGTGCTGTCAGTGCCGATGACAAAGAAGATGAAGATATATATGAGGCGGCTGTTAGTTAGTCACACAGTGAGCTCTTTCATTACATCAGAATGGAACTTTTCGGTACCCCAAAGGTCCTGATGATGACTGATGTTACCTCTAGACTTGTGGCATCCATGAAGAGCTTTGGTGTGGACCAAATGCAGGACTCCACCAAAAAGCACCTACGGCAAAGGATTGAGAAGGAGTTTGGTGGATTTCTTCACATCATCCAAGATCATAATGGCAAACTTCTCATCTATCCAGACAGCTTAACTGTGCAGGAACTTGTCAGGGAAAACCAATCTCTAAAGAAACAGTTGAAGACCCTGTCCAAGAGGTGATGCCCAGGAACTCCAAACAAAGGCTGCCAAGCAACTCAGGGCTGACATCAAGACCAAAGCCAAAGATGTCAACCAATCCTGGCCACCAGAGATAGAGAGTGTCAAACCTGATATCGTTCCAGAATCACTCTGGCATGATGTATTCTGGCAGCAGGAGCAACAAGAGCAGAAGCAGCGCCGCAGGGGCAACAGTGTCAACGAGCTGCGCTACCAGCTCTTCTGTGCAAAGAGAGGGGAAACAGAGTCAAGCCAGCTGCCACCATGCAGAGACTGCCTCTTCCTACACGCACAGAGAGCCAACTTCCAGGCTGCTATCTGGAGACGCTGTTTAGAGCCCAAGGCCAACGTGCCAATCTCCAGTGAGCATGGCTGGACTGAAGAAGACGGGAAGCTGAACATCCTCTGGATGCGTTCGGCCCCAGCACCAGAGGTGGTGTTGGAGCTACTGGCTTGCAAGTGTTCACGGGTTTGCAAGCTGCCTGACTGTGCATGCCTGGTCAATGGCCTCACATGCACTGATATGTGCAAGCTCCAGACCTGCACCAACCAAGCAGTGCAGCAGCAGGAACCCGACCTTGAGCCGGATTTTGAGGATTCAGAGGATGAGTAAACGGTACAGCAGATACATATGTTTCTGGCGCTTCTATGCATGTCTAAAGGCTCCATATGACTCAACAAATTATTAATACAATAGTTTCAAGAATATTAGTCCTTGTTATGTTCACAAGAAGTCGCATAGAAGTACACATTCAGACTTCATTGCATATGGTAGCGACACATTTCTGTTCATTAGTATTAGTGTTTTAACTTTTATGTCATTTAACCTGATGCCAGCTTATTATGTTATTGTGTGTATATCTATAATAATATAAGCGAAAGTGTGTCTGTGTGTGTGTGTGTGTGTGTGTGTGTGTGTGTGTGTGTGTGTGTGTGTGTGTCCGCTCCAGGTGCCGCCCCCTGTGGCGGAATCCCCTCATATGGCACAGTTTTGGAACCGGCTCGAGCAGGGGAAGGTTTTAAGCCCATTTATGAGATGATCCGATCACTTCTTTTTTCTTTTTTTTAGCAGCCTATTAGCGAGAATTGTGAAAAAAAAGTGGGTTGCCAGAATTGAGGAAACCTTGATGTAGGGTGATGGGTAATGGGTGAGTGAATGGGTGGGGTGATGGGTAATGGGTGTGGGGTGATGGGTGAGTGAATGGGTGGGTGGTGATGGGTGATGGGTGAGGGAATAGATGGGAGGTGATGGGTAATGGGTGAGTGAATGGGTGTGTGGTGATGGATAATGGGTGAGTGAATGGGTGGGGGGATGTGGGTAATGGGTGAGTGAATGAGTGGGGGGTGATGGGTAATGGGTGAGTGAATGGTTTGGGGGTGATGTGAATAGGTTGGCGTTAATACATACATTTCTACATTCATGATTTCAGGAAAGCTAGAAGGGGCTATCTGGAGAGTCTGTGTTTGGTGGGCCAAAGGCCCACCAAACACAGGTGGTGGGCCAAAGGCCCACCAATAGCTATCCGCAGGAGCTAGCCAAAAAGTCCGCCCGGAGGGCGGCTTTGCGGCTAGTTAACAAATAAAACTGTAATTGAATGAACTTCGATTTTGAAAATTTTCAGAAGGTTAACCTATAGTAATATCACTTTCACAGTTGCGGATGTCCGTAGTTGAGTGCCGTTGGGTGCGGCTATAAAAGTCGCAATTACTAGCACTAAGCTACCACCTAGCAAGGCCTATCATATCAAAATATATCCTATAGACATGGGGGAATATAAAAAACATCACTAGGCCTTGCCACCTCGGATGGTACCAAAAAAGTTATTTGGGGGGTCCGGCCCATGGACTATGGGGGTTACACTTACGTACAACTGGTCTGGCATGAATGATGATACCAATCTCCGGGGAGTAGATATAGGTTTCTCCATTAAACTGCAGCCGTCTGTTGATGAGGTTACTCCGGTTGATGAGCGTATAATGCGGATGAAGATGAAACACACTCTGGGTTTCATGTCTCTTGTTGCAGTGTAATTTCTTACCGAAATATGTAAAACTGAAGAGAAGGAGATGTTCTACACCAAACTCGGCTCTGTATTAGACCAGTGTTCTCCTCGGGACACAATCATTGTCTTGGGCGACTTCAATGCTACTACTGATATTGTGAGGGCTGGCTATGAGTTATGTGCTGGTCCCCATGGCTCTGGTACATTTACAGCTCTCTCCTTCTGAATTTCGCTAGGCCCATAAGGCTGATGTCGCCTCCGTGGAGTAGTGGATAGCGCGTCTAGCTACGAATCTTAGGGCCCTGGTTCGAGTCCATGCCAGGAGAGTCGGTGGCCAGCCTAACCAGCTTTGTTCATCCTCCCTTACGGGGTAAATAAATGGGTACCTGGGAAAACCTGTGGAAGGTAACTGTGATAATCCGGATGTAACACTAGCCCTGTGTCCCGGGGTAACGGGTTATCACCCACCACAGGCTCAAAGGCTAATGCGATGGAGATGAGCACCAAGGCCACGCGCAGCATAGCGTATTCCCCCATCTTTACCTTTATAAGGCTAAGAATTGCAGGTTCTTGGTATCAGAGACCAGGGCTGCTTTTGAGAAGAAGAATTTGAGCGGCTTGCGCCGTTCAGGTTTCTGTACTCCTCTATCAAACGCTTTTGGGCGCCTCGCAGTGGTATGTAAACAAATCCCCGCCGTTACCATGGAAACGACGACGCCACAGCTCAGACTGTGGGCTTTTGACCTCACCATTTTCCTCTACTGCCCTCTATCTGCCCACGCACAGTACGGAAGTGTAATGGCGTACGCTGTAGCTACCTGACGACTATTTGATTATTGTTGTAATGGTAATTGTCGCTGAGAGAGGTGAAATACTAGGAATCTCGGGCATCGTCAACCAACTACCGTCAATAACACTATAGTCGCCACTGCACTTTTGTCGCCAAGCGCTAAATATTACTAATTTTAGCATCACTATAGACTTGTATGTGCCATTGAAGACAGGTACTTAATATAAACTACTGTGCATGCCTCTTTAGTGGCACATACAATTATGTATCTGTAGTGATGATAAAATTCGTAATATATGGCGCCTGACGACATATATGTGCAGTGGCGACTATAGTGTTATTGGCGGTAGGGTGTAGGGATACGTGAACAGGTTTATGAAACTGTCGCCAATAGGAATTCTCGCAGAAACACCAACTGAGACCTGTCGCCGACGTGGTACACTCGCCGACGCGGAAATTTTTGGTAACAGTTCCACTTGGAATATATGAAAATGAAGAATAAAGTGTATTTCATTGTTGGATACCACCATGCCACCTGGTATGTAATCTCTGAATGCAGAAATACTGTTAAAAGCTTATTAAATGTATATATTGTGTACTGTAATATCATGCAAGATCAAGAACTGGAACTGTCGACGAAAATAGGCAGATGAAATGAAATGAAAATATGACAGTGCTAATATGATTTGACTAATGCTTCATGTTCGCTTATAATGTCAGATTACTGTGATAAATAATGCTGTTATGTATATGCAGGTTGTTTTCTCCTCTAACTCAGAGTTATGTACATATTTATATAGCTAACCTGCCACTTATAGAGATAATCTGCAGGCATATTTTTACAGCAACAGGACATTCTGAAACAGAACTCCCCATTGTTTATATTTTTGTTTTGTCAAACATTATTATTTTCAACTTAACTAATTCAATTTACCTAAACTAAATCAATTGCTAAGATACCTAGCTTTTCAATGAAATCTAGATTGTTTAGTAGCTGTCTATTAAATTATCAATCGTATTATCACATATCATTGCTGCCACATATTACACATCTGGAGCTGAAATACCTCCTCCGCCACCCTCGCCCGGGCCCTATATATGCATCCTAACTAGTAAAAATATAACCACCAAAATTCCATTTTTACCTAATAACCTAACTACCCTAACTGGTGGGTGAAGAAGGGGTATTTAAGATTAAGGCGTATGCAGTATTTCTGTATAATGAAAAGGTATAAATAATTGAAATCACAACAAAAGAAATGGTAAATATGCATTTTCAACCAATACTCCCTATTGACCAATACTCTTCTGAAATAACTGGCGGAACATCTTAAGAACAAGGGCTCCACGCTAAGCTGACCCAAATGTTGGCTCTACGTATTATACTTACTGTCCTTAACACATCTGTTAATATTTTAATGAGTGCCGATCCTTACTTTGCCTACATGGCCGATATTAAATTTCAGGTTCCTGAGAAAAACTAAGTCCAGCGAGATGCGCAATGGACGACGAGTTTGAGAAAGTAGTGCGAATCTAAGTGGTAGGTATAACCTAGGGGTTGGTCAAGGGGGGACGGAGGCCCCCCCCGTTAGGTTAGAGTAGGTTAGGCTAGGTTAGGTTAGGGCGGGTTAGGTTAGTGCACAGCACGAGGGGCTCGAAGAGGGGTGCTAGGTGGTTAGGTCTGTAGAGTTTGTCATGTTTAGAATAAAGGCTCAAACTCCTATCTTCTTCTTATAGCCAACAAGCTTGGGGACATGGTGGAAACCGGGGTTTTTGGGTGGGGGAGCACACACATAAGGGAAATATTGCCCCCCACAAAAAAAATTCCTTAAACTAGGGAAATTTCCCTAGTTCATGGACTTTATCGGGGAAATATTTCCCTTATATGTGTGCTCCCCCACAAAAGGAGCACACTCATAAGGGAAATATGGCTCCCCCAAAAAAAATCCCTAAACTATGGAAATTTCCCTAGTACATAGACTTAATTGGGGAAATATTTCCCCGATAAAGTTCATGAACTAGGGAAATATCCTAGTTTAGGGATTTTTTTGTGGGGGGCCATATTTCCCTTATGTATGTGCTCCCCCACCCAAAAACCCCGGTTCCCCACCATGTCCCCAAGCTTGTTGGCTATAAGAAGAAGATAGAGGGTGGAGCCTTTGTTCCTTTGTTCTTAAGATTTACCTAACTAGCGGGGCTACACCATCCAGACCTAAACTAACCTAGCTAACCTGGGCATTGATTACATAACCTTAGCTCACTGAGGCAGGGGGTTTCGCTCACCCCCAGATCTTTCATGTTATTTTTTATTTTTTATTCCTGCCGGCGGTAAATGTGCAGTTTCAACCAATACTCTCCTGGCATAACTGGGGGAGCTGTTCTCCCCCAGAACCCCCCACTAGTTAACAAACCTAGCCTGGGCATTGATTACGCAACCTTACCTCACTCCCCCAGACCACCTTGTGTAATTTTTTGTATGGGTCATAAATACTCCTTAGCGATGAGAACAAAACGTGCAGGATACTTAACCAGCGATCCTGTATTGGTTTAAACTGCACATATACCCTGCCAGCTATTGTAGGGGTTTAAAATACTCCTTACTCATGAGAATGAAACGTTCAGGATATCTAAAACCACCGATCTTGTATTGGTTTAAACT
>JACEEZ010020216.1:133691-138691 GCA_016584305.1 Chionoecetes opilio
GTGCCGATGACAGTGACGTCGGCGCCTGTGTCTGGTAACATCTGGAGCCTTGAAGTAGACTCGCCGTACACCAGGTGAACGCAGACCGGGGTGGGAGTCATGGCACTTGAAGGTGAGACATCTGTTACGCTACGACAGTTGCTGTATTTACGCCGTGGAGTGGGTGATGCGCGACCAACGTTTAACGCGCCACCCTGACCATCGTGACTAGGCGTGTTGCGGCAGAGCCTGTCGTAGTGGCCAGTTCTGGTGCAGAGGCGACATTGGGCGGTTTTGGCGGGACACCTGTCAGTCCCCGCCCAATGACCTTGACGCCCGCAGTTGTAGCAAGAAGCGGCGCTGACCGGGCACTTGGGGCCGTGTCGACGCGCGCAAGACTGGCAGGGGTGAGCATAGTTGGGAACCGCTGTTCTATGTTGAGTCTTCCCGCGATGACCTGAAGGTGGCTGTTGAAGTGAATGAGGCGTCTTGTCGTGACGTCTGCCTTTCTTGTAGGTAGACATGACGCGCAGTTGGCTTGGTGACGAGTGAATAGCGGAGGCTGTATGGCGGGTGGCTTCGAATGAACGGCAACAGGTGACCACGTCTTGGAGAGAGGCGCCTGTGTCGAGGGAGATAAGGCGTTGAATCAGCTCTTCATCTCGCAAAACCCATAAACAGAACCATTTCAATTGGATCTCCGCGCACGTATAGCATTACCAGTTGCATAGGCAGTGGTGACCCCGGGTCGGATGGTAGGCTCTGGGGGTTCACTTGGGGGCTGTGAGGGTTTGGGCCCTCCCCCTGGTGCCCCGGGCGGATTTTTATATTTACCCCTTTTGGATTAGATTCATGCCCCCCCCCGTTCCTCCGATGCACTCGCAATCAGGTAAGTTGTAGGTGGGCATGTGGTGTTCTTGGGCCACTCGCGGTGCGAAGGTTTTGGGGTTTTCTTGGGGGATCGGCTCAGGTCAGAGAACGTATCGAAACGCTAACCACTCCCTACCGCCCCCCCCCAAGGGTATGGTTCCCCCTTTAAAATGTGGTGGTTCCATCCCCTTTTTTTTGGGCCCCCATCTTTTTTTAATTTTGGAGTCAAAAGGTCGTTGTTTTTGGCTTTCTATCCCTTGTAATGAAAATCGAGGTGATAGGGCAATGGGAAGAAGCTCCCTTCTTTTTTTTTGTATTTTTTTTAAAGCCGTTTTTTTCTTTCTTTTTTCATTTGGTTCTCTCTCCCTTATGGGTTGGGATCGGCGAAAGGAAGTTGGTCTATAGTTGGGCTTTAGCGACGTTTTCCCTCACCCCTTCCCCGCCTCTTCTTACAGCCTAAACCCGGGGGGTTTACAAAATGAGTATTTTAATTCTAGAAACCTGGAGGGAGGCGGTCGCCCCCGCTGAAAAACCCAAAATTTGGACTTTTATCAATTTGCTTGGCTTTCTCCTTCCTCTTCTACCTCTCAATCACTCCTAAACACCTGACCCTTCTATCTTCTGCGACTTACTTACCTGTTTCTCCTCGTTTTTTTTTTCCCTTATATATGCAGATAGTGAAAGTATTGGGGGTTTTGATAAAACAAGCAGGGTTTGGGCCCCGCATAGACTATGCCTGGTATTTTTAGATTTAGGGCTCTCAGATTCGACCTGTGACAAAATGGGGGCCTTTTTCAAGAGGGCCCCCCCTCGCTTATTTGAAATTCTTTGATATTGTAGGTTAAATAAATTCTAGGTGGGAATTTTTTTCCTTTGTATTATAATCATACATCAAAATTTTTTAACTGTCCACATAACATTGAAATGGCGATAATTCTATTTGACTAAAAAAAAATTTTATCTTTTTTACGCCCATGTTACGTTTTTGAAATCGGGACCACTTCGTAAAGTGCGTCAAACAACCCAAGCTTTTCTTCTGTTTTTGTAGGTACAAGGACACAAATAGCTTTTATAGTCTAATTGCAAGTCAATGGGAGGGAATTGGGTTCCAAACAGTAATAACTGTTCTCTGTGACCGCTCACTCAGAGACGTCCACCGCACTGACAAGGCTTACACGAAGACCGTTTCTGGCATTTGCAGCGTCCTCGCAGCCAATCGAAAGATTTTCCCTAAGCTCTGATCTTCTGGTAGGGTTCCCCGGTTATCTCCACCCACCACCGGGTTTTCTTGTTCCACCCCATTCATTTTGGTCCCCGGAAGCTCGGGACAGGGGTCATCTTGGGGGCCCAACAGTACCGTGGTAACGCTCTCTTGGTGTTTGGAGAGTGCACCTGTGTGGAGGCAGCCCATCATAGCTCTGCCTTTCTTGCTAAACAGCTTTTTTCCTTTGCCTGGTTCACACCCTCCTCTGTTCGGTGCGATCGTACAGCAGGACCACAAATCGCTCCAGTGGTTGCATCCCTCTCAAGGGCACGTGGTCTGGCATGGCACCCGGGCCCAAATGTGGTTGAGCCCTCCATGGGGTAAAGGGTGTCCCATGCAGTCTTCTTCCCCCTGCCCCCAAAACGGACACCGTGCCCAATCCTGAAAGCGTGGAACATCGGCAGGCCACACTGGGTCAGGCCAAGGTTTTTTGGGATCTCATGACGCGATAACCTGAAGCTTTTCCCCGCTCCAAAGGCAATCCACATTTTTAAGATTTTGGCGTTTGGGCTATGCAGGGCCAGGCAAACCACTCTGTATCAACTGTGCGTATTGCCCTTTGCTGTCCCCTGTTGTAGGGGCATCCTGTGGGGTGCAGGAGGATACGATTCACCTCCTCATGCTGCATGGCGCTAGAGCTGACCGTCCTGGCGATTGGGGCAAAGAACCCCCAGTGCCTTTTTGTGGTGATGAATTTTTTTGGGTGTCAATGTCTGCCACGTTAAAAGCCAGGAAAAAAACACTCCGTCTTGTTTGTCGGATGGGAAAACTCTTGCCAGTTTCCAGGAACTGCACTTGATGTCGACTCGTCTCCTAACTCTCTTTCCTCTCTTGCTCGATGTCCCCCTTTAAAGCTGTCTGCCATGTAAAATCCCCCCATGTCTAGTCTGTCTACATTAAAGCGGGTTTGGGGACTAGGGGCACGAAGACTCATGGCATAACCTTGGAATGTCTTTGCTCCCTGGTCGCAGCATGTTGATGATGGCAGCACTATCCAGGTTTTTTACCGTACTCTGGGGGGGGAGAGATCTTCTTTCCTGGAAAAGGGTTTTCCAGCAGGCATCAGTCAACCTTGTTCCATTCCGGGCCACCATCGAACAGAGACGGGGGCAGGCCTGGTTTTTCGGCTGAAAGAACTCGTCCAAATCCCCATGGGTATCGGGGAGGCAATTACAGCCTGGAAAAGAGCGAAAGTCTTCTTCAGGGTGACATCTGACTGTTTCCTTGCTTCTCTCTGACGGTGGGCGGCTGAAAAGATGGAGGTTGTTCCGTTTGAGGGGATCGTGATACACTGTCGGGTTCACAGCCTCCTTAAACTATTCTCATACTGCTCGGCCAATTTTCCCATCTGCCGCCTTGCCCTGCCACTGCTGTTCCACAACGCCCCTCTGCTGTCAGCAAGAATCATGCTGTTTCCAAAACGGGTTCCCATCTCTTCCCATGGCTGGGCTCAGGATCGCCTCTTGTGAAATGCCATCTGTGCTTTTCTTCGTTCATGGTGACTCCATCTGTGTCCTGTCTCTTCTCGGTTGATCCCTCGATTTCCCTGAATTAAACGGCCCTCTCGGGGCAATACCCCCCAGCGACGAAGAGCTGCAGGTTTCTCCGTCAGGCCCACCCAACCCCGTTTCCCTTTCCGGGAAACATTGTTCTGTCATTTGGGGAGTCAATGGGGCAAAACAACACCAGAGAATCTACGTTTGACTTCCTTTCGACAAAGTTTCCCCTTTAAAACTCAGCAAGACTCGGGGTGACTGCTTCAGTAATCATGTCTCGTAGGTGGATCGGGACCCATCTGATATGTTATGGGCCAGGGGGAAGAACCCAAGGGCGATCTTAGACAGGGCCCTATGAGAGCAGGGAAATCGGCCCCAATATCGCTCTCACTTATACCATCACACCACTCCCGCAGGGGAATACCAGAATTGGAAATTGAGGACAGCATCGGGCCTTGCTCAAAACTCTTCAATGGCACCCTTCTTTGCTCTTCCCAAAGGGCTGGTGTACTCCCTTAGGCACTCTGCTGAATAATACAGGCTCTGGCTTGACTTGTGAGCCCCTCTTTTGCGTGTCACTGGGTGCTTTTAGAACGAATCTGCTGTTCCCTGGAGCAACCCCCGGGCCCGACGGTGTCCTGTCCAGCCGCTGCCCCCCAGAAGATCCCAAGGCTTGAGGGGCGCCATCTCGATTGTAGGCCCCAAACATCACTACAAACAAACCCCGCCCAAATTGTAGGGCCCGCTCCATTGGATCTTTCTTTGGGGCCCAATGTAGAGTGGCTGGTCCATGTGAGGACTGGGGGTCTGGCCGGGGTTTAGGGCATAATGCCGTCTTCACGGCCATCGAGTAGGGATCATGCTAGGATTTTGCTCGTCATTGAAAAAGGGGTTGCAAGGCTGAGACCACATTCATGTCTTCTGGGTCGTGCGCTTGCTGGCTTTTCATGGTAGCAGCCCAAATCATCTCATCCTCCTTCGGGGGTCAAGTGCACCACCCCTTCAGGTGCTCCCCCGCTGTACGCAAAAAAAAACATAATTATTTAAAAAATTAAAAATATGTACAGTGGTAATTTGTCTTGATTTTTTAATTAAAATGGGATAATGTTTAATGAATAAAGTGAAACCTACCGATATTCCTTCCGCAAGGGGTTGAGATTGAGCTGACAGTCTGCCGTTTGGACCCTTTTTGCTTTGGCACCGGTGGGGGTTGCCTTGAAGAGGGAAAAGGAGTACTTGGTGAGGTCTCGGGAGAGATCTGACTCTTCTTTGGGACCACACATCACGATGGGGGTTGGGGAACAGCCCGGGAAGCTCCCTGAATCGTTGTCTGGGTGTTGGAACAGCGATATTTCCGTTCCTGGAATGATCGTGCGCCTGGTTAGCTGGGG
>JACEEZ010020217.1:0-46714 GCA_016584305.1 Chionoecetes opilio
CATCTGCTATTACTGCAAAAAAGGGTGCTGATATGGCTTCTTTGACTATAGTATCACTCACACAGTCAGCAACAGCTTGCAAAAGAGAATTCTGACTGAAACCTGATATATATTTTGCATTTCTTGGAACCTTTTTACTAAGTACGAACTTTTCAGACTCCTTGCTTACTAAGTCAAAGATCTCTAGAAAGACACCCTTATTTAATGAACTTTCAGATTCATCATGACCCCTGAATGCCATGTTAGTTTTAGCTGCTGTAATGACAATGTTTAAGAGTTGTTTTAATATAGCCTCTGTTATCCAGAACTGCTGTTTGTGTTGGCTGTCGAGTTCTGATGAACTCTACCATGCAGCTGTGAAATCTTAAAGTTGAGCCATTTTTCCATTGCATGTACATGATACGTGGATTCTCCGTGCTTTGTTGCTTTTACATGCATCTTTTTCCAGGACCTAAAACCTTCGTTGGTGAATGTTACTTCTTTTGTGACATTACCGCCAAAAAGCCTACATGGAAAACAATAAATTCGGTCACTTGTCACAGAGTATTCAAGCCACTCATACCTTTTATACCACTCATATTGGAAAGACCTGGTCTGAGAACCAGACTGTACTTTAGGATACACTTTAAGTCTCGGCTGCGTGGGTCCTTCTTCAGGTTTTGTGGCTAGATCCTGCACCTGTTCCATAACAGGTGTGGGTATATCAGGATTATCACTTGTATCTATAGAATATCTCTATAATAGAATATACTTAGTAATTTCAAGGTTTGTTAGCAAACATATTTCAACATTTAAATGAAACATCAAACCAATTTTTCTATAAAAGTGTGAAAAATAAGGTTTTGCTCTGGCATGGAAAATTGGATAAATATTCCTTTTTATTGTTTTTGGGTAGCAGGCTACTAGCAGCAATTTTGGGGGGGCCGAGTCCTTGACTTGGGGGGGCTAAGTCCCCCTTAGCCCCCCCGCGGTGACGCCACTGGTTATGGGTCCATCGTGACCGATCGTGACGCTCGTGACCCGCTCGGCCGAGGCCACGAAAAGTTAATGCGTGCACAAAAAAATCGGGAAGCTCCCCGATGTTTGTACCCAACGCAGCGCTATCTTAAAGTAGTCGTCCAGACCCATTTTTTTTTTGCCGAATTATGTTGAATGTACATTCAAAACACCTAATCCACCAAAAATAATTGATTTCCAGGCCTTATTTCCGTAAAAACACGACTTTTGTAAAAAGCGCGCGAAAAAAAAAATCTTCCCTCCAACAGGGCTACGACTGTTATTGATGACGTCAGAATAGGGACGCCCGCAGACACTCTGTCTGGCACCTGTCGGCAAATGTTATGATGAGCGATTGTACTTCGGTGTCAGACAGTGAATCTGTCGCTGTGACAGATTTAGAGTACGATGCTCAATCTGACACCGAAAGAAATGACGCTGGTCGCGTATACTATGAGGAAAACGAACCTCAGATTGTCATGGGATCCTATATGTTTGAGCCCGAGTACGAGGTGGATTAACAGGTGTCTCTTTATCTTTCTTTATCTGTCTCTTTATCTTGGCAGGAGGTATGAGATGTGCACTCGCGCGTATGTCCCCCGGTGAAATTATGAATTATTTAATCATAATTTCTACTAGTTATGGACAATTACAGTATCTTATAAGTTTTAACTACACAATCGATATTAATAAACGGCTGTTATTTACCAAATAAGCAGTACATGAGAACAGCAGGGCTGTCATAAGCAATAATGTCAAGGGCTACTTGGCATTATGTCGGCGAGGGGGAGGCAAGGTGGGTAGGGATGGGTGCCGTGCGAGGCTACATCAGCTGTGTCCCTCCTTCTCCCGCCCAGATTAGCGACAGTGTTTAGTTTGAGAGAGTTAAAATCATGACTTATTTAGTATCAATTTGAGAGAAATAAGCTGTAGACCGTGTTGTACGCTTACGGTAATGTGAAGTATTATTCTGGATATGGGGCTGAATAATCCCCATATCCAGAACCCCATATCCAGAATAATCTCATACTCCTGCCTCCCGCTAGCCGTGAGTTACATGACGGCCGCGGTAATTCTTTCTCACTCCATGTCACGTAAAGGAAGCTCAGAAAGCATATGGGTATAGAGCATTTTGTTCTTAGAATAATTCGGTTTATCTCCTGTATCAACATTTGCATAAACTCGTGTTACACCCTGTATTTATCTCTGTTTAGTGTCTCTCTGATCAGCGCGGGAAGATGAGCCTCCCTAATGCTACGTCCACCGAGCCTGAGCCTGAGCGTCTCCCAAACCTTGAGAGCGTTTTAAAAAACTCGGGGAATTTGCAGATTTTGTTTGCGGATTATTTAAAACGGCTGACTGGATACAAAAAGTGACGACGTATTGTTGATATACTCGTAATGGCTATATTTTGTTTGGGCATTAAATCAGGAATGATGAAATGGTCTGGACGATTACTTTAAGTCTATCGTGACGCTATCGTTATCTATGTAGCAGCTTCGTGACACTACCGTGATCGTCTTATGTCTATCGTGACGATAAGAAACCGTTACGCGCGACTTGTTCCCCACCCTCCCCCCCCTTTTTTGCACCCCCGTTCCGTCTTCCCCCCCCCTTTCTCATTCACCTTACCCTCCGCGCCTCTCTACCCCCTACTCCCTCATAACGTGATGACAACCACCCTCCCTACTCCATCGCCACGCGGTGACACCACCCTCCCCCTACTCCCTCGCCACATGTTGACACCCCCACCCCCTTTTAACCAATCATATCCCCCACCAACTACGAAAAACGCCTTCTACATGCCCAAGCCCCCTCCCCCCGTTTCCCCCCAAAACATCAGCACCCCCTTCGTATTACACCCCCCTCCCCCGTTTCCCCCCCTTCTCCATCACCAACACGTACCCACCCTGTTTCTCCCACCTTCATCTCTTCTTCTCCATCACCATGGCAATACCCACCCACGTGTGAGGCATGTCTCTTGACGCTATCGTGATACGTTCATGGCACCGTCAAGGCACGTTGTGGTTATCGTAGCTCTATCGTGACGACAAAATGCCCGTTGTTTTTTCATTCGTGACGTAGTCGTACAACTGTCATGACTCCACCCGTGACCATCTTACGACCGTCATGACACATACGTACAGGCAGCGTGACTTTTGTTGTGAGGCTATCGTGGTCTGCGTTTTTCGTGGTCAAATTTCACGATAGCGTCAATAAGCAAATTGGTGGCGCTATCGTGGTTCGATTATGGAATGTGTGACGGGGGCTTAGCCGTATGTAGTTCCGTAGTGTCTCCGGATCTTCCAAGCTAAATTTCCCCTTACCAGTCTATAATACTTTGCTCTCGGTCTTTCTTCTTGCAAGCCAAGAACGAGTCCACTTGCGTTTTTTTTGGCAAAATAATGTGCCAAAACACACAAATTGAGTCCTATACAAGCCAGACTAAGACTTGTGCACGATCCATAGTGTTTTTTTTTGGGGCGCGGGTCTAGGAAGATGCCGGCCGGTAGGAAGATGCTCGTAGCCGAAATGCCGTGTGACAAGTC
The DNA here is from genome assembly GCA_016584305.1 of Chionoecetes opilio. NCBI lineage: Eukaryota > Metazoa > Arthropoda > Malacostraca > Decapoda > Majidae > Chionoecetes > Chionoecetes opilio. Next base: position 3,546 of record JACEEZ010020217.1, read on the forward strand.
GCACACCTTTTGCCACACAGTACGGGCATCTTTTGGTAGCAAGATACCAAAAGATGCCGGAAAATATTGCTCGTGTGACATGGCCTTAAGTTTGACGTTTGGGCCACAGTGTTACCTTTTCTATCTTGTTGTTTAAAGGTAACTGGGTTCAACCCATTAACATGTAGCGTCAATGGCCTGTAGGGGTGATTGCCAAGGTCTGGTATGGTCAATACAAAGTAGTCGAGGGGTTTCTTTTAGGCTTTTTAAATATATAAGTACCAGTAAACGGGGATTACAATATAAAGTTATCTAAAATAATATAAGCGAAAGTGTGGTGTCTGTGTGTGTGTTCGCGATAGGTGCCGCCCCCCGTGGCACAATCCATCATATGGCACAATTTTTGGAACCGGGTCGAGCAGGGAAACATTTTAAGCCTATTTATGGATGACCCCGATCACTTTTTTTTCTTTTTTTAGTAGCCTATTAGCGAGGATTGTGAAAAAAAAGTGGTTGCGAGAATTGAGGAACCTTTGATGTAGGGTGAGGGTAATGGGTGGGATGATGGGTGATGGGTGAGTGAAGGGTGATGGGTGAGGGAATAGGTGGGGGGTGATGGGGTAAGGGTGAGTGAATGGGTGTGTGGTGATGGGTAATGAGTGGGGGGTGATGGGAAATGGGTGGGGGGTGATGGGTAATGGGTGGGGGGAATCATACATTTATACATCCATGATTTCGGGAAAAGTTAGAAGGGGCTATTGGAGAGTCTGTTTTTGGGTGGGACTTCGGCCCCCCAAAAACCACAGGTGGTGGACCGGGGCCCCAGCAATAGCCCTCCGCAGGAGCTAGCCAAAAAGTCCGCCCGGAGGGGGGCTTTGCGGCTAGTGTAAATATGTTCAATGTGAAGAAGAGCGACTAGTCATAGGTTCCTACGGCCAAAGAACTTAAGTCTTACGACAGGCCTGAACCTTTCAGTGACAACAGCGTGTAACCCCCACGGGTTACTCAGAGGGAATCGCACGTGAGTGTATAGAGGCTGCGACGTAGTATCAGCGATTTTTGGAATTGGCAAAAAGACAGCCTGGAATGCATGGATCAGTGAAAAGATGAAAAGGGGGGAGGTGATTGTTAGAAGAGAACGGCGACATATGAAGACGCGTTCATGTGGGCTAAATGGGTTATAGTGGACGAGAACTGCGCGGTTGATCGTTACCGCCGTTACCACTTCACAGATTATTTTTTGCTTAGTATAATGTGCAGTATAAACTCATTATTGCATGCGAAACCCTTTTTAAAACATATACATATTGAAGAAATTATAAGAGTTGTCTAATAATGCATAGACACACCCCGACCTGCCTCCCCACCCACCCCATCCTTAGGAGGTTAGTAAGTTTTGGTGATGTTAATATTCTCGTCAGTGATCGAAGGGGTCGGAGCCCTCCCGTTAAAACCCTTTGCTGGGCGAGGCACACTTGTTTTCGTATAATTACGTCACTTCCTGGTTTCTGAAACACTGACTATTATTTCCGGGCCCAAATTTTTTACAGCTTTTCTGAGGAGATACATTGTTATAAATTTGAAAAGGTGCCCCTAGGATTTGGTGAAAAAAAACAACTTTAACAGGTTTCCGGAAAATAAAATATCTCCATCTGAAAAAGCAACAATTTTTGGCCAGGTAAATGTAGGGTAAATGTTTACACTAGGACCGAAATTCCCTACACAATGGACCCTACCCAAACTACGTCACGGTTTGTTTACATCGGTGCATGTGGGATAAGGGGGGGGTCGCCGCGGGTGGACCTACGAAGGAAAACTACGGCGATGGAGAATTTAGAGTTTTTTTGCGCAAAATTTGATATTCCAGGTGCTATTTTTACTGTGCTCTGTTCTCGCTGAAAAATATAGAGAAGACCGAGGTAATGGCTGATGTGCAGAGGCTTCTAAACCAAGAAAACAGTGTCATAACAGAGCCTCGTCAAAAGGTAAGCAACTGGTAGGTACGTAACGTGTCCTACCACTTGCTTACTTTTTAATGAGACTCTGCTGTGACTGTTTCCGGGTTTAAAAGCCTCTGCACATCAACCATCACCTCAGGTCTTCTCTATGTTGTCAGCAAGCACGGAAATATAGCACCTGGAAATCATTTCGCCCAAAACAACTCTAAAATTTTTCATCGTCGTAGTCTTCTTTGTAGGTTGTATACATATTCATGGTTATGATAGTATTAAAATACCTTATTAATTGAGTTCCTTTTGTTGTCTTTTCTCATAATAAGTAGGGTATTATTCTAGTGTTTGCCCATACTCCCCCTCTCCCACAAAACAAACTTAAGGACCTGGGGAAATGCGGAATTTTTGGCTGGGGTACAAAATATGCGTGCAACCACATAGTTTTCGAGTTAGGGGTTTTGTAAAAATTGCCTAGATCAAGGGAAAATTCATTAGATTTCTTCTGAGTCCAGAAACGTGTGAACCTGACGATCCTCACAGAATGATGCCCAAAGTGTCGAGAACCCCCCCAACCTCCCGCTAGGAGGCTAGGTTAGATTTGGTTAGGTTAGGTTAGGTTAGATTTGGTTAGTTAGGTTTGATTATATTTGGTTAGGTTAGCTTAGGTTATATTTGGTTTGGTTAGGTTAGGTTAGTTAGTTTAGTTTTGGTTAGGCAAATTTCTCTAGATATAAGGTAATTACCCTAGATCTGGGGAATTTGGTAAAATTCTAGTGTTTGCCCATACTCTCCACTTCCCCCAAACAATTTGGGGGGACCTGTGGGAATGCGGGGTTTTCGGGTGGGGAACAAATTATGCGTCGGAAACACACAAAATTTAAGAGTTGTGTATAGGGGGTAAAATTCCCGGTATTATTCTAGTGCACGTTTGCCCATACTCCCCCTCTCCCACAAACAAGCTTGGGGACCTGCTGGGGGGAATGCGGGGGCCCTGGGGAATGCGGGCTCTTTGGCTGGGGTACAAAATATGCGTCGAAAACCAAAATAGTTTTTGAGTTAGGGGTGTTGTAAAAATTGCCTAGATCAAGGGAAAATTCATTGGATTTCTAATGAGTCCAGAGACGTGTGAACCTGACGATCCTCACAGAATGATGACCGAAGTGTCGAGAACACCCCCAACCTCCCGCTAGGGGTTGGGTTTATATTTGGTTAGGTTAGATTTGGTTAGGTTGGGTTTGATTAGATTTGGTTGGTTAGTTTTAGGTTATATTTGGTTAGGTTAGGTTAATTTTGGTTAGGCAAATTTCTCTAGATATAAGGTAATTACCCTAGACCCAGGAAATTTTACCACCCATACACAACTCTTAAATTATGGTTTCCGACGCATAATTTGTTCCCCACCGAAAACCCCACATTAAATATTAAACCCCATATAAAAATTATAGTGTTTGCCATACTCTCCCAAGTTTACCAAACAAGTTTGGAGAACCTGTGGGAATGCGGGCTTTTCGGGTGGGGAACAAATTATGCGTCGGAAACACATTATTTAAGAGTTGGGGTATGGGAGGGTAAAATTCCCTAGATCTAGGGTAATTACCTTATATCTAGAGAAATTTTGCCTAACCAAAATTAACCACCTAACCAAAACCAAATATAACCTAATTTAACCAAACCCAAATCTAACCTAACCAAATCTAACCAACCAATCTAACTAACCTAACCTAACCAAATATAACCAAAACCAAATATAACCTACCTTAACCTAACCAAATATAACCTAACCTCCTAGCGGGGGGTTGGGGGGGTTCTCGACACTTCGGTTCATCATTCTGTGAGGATCGTCAGGTTCACACGTTTCTGGACTCAGAAAAAAATCCAATGAATTTTCCCTTGATCTAGGCAATTTTACAACACCCCTAACTCAAAAAACTATGTGGTTGCGACGCATATTTTGTACCCCAGCTAAAAATCCCGATTTCCCCAGGCCCCCAAGCTTGTTTGTGGAGAGGGGGGAGTATGGGCAAACACTAGAATAATACCCTACTTATTATGAGAAAAGACAACAAAAGGAACTCAATTAATAAGGTATTTTAATACCACATAACCATGAATATGTATACAACCTACAAAGAGAAGGCTACGACGATGAAAAAATTTAGAGTTGTTTGGGCGAAATTTATATTCCAAGTGCTATTTTCCGTGCTCGCTGACAACATAGAGAAGACCTGAGGTTTATGGTTTATGTGCAGAGGCTTCTAAACCAGGAAACAGTCACGCAGAGTCTCATTAAGAAGTAAGCAAGTAGTAGGGACCAAAATTCGTACCTACCAGCTGCTTACCTTTTGACGAGGCTCTGTTATGACTCTGTTTCTTGGTTTAAAGCCTCTGCACTCAGCCATTACCTCAGGTCTTCTCTATAGTGTTGTCAGCGCGAACAGAGCACAGTAATATAGCACCTGGAAAAACAATTTCGCGCAAAATAACTCTAAATTCCTCCATCGCCGTAGTTTCCTTCGTAGGTCCCCCCGCGGCGACCCCGCCTTATCCCCACAATGCACCGATGAAACAAACCGTGACGTAGTTATGTCTGGGGCCCATTGGGGGTGTGGTTTCTGTTCACCTTAATAGATTCTAAGAAACATTTCTTTTATGAAAAAGGGGGTAGGGGAGGCGGTAGCGGAGCGGTTAGTCTCCGACTGGCGTTCTCTGTGACCCCAGTTTTGATCCCCGAAGAAACCCAAAACCTTTTTGCACCGTCGAGTGGCCTAAGAACACCCACATGCCCTTGCCTATCAACTCTACCTTCGACTGCGAGTGCATCGGAGGACACAGGGGGGCGGCATGAGCCTCACAGGCGTCACTATAAGAATCCGCCTGCGCCACCACGGGCGAGGGACCAACCATCAGAATCCTCAAGTGAACCTCCAGAGCCTACCCTCCGAGCCCTGGTCACCACTGCCTACAGGCGCTATAGGACAGATGTAAAAAAAAAAAAAAAAAAAGAACTTCCGTCGCAAATCACTACTTTCGGAGATATAAGACGTTTTTTAAAACGAAGGAGTGTTAATATACACTCCTTTTTATAAAAAACGTCATTACTTTTGGAGATAATGCCCTGTTGTTCATAGGGAGGCGAGACAAGAGTTTACGTCCGCCACACTCTTCTTCCTCTTGTGACCTGCTCGCCTCGATCTTCCCTTGCCGCGGACACCTTTTTAATGCAGATTTGGCTTTAGTTAGGAGGTTAAAGCGTGGACTAGGTTAGGTTTTGGTTTGATTAGCGAGTTAAAGGTGGGGTTAGGTTTGTTTAATTTTATATTAGATCATATATATGAGATATGAAAATTAAACTAACCTAACCCAACCCTTAACTCGCTAATCTAACCTAACCTAACCTAGTCCCAGCTTAACCTCCTTAACTAAAACCAAATCTGCATTAAAAGTTGTCCGCGGCAAGGGAAGAACAGATCGAGGCGATGCAGGTCACATGAGGAAGAAGAGTGTGGCGGACGTAAAAATCTTGTCTCGCCTCCTATGAACAATATGGCATTATCTCCACAAGTAATAATTTGCGATTTGGGAAACTCATAGAGAGAATGGTTTTCCCAGAATCCAATAGGTAAACAGAAACCACACGCCAAATGGTGTAGGGAATTTTCGGTCCTAGTGTAAAATAATACCATAGGCTATGTAGCCTAGTAGTGTCTCAGAAAAGGACAGCGCAGTCCTTGTCCATTTTACCTGATCTTGATATTACAGGTGGCCTTTTTTTCATAAAGGGCCCGGCCTTTGAACCCCGGGTGCTCCTGTAGAATAAAAAAACCCACACAAAAGGGAAACAGAACAAAACAAAACTACATACAAGCATGCAGTTCTATTGTCTATTTCTCATACACCACATTCTCTCCAAAATCTTTCAGTCTTAATCCTCCGTGCCCTTGTCTCACCACACAGTCCCAGCAGCAATAACATCAGCTCTTCCTGTCCTTTCAACTACCTCATTCATTTCACATCCCATTTCAGTCAAATCCACGTGGACGCATCATTTCCATTCTCTTCCCGTTATACTTCTCAGATCTCATATTCTATAATTCTACTAGTAATCATTTAACCGCAAAATGTAAACACATCAAATCAGCTTCATATTTCTGAAAATCTATCACATATATAATATAGACTGATCTGTATTAATTTTACTGTAACGTATTATATTATGGTGTTCATTTCAATGCTTAATAATTGCTAACACTATTTACAACTTACAGAAAAAGTATAGACTTATTTTGACCGCAGAGTATGTTCGACGAAATGTGCAACATTTTGTATAATTTCACAAAACCATTTCATCGAACATGTTCGGCGAAATGACCCTCGAAGTTCGACCAAACAGTCCGACGAAATGGCAAGTTCGACGAAACAGTCCGACGAAACGCACCGTGTGATAGCGTGGCCACCGAGATGACATCTCGGTGGCCACGGTGATACCCGCTTGAGAGATCGCTGTTCAATATAAAATGCCCGTGTTACAAGGTATCTCTTAATATTTGATAAACTATAATACAACTACGCCTAATTTCATGTATATATCCTCTTTTTAGACGCTATTAAAACACCTTTGGCCCTATTCGCCCTCCGATCCGGTGTTTACTGATCAGATTTCCGGTCCGATCCGGTGTTTTTATGGACCGGTCGATAAGTGTTTAAATTTCTACGACGGCTCCAGTACCCACTGCATATAATATATAGGTGATAATATATATACCTACAGTGATAATATATTATGACTTTTATTATCTTCAACTTTTACCCATGTTTCTGCATTCAGGGATCAAATACCATCAATAACTTGAACTTTTCAATGGCTTTCCCATTACTTACAACTGTCTGGACCAATCTGTACTTTGTACAGTTAGCCACATTCGCCTCCTGAGATTAGCAGAGGTCTGTAAATTCCTCCTGTTTTAAAAAACACTGATATAAGCCAGAAGTGGTTTTGTACTTAAAGCTTGTTCTTGTGAATTACTTGGTTTTATTGCTAATCAAGTTCTTTCTGTTTCCTTGTTTTCCACATCAGTAACAAAGTTTTTTCTTCATATCTGCTCCTGTTCATCTGCTAGTAGTAAAAATGTTGCAAGTTTCATCATTTGTTAGTATGTTTTCTTGTTGCAAGTGTAAGTTTTTCTGATGTCTTTATATGTCTCGCACTGTAATAGGAAGTGTTCTAAACTTTCATCCTGTCCAGTGTTGCATGTCGTGCATGCTATGTTCCCGTTGGTATGTTATGTCTGTTTCTGTAGTTTAGTTTCAATGTGTCTGATCTGCATCTAGTGAATTTATTAAGTATGCCTGAGCTTAAGTAGGATTGGTCTGTCCTTACCTCTGGTTTGGGTTCCTAGTCTCCTGGCTTGGTGATTTCTACATCTCTTTACCTTCAGACCTCTGTGAAGATCTTGAGCAAGTCTCCACATTATTCTCCTTTAAACCCGGGAACCTAACCTAACCAGTAACTGTGGGCGAGTTCCCGGTTTGTGTCGGGACGAGAATTTTGGTAGACAAGAGTACCAGGTACCTTATTTAAAAAATACTTTTGATATGTGTATGTCAATTAGATCTACTCGTAATGCCTTATTTCATTGTCAACAATTGGAGCTATGGTAGAAAAGAAGCAAGGTGTAAAAGGGTACCTGGTCGTCGCGACTCAAACCGAGAACTCGCCGACACTTCCACTTTTAATAGACGAAAAGGAAAAATACAGGGTATTTCTTTATAGAACACCACATTTTTCGAAGACATTTTTATTTAAACTTAGTTATCATGTTTAACTCTTGTTAACAGACAAACATCTCTGTGGAGGAGTATGAGCGTGCCTGCAGGGACAAGTTTGCTGCAGAGAACGTGAAGTTCGAAAGACTGATCTACTACCTGGAGAAACCCAAAAAGCATGTTGGTGGTCTTACAGGCCCCTGAAAAAAAAAAATATATATAGGCTTTCATCTACGCACCAGTGGGATGCAAAAGGCAAGCGTTGTATGTCAGGCTATCACAAGAAATACTAGTTCCAAAAATTTTTCTCTTTTGCCACGTACAAGTGTACATATTTCTGTTTTTACCCAGCCTCAACTAGGGTACTCATTTATATTATTTAATGATTTTATTTTAATTTATTCACTACTTATTTATTTATTTTATTATTATTTTTTTTTTTTTTGGCAGAGGGAATTTTATACTGCAGGTTCAAAGAAAATAGAAGGCAGAAAGGGGGTCAGAAGCATGGATGAGCTGGCTAACATCTTTAAGCTGCACCATGGCCCGTCCCACGGGAGGAAAACAGCGGTCAAAATGGAACCCCAAAAAAAGATATCGAGACTTTACACTTGAAAAATAGACAAATGATATTTAAGCACTAGTAAGTTATTTAAAGTAGTATGTACAGCTAATTTTATTTTGTGGGATCTTTATCATCATGCTTATAACACCATTATGAGTACATTGTCGTGCATGAGTGGTTTTTTTTCTATCCAATACAAGGTCTGCAGTACTCAGTTGATCCATACTCCACCATTTAATTCTTTGAATCCATATAAACTTCTAGGGCAATCCTCAATTTTTATCCAGATTGCGACAATCAACGAGTGCCAACGTTACAAAACCACTGAAGATACAACCTCGTTCGTTGCTGAACCTAGAAGTTAACGGACCATGGAGCTCATTGGAGTCGACTTGATAGGTGATCATACATTTGTATATGCTATTTGTTTAATTTGGTTTTGGGTGCCCTTTTTCTGTTTGTTCATTAATGTTCACCTATGCATTAAAAGAAGGATGATGAACTGCCGTCCTTAAAAATGTAGCTCTCTAGTATGTTAACCTGCTTTAATGTTTCAAATATAAATAAGTATTTCATACTTATAATTTTTTGAACTTTTGCTTCTTAACCATGAAATTTCAGTTTCACTCACCCGGGTGGTATAGACCAATCTGTTACCTAACTAAAGGGGCTGCCCGTGATGATGCTTCACTTTTTGGGGTTAACTCTGTGGTGGGTGGGCATATGCTGTGTGTTTGCTGCATGTAGCATAAGTTGCACATGGACATAGTAAAAATAACTAGGTACAGAGTATCAGTTCAATTAAATATAAAAATGATCCTGCACTTATATATGACCATTTTTGTGATTATCATTATAGATCTTTTGGTTGATTGGACTAATGCCCTTGTGTTTTGACCTTTAAGCATATTTTGCATATTTATACCTTGCTTCATAATCAAAATGATAGCTAACTGCATTGCTTTATGAATCAAACAAGTTTCAGTCGTGAATCAAACAACCAGTACTATAATTGCACGGAAACAAAAGCAAAATAATGAATCAAGTTTATTCTTTCCTACTGCATGCTTTTGAATTTTTTGTACCATTTGTATCTTCCCACGATCTCTCCAATTAATGTTGTGCTGGCTTCTTCTGCATGATTTATTTTTGTGAATGTTGTGATTACCCAGGGCCACTGCCAGTTAGTGATGATGGGTACAGATATGTATGCACGCTTGTGGACCACTACACCAAGTTTGCGGATTTCTACCTTCTTAAAGATAAAAAATTACATGGGGTTGCTAAAATCATTTAAATCCTAGTTCTCAGGTAAATTATGAGAAGAAAAAAAATGTAGCTAATTTCCCATTATTGACATACATTAATGTTGACATTGGGCATGAAATACTTTACAACGTAATCATATATCATGAAATATTGTGTGCAGTCATATATAATGTGAGGAGGTATATATAATTTCATAGGTTTACCATCTGCATGTATTTTAGATATGGCAAACCTGAAAGGATACTGACAGACCGAGGACGTGAGTTTTGTGCTGTGGTAAGAATTAAGTGTTATTACTTTTTATTTCTCTCCCATTGATAGACATTTATAAAAAGAACATCCTACTTCAAAAATTCATTAGGGGTTTCTCATGGCTCAACAAGTAGGGGGAGGGGGTAACAAAAAAACCGATTATAATTTTACTCTGGGCCAGCACCTCGTCTGATTTAACTGACATTTGGGTAGAACCAGCATCAGGACCTTTCAATCCTAAACTGGACTATTTCTAAGGATCGAGAAAGGAGTCCACATGTCACCAACAAGTGTCAGTTATATTGAATAGAACAGACCAACAGTGTATTAATATGTGGGATCACCATTTACAATCCGTCATCATGGATGGTGTCTTTAAGAAGTATTTGTGAACAAATCCCATTATCATTATGCCTGCAGTGTTATTCATATTCTATTCGTCATTTACAAGTAAGGCGTGTTATTTTAATGAAAGGTGTACAAATAATGTTCTCCTTTCAGCATATTGTTTTCAAAGACATTTCAATCATATTCCATAGGGATTAAGCTTTTTATACTTTTTTTAACCAGTAGCGATCTCCATGTTATTTTCTTATTCACACATACATTAATTTTCATAGTTGTCCTTAAAGACCAAAACTTTTACTCGCTGAGAGTGTATTTATAAACAATGATATATCAAGTAATTGAGAGCAACTTCTAGGTATGTATTTTGTTGGCCTTAGAGTTACATATGTAAATAATAAGAATAGACAACTCTATCATAATACACCTTGCTTCAAGGAGAAGTCTTCTCTCCCATTCTCAGTTTGGCTACCGACATGGCCGAAGCACAGCTGACCCCTTAGCCCACCTGGAAACATACATTACCACAGCCTTTGCCCGTCACGAATCAGTCCTTGCTGTTTTCTTTGATTTAGAGAAAGCTTATGATACCGCCTGGCGACATCATATCCTCCACCAGCTAATCTCTTTCGGCATAGCTGGTAACATGGGGGTCTTTCTCAAGTCCTTCTATGTGATCGCTCCTTCAGAGTCGAAGTATCTTTCTTCACTTCTTCGTCCTTCCCACAATATGAAGGTGTCCCCCAAGGAAGTGTCCTCAGCACTTCCTTGTTCCTCATTGCAGTAAATGGACTCGTCTCCATCTTACCACCTGGCGTCCGGTCCTCCCTTTACGTGGATGACCTAGCCATCTACGCTTCCGGCCCTTCCCCGGCACCCCTCCGCAGTCTCCTCCAATCTGCAATTTCCGCTGCTTCTTCCTTGGCTACTACCTGGGCTTTCGTTTCTCTCCCACAAAATCCTTCTCCATCCTTTTCTCTTGCTCTCGTGTACCACTCCCACCTCCACTTTCTCTATATGACTTTCTCTTGGAGATCCAAGACTGGTTATTCCGACTATCCATACGCCACAAAACAATTTGCTTCTGCTGGGTACAGAGTCACGTGGGTATCTCGGGCAACGAACGCGTTGATTCTTTGGCGCGCTCGGCCACTATATCTCAATGCCCCCGTTTCTCAAACTTGCCTGCCTCCGACTACTACCTTTCCTTTAAATCTTTCCTATTCGACCGCTGGCAATCCTCCTGGACCACTTTCTCTGCCAATAAACTTCGCCTGATCAAACCCTCTATCTCTCCATGGTCAAATCCTTACCACTCTAATTGACGTTGGGAGACTGCTCTCGCACGCTTACGCATAGGCCATACCAACCTCACACACTCTTATCTCATGTCACGCTCCTCCCCAACCCTCAGCACACCCTGTCAAGTTCCTCTCACTGTCCAACATGTCCAAATATCCTGCCTCCATCTTACTCCTGCCCGTTCCAATTCCTTCTCTCATTTGTCCTCCCTTTCCCGACCTCCCTGTCTTGCGGACATTCTCCCGGAATCCCCCTCCTTCTCCCTGGAAAATTTTACCTCCTTCCTCCAACAAATCCACATCCTACATCTGATCTAACCATCCTGCTGTAACATTCCGTTCTTTCCCCTTCCCTCATCGTTTCACTATTATTCTTTAACCCTGACCCTTTATATGCTTTGCCATAGTGCCATATGACCTCTGATGTCTGGCACATTCACCTTTTTAGGCATTAAATCAATCAATCTAGGAGAAACTTGTATGCATTATAAGATTGTGCCTGGCTAGGCTTTATTGGAGAACATGAAAATTGCCTTCTACCAGCCTGGGATTCTAACCCATGTCCTCTTTGACCTCACAGGCCTCTCAGTTGTGAGGTGAGTGTGAGTACCACCACACATTCATTACAATAATCAAATGGTGTAATACATGACAGTTTACATTACTGTATTGCTAAATATGTCTATGTATACTGTTTTGTTGTGAACCTAGTCAATGTTACTGAGCATTGTCGAACTGAGGTTGCAAAGTATGGAATGTGAATAGTTTACCAAACTATCTTCGTTAATATGAGACTGTCTGACTCGGTTCATTAGCTCTGAGAGAGCCGAATTCCAATGTATTGAAGTTCTATTATGTGATGGTGTACTTGACAGGAGTTCCCTTACTTGAGTACACAATCAGTTCTTGGGCTTTGTAACTTGAACTGTATCGTTACTGTATAGTACATTCATTACTCTTCCAATTTACTGAATGCTGTACACATCGTAAGAATGATATGGGTCAGTACAGCTATACCGCAATAAGACTCAACAGCATATTTCACCGACTTAAAATGGTATACTTCTTGTTATCACCATCACCTCTTATTTCACTCTGATGCATCTGAGACATGTTTGAGTGATTATAGTAGGGGCATATATATAGGAATATAAGTGGGGAATCCCTGTACATTAATTGAATCATAGGTAGAAGGTAGGTAAGCAAGGCAAGCCTTGGCTTGCTTTATGAAATTCGGAGTCACACACTGTCCTTTTTTTGTACCAAAATTTGCTTAAACGAACAAAATATGAAGTTACGGTTCAAATTACTCTAAGATTTTGAGAAATTAATGGGAAAATAGGATTTGCTTAACGCATATTTTGCTTACGGTAATGAAACGATTTTCCAGGAATGTAAGTTGTACTAAATGGGTATACTAAATATATATAATATATAATATATATATATAATATATATATTTATATATATATATATATATATATATATATATATATATATATATATATATATATATATATATATATAATTATATATATATATAATATATGTATATAGTATGCATATTACACACACACACAAACACACATATTTACACAGGCTATTTAACAGAAATCTAAAGCAATTGGGTAATCCATGCAACAATTCATATATGAAATTTACTATTATGTGCTTCTTTTGTTGGTCACTCCCCATATTGCCCAAAGAATCAGTTACTCTCCTTTCTTACTTTGGGGATCTGTCAAATTTCCAGGAGGAACCTGAGCGACTGAGCCCTTCAAGTGGAAATGGTGACACCGTTTATGTAAGTAAAATACTGATCCCAGCTTTTCTGTATGTTAGATCCTACTTAACAATAAGAATACAACAATTAAATGCCTGATGGTTACTTTTGTAACTATAACTAACTAAACAAGCTATTCAAGCTTATTTGTGCTCTTAAAATAGCATTTTTTTTGTTTTCCAGTATTTTGAAGATCGTTCATCCTCCCACTGATGAGAAGCTTCTAAGCTTTAATGATTATCTAAACTTGAAACGCAAAAGAATGCACATCAAGGTGTGTATTTAAGACTTAAAGTAATCGTCCAGACCCATTTTTTCTTTGCATAATTATGTTGAATGTTTATTCAGAATACCTAATCCTTGTTTGTGGCGCTGGCGCTCTACAACTTTGTCTTCAGTGAAATTTTTCGAATCTTGAACTTAAGTGGCTTTTCTGTGAGTTTGAAGTGAATTATAGTGGTTTTCAGGTGAGCTTCGTGGCATCTGGCGGACTTAGTGTAGGTCTGAATGAAATTTTGCAAAAATATATGCTAGGAGTGATAAAAAGAAGACAACCCGGAAAACAGCGAGAAGTTGAGAGAAGAGAGAGTTGAACTTGGCAGGAATAGAAAAAAACTGCTTCAGGTTGAGGAGGTTTGAGAGAATAGCCAATATTTTCTTTTTATTACTTCATCCCTAAGTATAAAGAGTACTGTGTAGCCGAGTGTTGCACTGATTACGTCTGTACTATGTTTAACCAGGTCAAGAGTTTAGCCAAGGGTCTGGCTGGAGAAGTTCCCGTAGGAAAAGAGGAGCTTGATGGTGACGGTAAGAAAAAACGTGAAATTACATGGTTGGGGCCGGGAGGCGCAAGCCAGTCTGATAAAAGTCTGGTCAAGAAGTATAGTGCTTCCCCCCTTTCCAGCGGTGCAGATAAGGGAGGTTCGACAAAAACCTCCGGGTCCCTTGGGAAAGGATCCACATGGTCGGGAGGCCTCAAAGAGTGGGTTGGAATAGCCGCAGGTGGAGTTGCGGTAAGTATTGCAGCCGTTTATGCAGCAGTGCAAGTATCAAAGATGATATGGGGCCGGGATTACACTAGCGGAGAAATGTTTGAATTGCTTGAAGAGCACGAACAAAAAAGAAAGCTAGTTGAGTCTCTGCTTATGGATAGGAATGATATAGCCAGGGCGCGTATAAGTACGACCAAATTTCCTGGCACAAAGGGCGAGAGCAAGGCAGTGCATGAGTACTGGCAGATAGCCCAGGAGCTTAAGAAAGCTCAGGTAGCTCTGAGAGAGCTGCAAACAAAAATGGCGGTAAAAGGAATTGACACGGATGGATTGAATGCCCTTGCATCAGATGTGGTGGAACGGCAAGGAGAAGATGCGATGTTGTTAAGGAAGATAACGCGCCTTGCGGCAACTGGATAATTGTCGAAAACAGAGAAGATGGTTATGGAAGATCAACTTGAAAGAGGTGGCTGCGTACCATCATGCCCCTGCGATTGGTGTGTCAGTAAAGGAGAAATATCAAGCGCTGTTCCTGGCCTGGAGGGTACAAAACTGAAAGGCATAGAATGGGCAGAGTCGCTTTCTAAAGCGGCCCAGACGTCGGCGAGTTGGGCGGCGGGGGTTTCATTGCTCCCCCGCAGTATGTCAGGCCATATTTACTGGGTGGCCGATGAAAAAGGAATGGAAAATTGTAAGTATTTGCAAGGAAAGAAATTGTTGCTTTGAAGAGTTTGAAAGAAGCAAGAAATGTTGCTTTGAAGAGTTTGATTAAAGAGTCATCATTAAAGGCATTGTAATAGTAAAAATAAGTTACATCACGGGAGGCCTGAGGTTTTTAAGGTTGGTTAGGCTAGTTTAAGGAAAGGGGTCCTTTGGGTCATGTCCCCCCCCCCTGTTAGATTAGGTTTAGTTCTGTTTTATTCGTAACCTATATTTTTCTGGTAGATTTGATGTATTTTGGAACAATCTGAACTGTGTTTCTGAGATTGGTTACGTATCCGAACCTAACTGAATCTCACCCACTAGTTTACTAAACCTAACATGGACATTAGTTACCTAACCTAACCTAACCGATTAAGTTATTGCTGGTATTTAATCAATGAATGCAGAAACACCAGTAAAAGCTTATAAAATGTATATATGAGTACTATAATATCAAGATCAAGAACTAGAACTATCGCCGAAAATTAGAAGTCCCACCGATGTGAAAAATTGTATAAGATATATATTATATAAGTTATTTTTAATAGAAGGCGTGTACATATGAGATATGAAATAAAACTAACCTAACCCACCTTTTGATCACTAACCTAACCTAACCTAACCCCACCTTTTGACTTACTAACCTAACCTAACCCCACGTTTTAAACCTCCAAACTAAAGCCAAATCCTCATTAAAAAGTGTCCACGGCAAGGGAAGAATCGAGGCGATGCAGGTCACAAGAGGAAGAAGAGTAGGGCTAAGTAAACACTTGTCTCTCGCTTTCCTATGAACAAGTCATATCTCCAAAAGTAATATTTGCAACGGAAGCTCATAGAGGGAATGTTTCATAGAATCCAATAAGGTAAACAGAAACCAAGCTCCCAATTGTGTAGGGAATTTTGGTCCTAGTATAAAATAATACCACCTTTGGTTCTAATTATTTGGTAGCTACAACCCATTAACTAGGATATACGGTGACTTGCAATTACATATCATCATAAACTAAGCACATAAGCCTGATAGTCCTTGAGCCAGACCAAAAGTAATGCTCCGGCGGGGGGAGTAATTTTCATTATGATTTTCCATTAGACCAATGTCTCAAGTGTCAGAAAAGGTGGATGGACATCTGAGAACGGTAGCTTAGTGCCCGGATGGACGCCATCTTTGAAACCACCCAGCTCGAAAATGCCCATTTGGTGGGGTACATTGTTGCACGTGTATCTGGACTTCTATACTAGCTATCGATGTGCGGTTGACGACTAAATATACGTCCAATGTGTACCGTCTAAATAAAAAATAATATGAAGCATTTTGTTATAGATTAATTATTATCAAAATCAATATCGAAAAAAATCATATATTTTTCAATATTTTATTATTAGACTTGTATTTTTTTAGTGAAACAACACTGGTATGATTTTCCAAATTATGCATTTGCTACACCGTTTATCTGTCTATAAAAATAACTCAACAAGTACAACATATCATCCACCACGAGTTTACAACAAAATATGTAAAGAGGCATAAAATGACTTAGGCCGCCGCTGGCATTATCTATTCTGACGATAACGCAAGTTAGGAATGTCGTACGGAGAGGATTTTAACACCATACGATATCTAATAAGCAGGCGGAAATTGTTACATAGAAAATCTGCACTTTGGTGGCCATCTTGGATTTCAAAATGGCCGCCAATTATATTAATTATTCATTACTAGAGTTTGGAAAGACGTATGGAGCTGATTTTAACACCATACGATGTATATTCCTAATAAGCAAGCGGAGGTATCATTGAACATGTCATGTTTTAGTCAAATAACACCGGTATGATCTTCCAAATTATACATTTTGCTAAACCGTTTATCTGTCTATAAAGATGTTCAGGCAATTTGGCCTGCATTATAATAGAGAACAACATATGCTATACAATATACAGTGCACACAAAGTTAATCATCAGAGTCGCCATCAGAGTTATTGGCATCCTGAGCCACGATAGCATCATCCTGCACCATGTTGGAGCATCCCTGCAGCTTACACACAACAGTGCACTTCAACCCATTCAGTATGCAGGAGCAATCTGACGGTCGACACGTCCTTCTGCATGTGCATGAGTGAGATTCAAGACGACATCTGGAGCTGGTAGACCCGCCATCCATCGGATTTTGAGCGAACCGCCATCATCGAGTTCCCAGCCATGTCCTGCTGATGGTGCTGGGACGTCTGGCAGGTTTTCAAGGCTGCGTCGCCAGATAGCCGCCTGATAGTTGGCCCTAAGCGTATGCTGCATCAAGGAGTCTTCACAAGGCGGCAATTGTCCAGATTCGATCTGGCCCTTCTTGCACAGAACATGTGATAACGGAGTGAATTAGCACCGACGATCTTCGTGTTCCTGGCGTACAGCTGACACGTGAAGGCCTGAATGCTATTGAAGACGTCTGTTGGTACATTCCACGAAGATCCCAGATCTGTGAATGCTTGAAGATACAGATCATTCGCTTGCACAAGCTTCAAAGCCTTTATCTTTCCTTGGCTAGCCAGAGCACTAACAGTGTCACACCCGCTCCATGCATGAAGCCCTGGCAATGCACTGCAAACTCCAGACCCCAATACCGCAGCCAACTTTCCAACGTCAATCATTTAGACTCGAACCTTTGTTCCTCGTCTGATGAAGAGCTGACTATCGATGGTTCTGCTGAGATGAAGACTGATGATCAGAACGTCGGTGTCATCTGCCACTAAGATGATCGTCTTGTAGTGGGTAGCGGCGTGCTTTGCGTGGAGAAATACGCGTGTCTGCTTCCTCGTGGCTACATTCGAGTGCTTGCACCAACTTCCACCTATCGCGGGTCAGTACCAGACATTTTTCACCACAGGTGACATACAGTGTTCTGTTGCCTAGTTTCGCGATTTGTTTCATGTTTCCACGACTCCGCCAGAAACACAACCAGTTTCTCCTTTGTCTGGCTGCAAGCAAAGAGACGCCGCCAGTTCATGATTTTGTGTGCGGGTCTGATCTCGCTGAAACTGATGCCTTCATTTGAACGCGGTTCACACGCTCAGCTGCTTTGATGGATTCTTCTGTGTATGTGTCAAAGACAACATCGATGCGCTCACTGCCTTGACCAGCGTGAAGCGCTGCAGCAAGGATGCGGTCAGATAGTTCTTCGAACGTGTCGTTCTCGCCATGCATCTTTTGTATGAGAGCCATCGCATCAATTATTGTTGCACTTCGCTTGTCAACGTTATCGGCTGGTTCCACAAGACCTTCCATGTGTTTCGCAAGTGCAACTTTGTTCGTTTTTTTCATTGACCCATCAACGTTTGCCAAAGACCATGGTAACGGCCCTAGTGGGTGACAAAGGACAAGTTGCATGTCGAGGTTCCTTGTCTTGGCGATGAGTATCATGGTGGCAAACAGTTGTCTGTCAGCTCTCAGGACGATCTCCTTGTTTGTGGCCTTCACAACTTTCTGCTTGATCTTACCAAAGGTCTTCAAGTTTAGCTTCTTCACTGTGTCATAAAAGCCTGTTCCCTCTTTAAGACGTTTCTGGAAGCTTTGATACGCCGCTTCCCCCTTTTGCAGGGCGTTGAGTAGGTCATTAGAAACGTCCTCCCTCGCAGCCGCTCCGGTAGATATACTGAGAAGACATGACGGATCATCGGCGAATGGATTGGTCCAGTCATTTTCCAGTAGATCACAGGATAGCTGTGACGCCAGACTCATCACGTTTGATGCGAGAAGTAGACAAGTCAGGGTGCTTGGCGTGAGATGTGTCGCTGCCATTCACAAGGATAGTTTTTCGTAGTTGCCTCAGTGCAGCAGCCCGATTGTCTGCAGTTAGATAGTATCGTGACACAGCCCCTTGTCGAAGACTAAAACCTCGTGTTCCTCCAGCTGTTTGCGTATCTTTGTTGACTGTTTCTTCTGTTGTCTGATCAACAGCGATTCTGGCAAATGGATTCCTGGTCTAAGCTGTACGGAGAAGTAGCCTTGATTGAAATGCCTGTACAACCGGGGCATGTTTCGTGGAGTTGCGTCATCTGTGCATAGTACACTGGTAGATATCTAGCATAGTTCACCTTGTTCATTGCGAAACACCAAGGGATCAACTCTTCTGACACAAGCCAAGTGAAGCATCCAGTCGCCTTCTCTATCCGCACGAATCAACCCAGCAGGGTCTCTACCATATCAATATACATCATCCAGAAGCGAGCCAGGTCTCCAATGTTTGGTTCGCAGAAAATGTAGGTATTTCGCGAACATGTCAAAGCTCTGTACACATGAATCATCATCGAGAGCAGCAGCGAGAGTCTCGTGGCAAACATCCTCCTTGATGCTGCGAATTTTGAGGTCAGTGCTTCGAATCTGGGGTCCCTTGTCAGGATGATTGCTTTCTATCCACACCTGGAAGCCCTTCCAAATGATGCGCATTAGTGCCTCGTACATCAACTTGTGGAGTCGCACAGCACGGTTGTATTGCTTGCCTTCCAGAACCCTGTTGATGGAACCTTCAGCGATTACTCCTGACTCAACAGCTACATCCCGAAGGCCTGCATCTCCAAAACATTTTCCCAATGCTCGACATGAAGTTACAGATGGTATGGAAGTTCCCCATCATGAGCACGATTCTTCCATATCGATCGACATCTTTCCATGCTATTTCGGTCGCCTTAGCAAATAGTGCCTGGTCTAGCACCACCGGTAAACGCTCAAGCTGAAGTGATGACATGATGTTCAGAGCTTCTCTGAGGATTTTTTGCACTGTTGCCATATCTGTGGCAGGCGGTTTTTAGTCGGCAGGTAGCCAACTACATCTTCCGTCACCTGAAACACGATCTCTAGTCATGATGTTGAAACCAGTCCACGAACTGATTGTCTGGTCGCATGTTCCAGCATGCGAGTCATAATCCATACGTTGATTTCCGGCGCTGCGCAAGGGATGTTGCGCCTGCAAGAGTGTCAAAGATCTGCAGGCTTGATTGCAGGTGGGCCCTCTCGTTTCCCAACGCTGTATATTGGAAGTAAATCGCTGGATGAACGGGATAGATCGCTTCTTATCTGCTTTGGATACTGCCGATGGAGGTTGGGGCGGCAAACACGACTGCGACTTCGGTTGGACGATGATACCGTTGACGCGATGCGATGTTCCGCCACCACTCACGATTCCTCTAGCCTGTCGATGTTATCGAATGCTAATACAGTCGGGACCGAAGGGTGCACATGTGACGGAAGTGGTACTGTATCTTTCTCCACACTTGCTAATTTGTCTATGCATAGCGCTGTCTCGATTTCTTCCAGAACTGTGTACGAACATCCGTGCCCGAGTCGATTCAATATTCTGATGACCTCTGTATTACGGTGAGCGTTTTCATGACCCACGGAAGTAGGACATGCTTCGATGTTCTGATGGTACCCCGGTGTACAGCATTGATGATATCTTGAGCCATACGACCATACCAGTGTGTCGGCACGCGCAGAGCTACCCCCACTCCCGCAAATCAAAGTATGCAGAAATACACGAAGAAATCTGGTATCTTCACGTAATCTGAAGTGAGTTCTGCTGGCTGAGGCGGCCAACGTTCATTGTAATGAGCATCTTTGATCTGGTGTCGCCAGTGAAGTAGCTGCACGCACAATGTTACTTTCATCGTCCGTTCGTTTCAAATGCTTTCACTTCTGCTTTCAGGTTTACCGCACTCTGCAGCAATCTCTCGCTTGTCAGATTATCGGGCATCAAGTATACACGGTGTTTCACATTGAAGATGAGCGATTCTCCAAACTCTCTTTGTAATGTGCGCTGCAGATTCTTCTTGATGGAGTCACGAAACATCAACTGAAAATGTATCTGAAGACAGGATATCTGTTGCAACATCAACTATTGGAACAATCCTCGGGTTCAAGAACAAGTCAGTGCGAATGAATTGAATATACATCGTATCATTTCATTTTTCTCGAATATTATCTTCAATGTCAGTTTCTACTTGAGGTTTTTGGGGCCGTGTGTAGTTTCTATAGCAGGAGAAGTGGTAGTGAGCCTCAGCTGCAACCATATCTCGTGTAGTGAATGCCAAAACTCTCCATCATTGCGAGCTGTCGCAGCATCTCTTATTGTCTTATCTGCTCGAAGTTCAACAGCCAAGACAACTGTTTCACGGGTACGACTGCCTTTTATGAATTTTGAAGCACGCTGGCAAAAAATGCATTTATCATCGTAGACCGTTGAAGTTGATTCTGTCTCTTCCCGTGATGATCGCCGTCGCACCGCATCGCCAGTATCAACTGAAGAACTTCTAGCTGCATTGGTCAAAGTAGCTAGGTGTTTTTTGTGAGTGAAGTCTGATCTACAAGCCCTATGGTATAATATTGGAATATTAGGAAGTTCAACTGCGCCTTCTTGGACTAGCTTTAGAATTGGATAAAAGTTTCTAAACTGCGGAGCGTCCACAATGTCTTCCAAAGAACTGTTGCCCGCTGCCTTGCTTAGTTCAGAGAGTGGCGACTTCTTGCTGCACAGGATGCACGTTCCGGACTCAGGTTCAATCTTCGCCCGTTTCGCCTCGACACCGGCCATCTCAGCTGAAAGAACAAAAAGCCTGACGTTAGATTACTCCGATATCCGAAAAGCTCGCCAGCTTACATAGACATACTCATCCAAGTCAGTGAACATGTTAGATGGCGCCACAATACAACTCTATAATAGAGTTGTATGTGGCGCCATCTAACATGTTCACTTTTAGTTCTTAAGCCCCCCCCCCCCCCCCCCCCCCCAGAAATTATATCAGGTCACCGCAACAAATCTCAGACTGAGATATAGAATATAGAATATAGATATAGATAGACTGACGTCACTTTCGGCACTGGGTTCCGTGGGTTGATTATCGGCGGGAAATTCCAACTGACATAGTTTCGGTTTGTGGAAAGTGCATGCCTTTTCATATATTTTTTGTGTACACTCGTGGTGGATGATATGTTTTAGTTTTTGAGTTATTTTTATAGACAGATAAACGGTGTAGCAAAATGCATAATTTGGAAAATCATACCAGTGTTGTTTCACTAAAAAAAGTACAAGTCTAATAATAAAATATTGAAAAATATATGATTTTCTTTTCGATAATTGATTTTATAATAATTAATATATAACAAAATGCTTCATATTATTTTTTATTTAGACGGTACACATTGGACGTATATTAGTCGTCAACCGCACATCGATAGCTAGTATAGAAGTCCAGATACACGTGCAACAATGTACCCACCAAATGGGCATTTTCGCGCTGGGTGGTTTCAAAGATGGCGTCCATCCGGGCACTAAGCTACCGTTCTCAGATGTCCATCATGCATTTTTTGATACCTGAGATATTGCCCTAATGGAAAATCATAATGAGAATTACTCCCCCCGCCGGAGCATTCACTTCAAAATATGGCCGGTTGGCTCAAGGACTATGACTACCAAGCTACATAATCATCAATCACGATTTAATACAGGTAAGAAAACGTCAAATCGTGATTTTGACATCGTGGAACAGCGATATTCCAGTTCCATGGAATGAGTCGTGCGCACTGTTGAGCTGGGGTTGTGTCAATGTTATCAACTGCAGCAGTCGTGAAGAGACCACCTTTCAGCTCAGGAGGACAAACTGCTTTCTCTATCTTGTAGTAATGGCAGATTTTGTCGCCAAGCTCAGTTGAGATGGCCAGCACCCGGTCATAGGAAATACTCAGTCCCAGATCATACAAACGGTCCACCAGTTCACGCTTGCGAGTCTTCGTGTGGACCATCACACCCAAGTAGATGGGCAGAGGTGTTTCCCTTCCTTGGTTGTGCCTTGTTGTACATGGGGCCTGCTGATTCTCCCGACGTCGTACCATGCTGTTGGACATCAGTAGCTGGGAAATCGTGGGCACTGGCTGGGGCATTGTTGAAGAGCTTGACTGTGCCTTGATGTTTGGCCCATTCAAAACCATAGCAACTAACGCTAACAGAGACACTGGAACAGAATCTTCCTGGCTGTTGGGTTCAAAGGAACCACCAAATTGGCTTTTCATCTTGAACATGTCTCTCCTCACTATGTTCGCAGCCCTGGCAAGATGAACAGCATCACCATCAGCATCATGCTCACATGCTTTCCTCAGTGCTTGTCTAACATCTTCGTGTGAAATGAGGACTACATCTCGGCCTTGCTTGTGAGCTTCCATGTCTGGAAAGTAGGCCAGTACTCTCTTTTTGAGGTCAGTGGAGTGGACGCTTCCTGCAACATCAGTTCCAAGTTGTTCTAGCCTTGTTGTGTACAGATCGACCAGGTCGCTGACTTTGAAGATGGGTGCAACTAGACTGTCCATGCGAGTATCTTCAATATAAGATACCAGCTCAGCAAATGCAAAGCCATGATTAATTTTGTCCACACCAGACTCTTCATATATTTTTGTTTCTCTAACTCTGTTGTACAAAGAGAGCAAGCATGGCAGATGGTACCGGGCTTCTTGTGCAATCAAGTCTCCTGCACTCAGTTTGGCCAGTAGGGATTTGTCCTGCAATTTCATTGCAGCCTTCCTGACATTGATATCAAGCCCAAATGTTGATGCTTTTCGAGTCAAAGACTCCCCATCTGGTGCAGGTTTGTCACAGAAGAAGCATGTTTCGGCGGAAGCACTTTTCTTACGAGCACTCTTGCGGGTGAACTTCTTTGAGCTATCAGCAGAGTCATCAGCAGCATCTTCTGGGGGTTTCTTACGCTTCTCTGCACGCTGTAGTTTTGTTCTGTTGTAGAGGAGCCTACATGCGTCGTGCCACTTGGCCTTGTGCCGCTGTAGTGTTTCTTCAATGCCATTCCCATCATCAAGCCTTGAAAGATTGATTGATGTGGGCAAACAGCCAATCCTGTCAAAACCTACAAGAAGCTCAGCAATTGTCTTGTACCCTGCTCCCTGTGTGGCACGTGTAGACTCGGCTGGACAGTGAAGCACCTCTGACGTGTCTTCCTGACAAAGAACGCACTTGCTCCAGTCAGTTTCTAGACCCTGTGTTGATGTCCCGGGCTGTAGGGGATCCACCACCTCGGACACTTTGGCCATTGTCACACCTGAAAGCAGAAGAACAGTGTCAAAATATGTGAAAGTGATTAAATTAGCTGGAGTCTATATTAAATGAACATCAGTCTAACAAAAACCTGCATTCCTGAATCCAAGGCCATAATTCACAAGCCATCATGCGAGCCTTCTGGCTCCAAATATTAAAAATGTATTTTATTCTAATTATCTTGCGACTAATACCACATCTATTGTACCCAAAACAACTACATATGCCATTAGAGTACAAAAAACTAGAGAAAAAACATAGAAGAGTGCACAGAGCACCATTGCTATGGCGGATACAACATTCGAGAAGATATTTTGGCAGCCATTTTGTAAAATGGCAGGCACTCCCAAACCCACAATTCTTCCAAATATTTCACCTATCTGCAGTACTAAAATGCGTTCTTTACCAGTGGCGGCTCGTGATAAAATAAAATGGAGAGACTGCAAGTTTTACAACAGTGGGATACACACATTTTACCTCACTCAGGTATGATTTGTAGTTGATGTTCACGGATTTCAGGGCATGATAGTAGTTGTGGTGGTAGAAAGGATGGTGGGGATGGTAGTGTTGGTAGGAGAGTGGATTGCTGAGGTGGTGATGGTAGAATTACAGTATTACTTGAAAATAAAGTCGGTACGGCTTGATTTCATTCTTTTCATTTAATGTCAGCTGGGAAAAGTTGAATGTTTTGCAAATACTTCACTGGATTTTCCATCGTCACAGGGTAATTAAAGAAAGCACGATTTAACCACGCCGTCTACACGCGCTGTAAACACGAGAGGGACGAGATTTAGCTGCCTCGACTGCAGCTCACTGTTTTCACAAGTGGCGCGGCGGCGGCTCAGACATGAATAGTACAGCATATATGAAAGTAACTTAAATTTTGGTCTGGTTTTAATGAAATCTCACTTAGTAACGTATTTAAAATAATTAAATAACATATGACTTTTTTTTATGATATATTTGTTAATATTGTATCAATTATGCTGTGTCTCTAAAGGCATCATACACCTGGCAGTGAGTGTCTGTCTGGGGGTGCTGCAGTTCTGCAGCCATATGCCACGAGCCGCCACTGTTCTTTACTATAAAAAAAACCGCAGGGTTCAAAGGCAGGTTTCTGCGAAAAAAATATATAGAACAATTATTATTGTTCTTCGCAAGATGTACAATTGGTATTGAGATCATGTTTACGTCTGTATGACAATAAAACTCGACCAAATTTTTGGCAGCTTATAAATGTCAGAATACTACCTTTATTGCGTTACCCAATATTTTACAATGAAACTATTGACCCTAGAATGACTAGACCAAAGATGGCATGAATACTTTTTGTTAAGCTCAACGAGATCTACCCTAAGCATCTATCCGTTTCATTTTTGCTTATACATATTTTTAGATATACAGTTTTTATATTTTGCGCATCATTGAGCCGTTCAATGACCAGCAGCTTATTGATGAACCATTCGTCTATCTTTCATCCGTCTAACATATTGTTATGTCTTGATGGAGAGCGTGTCTGCAGGAATCGTATTCCACTTTGAAAAATGTACATTTCTTATTCGCAAGAGTGTTACGCATGTATGCAATTTTCCCTTGATTTTGGATTTTTTTTTACAGGTAATATGCCCTAAAAAACCTTAATTCAGTCATCTATCTATGGAATTTAAATCTGCTTATACCCCAGGGAGGCCTGTTGAAATCTGGATTCTTTTGCACTCCATAACGTTTCTCGTAACTAATACGGTTCTTGAGATATTATGTAAACATTCCTTCCCCCCATTTTCCGCAGCCTCGTACTACATTCCACTGCTAACTTCTTCTTTTTTACCGAACAAAGGCGCATCACAGTGTTGCCACCTGTGGTACAACTGTACCAAATGGTACATTTTGAGGCTAGTTGTACTGTGGTTCTACATTTTAAAATAAGGCCATTTTTGATACAATTTTCCAGGTTAAAAGAAAAATATATACTTTCTGAAACTCAAGCATAAGTATTAATTGATATATACGAGTGGCGTAATAACAAGAGTACTACGCTACGTAAGGAAGCGATGAGGAGAAACTCAAAGATATTGTGACAACTAGGGAAATGGTGGAAGAGGGTATAGATAAAATGAAGAATTTTAAGTCGCCAGGACCAGATGAAGTTTATCCCAGAGTATTAAAAGAATGCAGAGGTTGTTAGTGAGTCGTTACGGAACATTTTTAGGAAATCGGTCGAGATAGGCGATGTGCCGTTATTGTGGAGGAAAGGAAATGTAGTCCCCATATTTAAGAAGGGAGACAGAGGACTAAAGTCAAATTATCGACCCGTTAGTCTAACGTCAGTGGTAGGTAAATTATTGGAATCTATTATTGCAAAAAACATTAGAACATTTAGAAAAACATAGTTTGGTCAATGATTCACAACATGGATTCACCAAGGGTAGGTCATGTCTCACCAATTTATTGAGGTTTTATAGGAAAGTTTATGAGACGGCAGATAATGATAAGGATTATGATATAATATACTTTAGTAAGGCATTCGACAAAGTACCACACGAGCGACTCTTAAATAAGGTTAAGGCTCATGGAATAGATGGGAAGGTTCTTCGTTGGAGCACAGCTTCGCTAAGTGATAGGCAACAAAGGGTTACAATTAATGGTTCTAAATCTGAATGGGGACAGGTGACAAATGGAGTTCCACAAGGGTCTGTTTTGGGTCCATTACTATTTTTGATTTACATCAACGACTTCGATAGTGGGATTAGCAGTGATATCAGCAAGTTTGCTGATGATACTAAGGTAGGTAGGATTATTGGATAACAGTCTGATGTAAACATATTGCAGGGAGACTTAGATAAACTTAATGAGTGGGTAGGTAGTCAGATGGCAGATGGAATTTAATATTGATAAGTGCAGCGTTATGAATGTTGGTAGAAAAAACCTTGATAATAGATACACAGATATGGTATCTATGGTACACAGATAGATACAGATACAGTATATATATATATATATATATATATATATATATATATATATATATATATATATATATATATATATATATAATATATATAATATATAATATAATACATACATACATACATACATAATACATACAATACATACATACATACATACATACTACATACTATAACATACATACATATATATATATAAAATATATATATATATATATATATATATATATATTATAATATATATATATATATATATATATATATATATATATATATTACATATTTTCTTTCTTTGAAACAAATTACATGCGTTACAAAAAAGTGCCGAAGAAGGCCATATTGAAGTTGGCTTCAAGGAGAAATAAAGTGGAGGCCAACCTTTTCTGAAAAAGGCCAGATTGACCTTTTAAGGCCAAACCTGGCATACCTGCTCGTCCCTATGCACCTATATGCCACACCCACCTTCGTCGGCCTCCGTAACTTTACCGTACAACCGCCGTGCATTGCCGTATAACCACCGTACATTTCCGTATCACCACCGCACATCGTCGTGGGTCACAACCGTGTGACAACGTAATGTACCGTAGGTCTGTCGTGCATAGCCGTAACTCAGCCGTAATCAACCGTACAAGAAACGTAACACCACCGTACCACGAGTGAACCGTTGCCAAAAATACCACGGTACACGCCGATTTCCTCGCCGTCGTTTGCCGTGGCTCGAACCGTGAATGTGTGAAAGTGGTTTTACAGGCGACACGGTGCAGGGCCTTGTTTCTCTGGATGGGGCGGCGCTTATAAGTCGCACCCAGGCCTTGTATTTCTCTTCCGCGGCAAGGCGACACCTGGACCTGCACCACGGTTGGTCTCATGACTCAGCATGGTACGTCCTGTGAGGAACGTGTTGGCTCTGCACAGCAAGGGGGGTGGCAGTGAATGAGGACACGTTGTGATCCGCGTAACTACAGAGCGTGGCGGCCCAGTCAGTGGCAGTCAGGGCGCGCTGGATAGCCAGCCCTGTGATCACCTAAACACAGGCGGCACTATAAAAATCCTGCCTGCGTCACCACGGGCGAGGGCATCACAGCCCTCAAGTGAATCGCCAGAGTCTACCATCCGAAAAAAAAGCCAGTCACCTCGGTCCCATAGCCATATGAGCCGCTGGCTTGTTAGTCAGGGTACTTAATCATAGTATTTGTATTGTTCAAATCGTTCCACAAGCACCATTTTTGGGCCAGAGCTAGACGTGACCATAAGTTACCAATTTCTTGAGAGAGCCAAGCTAGGCTCACACTGTGGCGGCCATATCAGACAAATCCAAATGGCCGCCATACGGAGTACAAAAGTGCAATAACTTGAGAACTAAAAGTAGTAGAACCATAAGTGATACCACTTTTTGGGGTTTTTTGAGCATGAGGAGTCTATTTCTGTTATTATTTTTCAGATTCTATGTGAAGGTCATGTGATAAGGTCATAGTTTATGTATTTTTTTGCCTAAATATGAATATTTTTATCCAAAAAACTTACGGTCAAGAATTTTATAACAATCAATTGAAGGTACGTGTTAGGTACAATATGGCTAAGCATGCATTTGATAAAACAAAAGATATATCTGTAACCATATGATCCATATGAATTATTTAAATAATATAACTCCTATTATAATCTTGAAATTGATATTAAAAGACGAGCGATACGGTCACAATATGGTCTAGGTAAGTATTATTGCAATTTTTATGAAACTCATTAGGTACAAGGCATATAATCCAACTCAAATGCATCCCAAAAATCTTTATATAATAAGAATCAGTACATATGCAGTAATAACAAGACCAGTAATTACATAGAAAACATAGCACAATATTTTTGCCCTAGTACTCAGTGCAGCATCGCTGCCAGATTGAACCCGACTAGAATGATCTACAGTGCCCTTAGGACCCTGAAGAACCACATTCACGAAACTCAACACCATTTCTTCAACAGGCGAACTTAGGCAATGAGGCGAGAAGGATCCGTCGAATGGTTCTTGTTTCACGAGGATTCGTTTCCTTAGTGCCACAGCGGCCCGGATCAATAAGAGCGCTTCATCTTGGTCAATCTGCGAGGAATGATAAGTTTTTGCTAGAACTGCACCCACGGTCACCTTGTGGCTGATGAAGACATCCCTCCCTTGCTCGAACCGAGTCCACTCTGGAAGATGATGGAGCATATATTCTTTGAATCTTGTGGCATGTGGCTCTCTTCCCGAACTGGGACGCCCTGTGTCTGACATCATTGTCTTGTATAATTCTCGTAATGCAGACAGCTTGAATACCTCTGTATGAGAATCATCAACAAACGTGATCAACTGAGCCATGACCATGGAATCGAAAGGGGTTTCGGAAGGTCCATCAGTAGATGAAGACTGGCGCTCTACTGCACGAGCAGAGTCACGAAGCCGCCAGTAACATTTGACATGATAATAAACATCCATTGCGTGGGTATCAGAACGTGCAGTCAAGCGAGAATATAACAAACAGTTCTTGATTGTTTTTGCCCAATCCTTCAGGTGTTCATCGACGTTAGGGGTTAATGCTTTGCGCAATTCACACTGATCCTCACCCTCACAAACTATACAATGCAAGGTCTGAGGGTCCGGACGAGGGCCAAAACTGGACCTGAGCTTCTTAGGACTTGTTTCTGCTGCCTCTTCCATTTCCTTCTCCAAGCAGTCACGCACACGTTTTACCCTGTAACTGTTACACATACTCCGACAAGACTTATGGTACACTGCACCATGTGAGTGAAGGGTTGCTGCAATTCCTGAGCCATCATCTATCCGACTAATCTTGACAATGGAAGGTTGAGCATTGAGTTGTACGAAATCAAGCAGATCTCTTTCAAGTGTTGACAATCCCTGTTCTGCTGGATTCACTAACAACTCCTTTTTCTTTGAATTGCAAAGGCAGCAGTGTGTCCAATCAGTTTCAATAGTGGTCTGTGGAAGTCATGTTCAATTTGGGTAGATAGTAAGCAGGAGGGTTCATGTTTTAATGTGGCTATGAAAACTGTTCCGTTGAAAGAGTTTTCTCATTATACGCCATGTCCGAAAATAAAAGGATACCCGTCACATTTTGATTAGAATTGCTGTGTAGTTTCCCATATACAAATATAGGAAATCTAAAATACACCCCACAGGTATAATCTGATATAAAAATGATGTTTAATGTCGCCATCTATGTGGTGCGTCTATGTGGTGACGCCACAATGGTGACTGGAATGAAATCTTAAGCTATCTTACTTATGCTATGATGAAGGTCCGCCTTCTATGTCTAGAACGTCAAACCTGCGTCAACCATGGAGAGTTAGTTAACTTATCAAAGCATGTATCTCTTCATTAGTACAAGACATGGTATTAAATACAACATGACGCTGTATCCTGTGATCTTCTGAAAGAAAGAAAAAACACATAATGTGTCAACAAATATCCTTAAATACGACCTTATCACTTGACCTTCACTTATAATCTGAAAAATTATGCCAGAAATGGACTCCTCGTGCTCAAAAAAAACCCAAAAGTGGTATCACTTATGGTTCTACTACTTTTAGTTCTCAAGTTATTGCATTTGCTTACTCCGTATGGCGGCCATCTTGGATTGGTCTAAGATGGCCATCACAGCGAGAGCCCAGTTTTGGCTCCCCAAAAATTGGTAGGATATGGTCATATCTACTAATGTACCAAAAATGGTGCTTGTGGAACAATTTGAACAATCTGTGTTATTTTGGAGATTAAGCCCCCTGACTAACAGACGTAGTCACATCATCGCCATCCTGTCCCTGCTTTTCGTGCTGTGTCGCATTGAATGTACCTTTCTGCTAGTCTTTATGGACTAAAACAGTGCAGGGATCGTCATAAGTACTTTCGAGTGCCCATAAAATACGGCGTTTGCAGGTACAGCGATGGAGGAAGCGAATTGTATGTGAGGTGGTGGTGGTTTGACAGGCCGCCATTTCCCGTCCATTAGCCTATTTTATCTATGTAATATATACATGTGTGCCTGACACGACCCTGTGCTCTTGTGCCGCTGGACAGAGTGGTGCCGCTGGTGCGTCTCCTGTGAGTAGACAAGTGTCGTGGTATTGCGAGTGTCTGTTAAGTCTCCAGAGAAATGTTGTAGTGTGTGTGTCGTGGGCAGGGATGCTTCTGAAAAATCCTTAGGATTTTTCCCAAGATCTTTGGATTTGGGCCATGGCCTTGGGATATTTTTTGTCTACCTTGGTATTTTTGGGGGATTTTTAAAGTATTTTTCAAGTAATGTATCTCAAGGTAAACATGTGTACCGTATTCAGAATTAAGTTTCAATGCTTTATTAAAGACCTTGGGATATTTTTGTCTATATTAGTATTTTTGGGGAGTCAGTTTTGGGATTTCTGAACATTTTGAGTGGCATCCCTAGTCGTGGGTAATAGTGTTTGGCACCCCCAAAAACCCGGAGACCTAACCATGACACGTACCTCCGTCCTCCAAGAGATGAATGAAATCAATATACACATGGAATTCAAGATTCACAAGAATTCACAAGGTTTCAAGTTGAGTACTTTATAACCCAGAATCCGAGGATGCCCTTTTTTCTTGAAGTGTTGTGGTGTTTGCTAATGGATTATCCCTTTTTGTGCTTGTTCTTGTAAATGTCTTGGCTTAATTACAATTTTTTTTGCTGTTACCTTGTTTTCGACATCAGTAACAAATGATCCGTGTCGTGCATGTTGTGTTCCCGTTAGTATGTCTGTTGCTGTAGTTTAATTTGTGTGTTGCTTCTGATCAAAATTGTGGTGGATTCATTATTATCATAGTATTCTACTTTTGTTGTGTGTGTTTTGTACGTTCTGTAATGTCCGAGATCCTTTTTCCAGTAGCTCTGCTTTCCATGTCTTGGTATCATGTTCTGTTCTTTTAGTTTGTCAGTTATTTCTTGTGTTTTGATACTAAGTTGGTATATGTTGGTATTAAGCTCTTTTAAATAATTGTGTACTGTTCTGTGGTCCAGTAATCTCTTCCATTTTCTAGTCTTTGTAGCAAGCATCGTTTCAGTAGATCATTTGTGGAGTGAACTATAATGTATCTTATCATATACCAGCTCCACCATGTACTGAGGGCACAGGTATTATTACGGTTTAGGTCATCCGCGAACCTGACAATTCTAACCTGTCTCATAGTGTATCTTCTCATTCTGATTCTTTTGAACCCCCTTTCCCATGGTACAATCGAATAATAATGGCGATATATCAAATATATTGGCTATCTCAGATTAGGTATTTTATATATAATATATATATATATATATATATATATATATATATATATATATATATATATATATATATATATAAAATTAAAATATATATATATAGGTATATAATAGGCTTTATAGGCTTTGTTAAAAACTATATGAGGCCTCTTCCATTTGCGACATTTCAAGAACCAGTTCACGGAACCCAAGAGTTCAGGCGTTCCATTTGCGCACGAAAACCTGGGTCCGAGGCAAAGCGCGTAGTGACTCAGCAAAACCCGTGAACTTTCTCTACTCACATTGAGAGGTGGGTAGCTTGGGTAGAGTTTTCAGTTCATAACAAACAATGGTCGCCATGGGCCCTATTTCTCTTATCGTGAAGGGTTTTGTCCGATGCACGAGTCGGAGACGATGTCAGACGGCATAAAAGAGGGCATACATGGCTGGGTGGAGCCCATGCGTTCCGCGATCTTAAACTGATATGATCCCTTCAACATAACAGCTAGCTGAGTTTCTCTCGTTATCATCCTCTCGTATCTCTCTCTCTCTCTCCTCTCTCTCTCTCTCTCTCTCTCTCTCTCTCCTCTCGTCTCTCTCTCTATCTCTCTCTCCATCTCTCTCTCGCTCTCTCTCTCTCGTTATCTCTCTCTCTCTATCGCTCTCTTCTCTCTTCTCTCTCTCTCTCCTCTCTCTCCTCTCTCTATCTCTCTCTATCTCTCTCTCTCTTCTCTCTCTTCTCTCTCGTTTATCTCTCTCGTTATCTCTCCTCTCTCGGTATTCTCCCTCTCTCTCTCGTTTATCTCTCTTCTCTCTCGTTATATCTCTAGTTATCTCTCTCTCCGTTATATCTATCTCTCGTTTTATCTCTCTCTCTCTCGTTATATATCTCTCTCTCTCGTTATCATCTCTCTCTCTCGTTATCTCCTCTCTCGTTATCTCTCTCTATCTCGTTTATCTCTCTCCTCTCTCTCTCTTATCTCTGTTATCTCTATCTCTCTCGTTATCTCTATTCTCTCTCGTTATCTCGCTCTCTCTTCTATCTCTCTCTCTCTTCTCTCTCTCCTCTCTCTCTCTCTCTCTCTCTCTCTCCTCTCTCTATGCCTTCGCCAGCTGAGTAATGTTTTTAAACAAAAAACGGGTTTTTGCTCCATTTGGACACGCAGAACCCAAACCCTGAACCAGAACCAACCCTGAACTGAAAAGAACTGGTTCATGCAACTTGGCACAAATGGAGAGGCCTACGGTTTAAATCTGGTTCCCCAAATTGTATTTCAGTCTCAAAAGTTGTACAACAAATCCAGATTTTACATTGCTTTTATCTAGATATCTTTCAGAGTGAGGACAGGATATTCATTGAATAATTACTTGGACATTTCACTGTATACGTTAGTTTTTGTTGGTTTTAGGTAGGTTTTTGAAAAATAGTGGAATTCAGAAACCAAGCAGCTGAACCAGTATGGATAGAAAATGAGAAGGCGGACAGTATAAAAGAAGGTGGGAAGGCAGCTAAAAAAATAGGTTACTTTTTAAATTTGCAATCAAACATAACTCAAGGCATGAACTAAATAATGCACCTGGCTCCATTGCTGTTCAGAAGCAAACAACTGTTAATAGTTATGTAGCACCCTACTTCACGTAAATGGTATCCTTATCATATCCCGTATCATCTGAATATCAACAGACTGGAGGAGCATCTCATAATAATGCGAATGTGTCACGATTGATAACATGGTGTGTTATATACAATTGGAGTGAGACAGAGATGATTCTGAAACAGAAATTACACCAGATTTAAAGTACAGTTGCAGTCATGGGTAAATACATTCCAATTTACACACTACAGCTGTTGATGCTCTTCTTAAGATGCTCTGGTCATGATTCCATGTACTAATGTAAGATTAACATGTACCTACATTACATGATATCAGGCAGACTTAGGCATACCTTGGTTTAATGGATCAACTTCTTGTGAATTTGAAGAAATATCCTTCAAGTTTAACGGGGCACGTGTTTGACTTGAAACAGCTTTATATATTGATGGTATTACCATCTTTTAAAAGTACAAAAGATGCTCTTTGGGCCAGCCTTTTCACCAAAAAGAATTGTAACCATAACAGTGTTTCCAGTTTGCTATTGACTATGGAAATTCAGAGAGAGATAAGAATGATTTTCTTCTTCGTACATTGAAAGGACATGTGAAACAAAATTTTGCAACCTGGTTTTCAAATGCAAACAGAATTTACACTGTTTACACTGAGTTGTTATCATTCATGATGCGCCAGTTAAGGCATTAGTTAGTAAAATTCAAAAATTTACATTCAGGATATTATGGTTGTGGACCACTGTACTCTGAAAGGGCTATGGATAAGAAAGATGGACTTTATCCACAGGTGGATAAATTAATTCTGAGAAAATGGATGTTAGGAGCATTCAACTGCAGACCATTCATCATGCCAGATCCCCTTTCTGTGACTTGCCAACTATATATGGATTAGATTTTTTTCCATGTGCTGAGTAATTGCTTGCCTTCGTGTATGAAAAGAAACTATATGTTAGATCAAGGAAAATCTGGAGTTACTATTAAACAGCAGGTCAGGTGGAAAACATTAGGCAGAGACTAAAAAATGTAGAGTCATTCAACAATATTTGCAATGAAAACACGCCAGATGGCAGACACAGATTGGTGGGAAAGCTACTGAGTTTGCAGTTTCTTATGTAACACTGGAAATTATGTGCTGAAAGGAATCCCTTTCCATCAGATTTTATATAATCATTGCATGACATTCAGTGTGGCCATGTGTATTCTTGTTAGTTCAGACTAACTCAACAGTTACTGAATATGCCCATGATCTATAGTATATTTATGGTCAAAAGCTGTGACTATATGGTCAAACAATTTCTTGTTCTATAATGTTCATGATTTGTACACTTGGATGAAGGATGCCAAGACATGTGGGTGTTAGACAACTGTCAGCATTCCAATATGAAAACTATCTACAGCAACTCCAAAGAAAGGTTCGTTTCAAGCAAGAATCCAACTCTGGCAGATAGTGAAACGGTTGCAGGAAGCGCAACCTACTGAAAAAATACAACCTTCAGGTGGAAGAGCAAGTGAACCATAAAAAAACTTAACACTATACCGGATCAACAAGGAAAACATGCTGTGAAGTTATAGGTAAATCAAGTTAGGACTGAACGAACAATGGATGAACAGCTTTTAATATGCCGTGTGTAATCAAGTGTGAAGATGCAAGGCAGTCTTTACAGTGGGTGGAGGCAGTGAGGTCACCGCTGAGAGGCATTAGGAATTCTCGTTAACAATATAATGAAGGGTCAGAAACAAAATAGTCCTTTAGGTCTAGATATGTTCAACAAACGGGGACGTATCATATACCAACATAATCAGAAAAGCGTTGTACATTCAGAACGTTGCTTACAAAAGTGGTACGATGATAAATAGCTGACACTCTAGGTTGAAAGAAAAAAAATGTGAAGGAAAAATGTTCATGCGCTACTTTATTTATCCGGTCATTTTGTATATCTTATATTATTGTTGAGAATTTATGCTAATATGATGCAGAATGTTCTCAGGAAGACGATGGTGACCCTAGTTTTTTCTTCAATTTATCAAATGTGGTGTCGGAAAACTAGTGGGGAGAAGGTTTGATAAGCCAGATGGTCGCCGCGCTAGGCTGGCGGGCGTCACTTCATCAAATACAGCGGTGAGCGGGACTCGCTTTCTAGGTATATAACTCTGTGGTGAGCTTATATTCACATCATTATGTATAAGACGATGAATGTATACTTAAATAAAGCAGTGAAGATGAGAAAAAAAGTACAAATAATGGAAACAGTTAAATCCACCGCGAGTATCTCTCGCCGATAAATCAGATTAAGAAAAGACTACAGACCCTTATTATTTTTGTTTACATCAACGCCTTAGGATAGTGGGCTTAGCAGTGGACATCACCATGTTTGCTGATGGACACTAGAGAGGTAACATTATAGACAGTCTGATATAAAAAGGTTTGCAAGGGAGACTTACGAAACATAAGAACATAAGGAAGCTACGAGAGTCGTGAGACCTACACGTGGTAGTTCCTGTACTTAACTCTACCTTACATCCACCTTGTATCACCATCCGTGCAATTGTCTAGCTCCTTTAAAATCATTTCATTATTTCAGAAAACAAATATATAAGATAGATAGATAGAAATTAATTGTTTTAAGGGCGCCGCAACTGCGTGGTATGGATTGACGCATGCTTACATACGATACAGTAAAAGTAACAATAAAAAACAAAAGTTTTAATATATAATTCAAATATATAAAAGAACAATAGGATAAAAAAGCAATAATAAAAGAATATTTAAAAACATCATAACTTGTTGAGAGAAAGGCCAGCCCTCTCAATTAAAGGTAATGGACTTCATGTCCCGGGGCGAAACACCTCTATCCCAAATGCCAGGGAGAGACGGTAAGCACCGTCCGCCCCCGACACTGCGGACAAAAAATTGCTCACGCAGTTCCCCAGACTAGGACCACTCGACAGCAAGTGCCGCACAGTTAAGGGGACCAAGCAATATCACAGTCAAGGAGGGTGGGCCCCCCTCCATGAGGAATCCATGTGGATATAAATAGCGCGTTCGCGACCAGTTCTAGTCGGTCTGGGACTGGACTAGTCGGGGCGGAGGGACTGTTTCGAGAGGCGGGCTGGACCAGTCTACATCCAAGTCCAGATTCGGTTGAAGCCCAGAGAGCAGGGACCAACTTGGACAGTGTGAGAGAGAACTTGGCGCTGCGCACTCACAGTCACCGGGAAGACGGACCAGAGCTTCTCGTTGCCACTGATAAGGACATGAAACACCAATGATGCCGACCATAAGACTAAAGTAATTTCCCGATAATTTACAATATCGTAATTGTTGAAACAACATCTTGGGAAATGAATGTACCGTCAACAACACTATAGTCGCCACTGCACTAAGGTCACCAGGCGCCATATATTACGAAATTTTTTCTAGCACACATAGACTTGTATGTGTCACTGAAGACATGTAGCTATAGTGTTATGTAGATCAGAGGTTCTCAAACTTCACTGGACGGCGGCGCACTATGTTAATCTTGGGACTTCGGCGGCGCAGCAGCTATATATATATCTATATACATATATATATTAATATTATATATAGATATATATAAATATATTATATAAGATAATATTATATATATATATATATATATATATATATATATATATCTATAGTATACTATATACATTTATCATAATATATATATAATATATATATATATATATATATAGATAATAATAATATATTGAATGGAAATAAGGAAAATAAGGTGTAAATAAACAACTATGTTACAACAATAAACATA
Organism: Chionoecetes opilio; assembly: GCA_016584305.1. NCBI lineage: Eukaryota > Metazoa > Arthropoda > Malacostraca > Decapoda > Majidae > Chionoecetes > Chionoecetes opilio. Next base: position 41,156 of record JACEEZ010020217.1, read on the forward strand.
CTGTTGCATATGGAGTTGCATCCAACATGGAGTTGCATATCCGCTCTATGTTAGGAGGACAGTTGACAGACACTCTCATTCCTCTTCAACAGCCAGCCAATTTCCTCCTTTCTTAGTTTTTATATTTGTGCGGTGAGAATCCAGTTCACACAGATATGAGGTGTAAATTGCAAAGAGTATTTTCTGGCGCCCTTTTGGATATATGTGGGCGTTCGGTTCATTTGAATCAAGAAGCTTTATAAATGTCATATCCAGCATATTGCAGGTTTTAGTGGCGGTCATTACGGATGTGCTAGTTCCTCTCTCAAGGGATGCTACGTTGTGGCTTGCTCAAGGGATCGTGAACGAATGGATCTCTTCAGCCAGTCATAACTTTCAAATATATATTTGAAATATTTTTCTATGTTCCTTCTAGGCTGTCAAGGGTGCTGCTTAATGAGTGGACATGTCTAGTATATTTTAGTAGGGCTTCAGCAGTCTTTTGAAAACCATGTCAATCTTGCTTCACTCACCTTTTCATTCCAGAGCCTAATTTTTTCTGGCCAGGCTTTCATTTGTCAGAGATGTTTACCATATTTTCATTTTCTGCATACTTGCATTAACCTTGTTCAGATGTTCAACTCTGTTGCCAAGTAGCATAATTTTGCACTCCAAATTTCATCGCAAGTAATTCGCAGAATTCAGTTTTCTCCTCAAGGGTAAAGGAAAAGGAGCATTTCCTCGCTCAGTTCATGCCCCACCCGGGATAACACTTTGCCTCTTGATAACCCACCGGACTTCTGTGTAGGAGGGAGAAGACCTCGTGAGGAGATCCCATTTCTTACAAAAAGCATGGAAAATGTCTGGACTGATTTGGTCTGCTTTTAAGAAAGTTTACAATTTTCACAACATCATCAGGAACAAACTTTAATTCTTGTCGAGTGTTTTAGCACACAAGAGCTTCACGGTGCAAGAAAACAATGGGTAGTAATCAAATCTGGGTTCTCCTCTTGACTCAAGACACAAACCTTTTACGATCCCACCAGGATGGACAGCCATCTGTGCAAATTCCTCACATTATCTCCATGACAAGTCCTTGCTTTCAAGTATTCTGTTACTGTAGAAAATATTATCCGTCCTGTGGTTTGCCACCAGTTCTTTTGCAGCATAAGAAAGTCAGTTATTTTGTTATAGCAAACATACGGATGAACCACTAAGTAACTGAGGTTTTCCTCCAATGTTCTCGGTTGATTCATCCGCTTGTAAAGCATACCATTTTACCTTCACGAGTACACACACTTTTTCCCAATATCAGACGAACATGTCTCCTTGATTGTCTACCCAATCGTGTCGTCTGAGAGGGGAATTTTTTTCACGTCCCTTTTCAAGCCTCATCCCCAAACAATGTTCTCACCAAAGCCAGCAAGCTGGAAGGAAAGATGATGCAATTGGGAATGGTTTCATTGTTTTGCGTTGCTCTGCCACTAAATAGCTTGCTTTCTGTGCCTTTTCTGCCACCTTCACCTTTTTCTCAAACCCAAACCTTTGTTGTTTGTTATCTTTCAGAGTCTTTTAAAAGTAATCTCTAGGCTTCTGAGAGAGGTTACTATGTTTTGTTGCTAAGTCTCTTTATTTCATAGGAGTCATAGATTCATTTGATAGCTAAATGTCGCAAAACAACACATTTTGGCTCTTGGACCACTTTCATCAATCACAGCCCAAGTGAACCCAAGTCCAGATAAAACTGTCGTTATACAGGCGAAATGACTTAATGCGGTTACTTTTGCTGGAACGTGTCGTCGTTTTGGACCACACTCAGGAACATGGATGACAAAAACTCACTTTTCATCTGTCACTTATCTTTGCCCGCTCGGGACCGGCCACGACTTTACGGTCCTTTCAACTGTCACTTCACTTTGCCAGCACGGAACCTGTACGACTATGCTCATTTTCAAAACTGTCAAATTCACTTTCTTCACTTCCACACTTGGGTCTGGACGAGAGGACTCACTTTCAACAGTTATTACTGTTACGTCGCCTTCGGTGCCTTCGCCACATTTACGTTTTGATCATGATCACTGCGATTCACCGCTATTGCCTCAGTTTCACTTTCGATTTTTAATGAGGTTACTTATCCATTTTTAAGCTTGGACCTCATAAACCACCCCAACAGTGCTACTTACTGAGGATCACAATCTTACAATGACCAGGGAGGTGCCTACCAAACGCTCTGCCTCGTGTGTTGCCAAATTATACATGTTATTATCGATCGGGGTCAAATAAATCACGTCCAAACAGTCAAACTGCATTAAAGTCTACTGATATAGTATGCATCAGTTTCCATTCATCATCCTTTTTCCTTTATATGTCGACTATAAAAACAATTCACATGAAAAAAAAAAAACAAAAAAAAAAACGCGTGAGAAAAAAGTAAGTGGTAACTCCAGTAACACAGCAGGGCTGCGGCTCAGGACTGGTGCAGTACGTGTACAGTACGCGTTAAACACGTATTGTGTGGAAGCGGGAAGTAGTTTTTTAGCAGAATCAACTTATTTATTTATTCAGCAATTTTTTTCTGTATCCATCTACCAAAAGTACTTATAATATTATTAAAAGGACCTCTGCATCTACCTGCCTAGTTACATATAACTCATTTCATTTAACATTTCATCTTCAATATAAAAAAACAAAAAAACTGCGACCTCAAAGCGCAAAAATACCCATATCTATGAAAAATACGCGGCGCACCTAGGGGATTCCACCGGCGCACAAAGTGCGCCGCGGCGCAACAGTTGAAGAATCACTGATGTAGATAAGTAAGCTACGTACTGTGCAGTGATTGTGATTTGTAGTGATGCTAAAACTCGTAATATAGCCCCCCTGCGACATTAGTGCAGTGCGACTATAATAGTGTTATTAACGGTAAATTAAATAAAATTTCATCATTAATGTTTTCATGTCATCCCTGCAACTTGACTTCCCATTGAGAAGTTAAGTAAAATAAAACGCGCGCCTTTTAAACAGGGTGCATTTCTGCCGAGGACCGCCACTCTATCCCCCAGCCAATAGGAACGACGAAATGGGACGGGGCCAGTCTCGCTGTATTTCGCGAGCATTTCAGTCCAGCCTGGAACAGTGGAACGGTATAGAATAGCACTGAACCAGGGTGGTGAAACGTCGCGAAACGCGCTATATGCTCTTGAAACTTGTTGTTGCTAACTCGGGATAAAGTTATGATCAAAATCGTTAGAATTTGTATATAGTTGACCAAACCAATATGCCTCAACCTTGAAAAACAAATTTTCATAATTACTGGCATTAAAACAAAATCTGGACGTGGTGTAGGACATTTTTTTGCGAAGTGATTTGCATTTTAACAAAAATCTAGAACGTGATAGAAAAAATATAATATTAGATTGAAATTCAGCATACCCAGTTAGCTAGAACACCTATTGGTCTTCTGTAACAAATCTTGGTGCCTAAATAATCTGGGCCATACATGGCCTTCAGGAATTTCACCAATTTTATTTTCACCGATTTGCATGAAAAACTTTGTCATCGTGGCTTTTTCTGATGGTGATCACGCATCAGGTCTTCGTATGCCTATATTAGGTACCAAAAGCAATTGTTGAGCCTTTGTAAGCTATTATCCCCGTAAAATATATATTGTACGTTCCTTTTAAAACCAAACTAGCATCTGTGAGAAATCTATAGAACAGTATTATTGTTCTTCGGAAAATGTACAATTGTTGTAAAGATCATTGATAGTCTGTATGATAATACACTCGACAATTTTTAGGCTGTTTATACGTAATGGTCAAATACTACCTTTTATGCGTTTCCCTATTTTTTACTAGGTAACTATTAACCCTAGACCAAAATATGCCCTGAATACTTTTTGTTAAGCTCAACGAGATAGACCCTAAGCAAATACGTTTCTTTTTGCTTATACGTCTTGAGATAAAACAGTTTTGATATTTTACGAACTTGTTGAATGTTCCACTTTCCAGCAGCTTCACCTTCGAACGCACCCATACATCTATTTTTATCGGCAAAACATTTAGGTATGTCGTGCACTGGAGCGCATCTATGCAGGAATCGTATGCTACTATTAAAAATGCAAATCTATATTAGCAAGAGTTTGACTCCAATGTATGAACTCGTCCACCTGGATTTCTGGAATATACTTTTTCGACAAGTGCCATAAAAAACACACTCCATGCCGCTCATTCTCAATGTAATTTCGAATCTGCTTACACCACAGGGAGGCCTGTTGAAAATCGTGATTGTTTAATCTATTAACGTTTATAAAAAAAAATCCGTTTTTGACGGATTAATAGGGAAACATTGTTCTTTTCCCATTTCCGCAGCACGCCGTACTGATACATTCCACGGCTTAACGGTTTTTATTAGGGAAATAGTGATGTGAGGTATTAAAGAAAATACCGGTATTGCCGATACCGGTTTGCGGGACAATAACGATACCGGAAATACCGGTAAAAAAATTAAGATACCTGTATTACCGGATTACGGACCTAAATACCGGTATTACCGGGATCGGTATTTGTTTTTTTTGGTGTTTTTTTACATGTCCATTCCAAGACAATTATTAACCCCTACAGCATCCCCCCCCCCCTTTAAAATAAATTTTCCATAGCGTCGGCCATTTCTTTTTTTACAGTTATGAACCCCTGAGTATAGCACGCTAAAGGTAAGGTAAAGAGGGAGCAAAGCTTAGTGCGGTGGCAGCGGTGCCACCCCCTGGCATTAGCCCTTTTCAGCCCATGGGGGGTGAGAACCCAAAATTCCCAGACCCCCGCGTAATTTTACATTTAATCCCCGGGGTTTAAAAAGGACAGCATAGATCCCCCCAAAACCCTTTTCTGGACGTCGGCCCAAACAAGTTTTAAGGGGAGACCAATTAAAAATAGTTTGAATAATTTCGTCGTATGACGCAGCTGAGATGGATCTCCGCTGTAAACCCGAAGCCTCCACGACTACCCCTGAGAGGGTTGTAGTGCTGTTGCTAGGCTATAGGCTACAAGGCCCAAGGACAGGACCATAAGGCACAGGAAAAAAACTGAAGAACCCAAAACGGGAAGAAAATGTGTCAAAAACCCCCTACCAAAAAAATGCCCAAAAGAATAGCATCCCCCCAAACAATAGGTATCAAGAAAAGGAGCAAGGGTGTTCAATCAAAATCCCGAAAAATAAGAAAAATCGGGGGTAAAAAACAGAAAAATTAAGAGGGGGAATGGGGCAAATTCCCAGCGGCTCCCAGATCAAACGGGAGTGCCACCCTAAAAGACTCCGGCCAAAAAAAAGAACTCTATAACCGGCCCGCTGGAGTACCCGCGGAAAAGTGAAGGGTGGCAGCACCCCGGGCCTTGCCTCAAAAACCAAGAGGGAGCAACGCTCCCTTGAGGGAAAGGCTTCAAGGTAAATTCCAACGAGGGGGGCAAAAGCTCCCCGAGGAGAAGCGTTCAAGGTAAATTTAAAGGGAAAAAAAATCATTTCAGTAATGTCAGGACAACTTTTTTTTCTGTGACAGAGGTGTGGTGGGCGTTAATAGTTAACCAT
>JACEEZ010020218.1:0-17500 GCA_016584305.1 Chionoecetes opilio
AAAAAAAATTTTTAAAAAAAAAAAAAAAACGGGAATTCCACTCTACATTTTACGAACCTACATCAAAAAAAGATACAGCAAATATGTATTCGATAAAGAGTATAAATAGGTGAGGAGGGTAAATCACGTGCATAAATCAACAACAAAAAACTGACAAAGTGTAACGTTTCAATAAACAAAAAAAAAGGAAGGGAAAATCTGGGACGAGGTAAGAGTACAAATACAAAATAAGGCGGAAAGATTCTAGCCCCAAAAACTAAAAAATCATGGGACGTCCTAATGCCCCCGCACTTTGCCAGTCTCCATCGGCCGACAGTTCCCTCTCGTGCTTGTCTCTCACGTTGGCAAACTTTGTGCAAACTTTAGGTGAGGCAGAGAGGACGCACCGAGGAGATAATGGGAGCAATTATATGCCAGCCGCGAGGTTAGTAGGAGGAGGAAGAGGAGGAGGAGGAGGAGGAGGAGGAGGAGGAGGAGGAGGAGGAGGAGGAGGAGGAGGAGGAGGAGGAGGAGGAGGAGGAGGAGGAGGGAGAAAGGTGGAGGAGAAGGGAGAAAGGTAGAGGAGGAGGAGGAGTAAAAGGAGGAGGAGGAGGAGGAGGAGGAGGAGGAGGAGGAGGAGGAGGAGGAGGAGGAGGGAGAAAGGTGGAGGAGGGAGAAAGGTAGAGGAGGAGGAAGAGGGAGAAGGTGGAGAAGGGACGAAAGTAGAGGAGGAGAAGGAGGAGGAGGAGGAGGAGGAGGAGGAGGAGGAGGAGGAGGAGGAGGAGGAGGAGGAGGAGGAGGAGGGAGAAAGATAGAGGAGGAGGAGGAGGAGGAGGAGGAGGAGGAGGAGGAGGAGGAGGAGGAGGAGGAGGAGGAGGAGGAGGAGACGCGTTAATGATTTCGGACTCTGACTTTTAAGGTGATGTTTAATTTTCCGTTTAAATTTTTCAATTCTTAACACTGTAATCGCCCCCTATGTCTCCTCACTCCCAGACGGCGGAAAGAGGGTTGGTTGCGTTAAGTAATGAATGCAAATTACTGTATATAAGGTTGTGTATAGTAACTCTTGTACTCCTTTTTTTTACTTTCTATATCTCCTTTCTTACTCTCCTCTTTCTCTACCTTTTTCTCCTGCTCTGTAACTACACGCATGGGGAAAAAAATCGACTTGCTGTAATCTAAAATTTAAAACAGCTATTTACTGGGAGCAGGAAAATCTTGGTGGTCGCGTGTGACATTATTTTTTTTTTCTCTCTCTCTCTCTCTCTCTCTCTCTCTCTCTCTCTCTCTCTCTCTCTCTCTCTCTCTCTCTCTCTCTCTCTCTCTCTCTCTCTCTCTCTCAGTACCTCCTCCAGTCTTGCTGCCTTTTTATTCTTCAACCGTTCAATCCCTTACCTCACTTTTTCTTTTGTGATGTTTTTCATGACTATCTTTATCACTGCCGATATTATTAATAGCACTATCATTATCATCATTATGCAATCACATTTTCCTGTTTTCATGTCAGGGATTGCTGGAAATAGAAGGGAACTTATGTCTCGAAGAAAAACGTAAGCAGCCATTGAAAGTGTGTCTGGTGAGCCGGTTGAGCGTGACCAAAAATCATAAAAAACTGTCCTCGTCTCGTATGAAGCTATCAGCAAATGGTAGAGTTGGCGGAGATGGAAGGAAGAGAACAGAGGCAGTTTGATCCATATTATATAGCAGAGAGGTAACGTAATAGCCTCCTGCTCCCCCTTGCCCTCGTTAGCAAGCCGAACAAACGCAACTCTATCCCAGCAAGATAAGGCAGGAGTGAGTAGGAAGATGAAATATTTTTTATTCAATCTTAGCCCCTTCACGCCCAGATTTTCCCTTTGGTATATAAAAAATCGTCTTTTGTTATCCATAAAATTACGAAAAGTAACTGAATATACCAAATTAGTTACTCGACAAGGGTACTAAACAGGTCACATCTATAAAATATTGCTTATATTCACTAAAAATCGTCTTATGGCGTGGCCACCGAGATGATAAGGCCTGGTGGATCGCCCGTGACGTCACACCATAAGGATACCACCCGCTCCGCTCCCCGTACAAGTTTACCTACCTAATATAATGTTTATCAGTATAAAAGATATACTGTTATCTTCGGAAATGTTTTTTCTATAATATTATCAAATAAAAAACCGTAAAACACACAAAGAAAATGCCATTATGAGACTTTCAAGAAATATACATTAACTTAAACTCTTCGCCATTTAATATTTTGCTCGCAAACATTTTAAATGGAGAATATCAATAGAAGCGGAGTTTAATTAGCTTTCCATTGATATATTTCGTTTAGTGATAAATGAATTAGCGGCATGCATAAATTAGCGTTAACTAAATATAAAAAATCATGAAATCGGGTAATTTCCTACCTAATATATGTTTATCAGTATAAAATATATACTGTTATCTTCGGAAATGTTTGTTCTATAATATTATTAAATAAAAAACCGTAAAACACACTAAAGAAATGCCATTATGAGACTTTCAAGAAATATGCTTGAACTTCAACTTTTCGCCATTTAATATTTTGTGATTTTTTTTTACATGGAGAATATCAATATTAGCGGAATTTAATTAGCTCTCCATTGATATATTTCCTTTTCTGATAAATGAATTAGAACCATGCATAAATTAGCGTTAACTAAATAAATAACATCATGAAATCGAGTAAATTACCCGATTTCATGATGTTATTTATTTAGTTAACGCTAATTTATGCATGGTTCTAATTCATTTATCAGAAAAGGAAATATATCAATGGAAAGCTAATTAAATTCCGCTTCTATTGATATTCTCCATGTAAAAAGTTTTTTTAGAAAATATTAAATGGCGAAAAGTTTAAGTTCATGCATATTTCTTGAAAGTCTCATAATGGCATTTCTTCAGTGTGTTTTACGGTTTTTTATTTGATAATATTATAGAACAAACATTTCCGAAGATAACAGTATATATTTTATACTGATAAACATATATTAGGTAGGAAATTACCCGATTTCATAATTTTTTATATTTAGTTAACGCTAATTTATGCATGCCGCTAATTCATTTATCACTAAACGAAATATATCAATGGAAAGCTAATTAAACTCCGCTTCTATTGATATTCTCCATTTAAAATGTTTGCGAGCAAAATATTAAATGGCGAAGAGTTTAAGTTAATGCATATTTCTTTAGTCTCATAATGGCATTTTCTTTGTGCGTTTTACGGTTTTTTATTTGATAATATTATAGAACAAACATTTCCGAAGATAACAGTATATCTTTTATACTGATAAACATTATATTAGGTAGGTAAACTTGTACGGGGAGCGGAGCGGGTGGTATCCTTATGGTGTGACGTCACGGGCGATCCACCAGGCCTTGTCTCTCGGTGGTCTCGCTTATGGTACCCAAATTACAATGGAAATTACGTTCTGGGTCTCAAGGGGTTAAGAGGAACGTATCTCATGGCGACTCTTACTGGTATGTAGATTTGCCCCGTGATTGCCTTGCCCAGCCCCGATCAATAGGGGAGAGCGGGGCAGGCTGCATCGAGGGTAGGTTGCATCATTGCCTCTAACTCGCATTAACTTTTTTTATTATTATTATTGTTGTAGTTGTAGTAGTAGTAGTTTATAGTAGTAGTAGTAGTAGTAGTAGAAGTAGTAGTATTAAGACGATGTACGTGTGATAACATGCGAGTTAGAGGCAATGATGCAACCTACCCTCGATGCAACCTGCCCCGCTCTCCCCTACTGACCTTTTTTTTCCGTGTAAGACAGATTTTTAACATTTTTGAAAGAATTGTGTGCGTCGTCTCCAAAAATTGACTGGAATATTGCAGGAGAAGAACCGAATGATTCTAAAACTCAAACTATTTACTGCCTCTTGACATGGCAGTTAGCTTATTCACGTTATTTCGTATTCTTTTTATATACACTATTATACACTATATATTTTTTTTCCTTACAAAGACATGTTACGAACAAAGCTTCTCGAGGGAAATGGATCAAAGGAATACAAACCAGTGTCTGATCTATATAAAAGGCTTGAGAGATACCCCCGAACATCTGAAGGTAGGTCTCTCTCCTCTCTCTCTCTCTCTCTCTCTCTCTTAGCAACATCACACTTCTCTATCTCGACAAACCATCCCAGGAGACCAATACCTTTAGCTCCTCCAACGAACTCGCTTAAGAACTGTCTTTGGCCTCGCAAACCGATCTATCACGGCCGAGTATCTGCAAGGGAGGCTCAAGACACAAGAGGGTGAACAAACTCTTCTCCCACTCCACACACACACACACCCCGTCCCACACACAAACACACATAAATATTCATTCACTCAATTCTACGTAAAACATTTATAGTCTTCCTTGTCTGCCTACATTCAAGTCAAGAAGGAGGAGGAGGAGGAGGAGGAGGAGGAGGAGGAGGAGGAGGAGGAGGAGGAGGAGGAGGAGGAGGAGGAGGGGAGGAGGAGGAGGAATGTGATAAATCTAGCACAGGAATGGAAGGCGAAGAGGAGATTGGACGAGTGGGCGGAGAGGGAGATCGGGAGAGGGAAATTGGCGGTGTGATGGAAAATTGTGGGTATGAGAGAAGATGGTGAGAGGGTGATGCGCGGGATTATCTATGAGCGGAGGAAAAGATTTGTGCTGGGTGGGAGGGAGGGAGGGACAGAAGGTGGGAGGGAGGGAGGGACAGAAGAAAAGAGAGAGGGAGAGAAAGAAGGTGGGAAGGATAGAGGGAGGAAGGGAGGAAAGAAGGTGGGAGGATAGAGGGGGGAAGGGAGATAAAGAAGGTGGGAAGGATAGAGGGAGGAAGGGAGGGAAAGAAGGTGGGAAGGATAGAGGGAGGAAGGGAGATAAAGAAGGTGGGAAGGATAGAGGGAGGAAGGGAGGGAAAGAAGGTGGGAAGGATAGAGGGAGGGAGAGAAAGAAGGTGGGAAGGATAGAGGGAGGAAGGGAGGGAAAGAAGGTGGGAAGGATAGAGAGAGGGAGAGAAAGAAGGTACGAAGGAAGAAAACAGAGAGGGAGAGAAAGATGGGAAGGATAGAGGGAGGGAGAGAAGAAGGTGGGAAGGATAGAAGGAGAGAAAGAAAGAGGGAGAGAAGTTGGGAATGATAGAGGGAGGAAGGGAGGAAGGGAGGAAGGGAGGAAGGGAGGAAGGGAGGGAGGGAGAGAAGGTGGGAAGGATAGAGGGAGGAAGGGAGGGAAAGAAGGAAAGAAGGAGAGACTAGGGGGTGGATTCAGCAAACCATTTACGAGGTAAAACTCTGGTAAATTTCCTCGTACCTCCATGCACATGGCAAGACCCTATTCAGCAAACACTTACGATATTGCAAATCTGCTGGTAACCTACGAGTGCTCCCTGTGTCTAGTAGCGGCTTACCAGAAGATTTACCAGATATTTTAGCGGGAAGGAACACGGTCTCCTCTCTCTCTCTCTCTCTCTCTCTCTCTCTCTCTCTCTCTCTCTCTCTCTCTCTCTCTCTCTCTCTCTCTCTCTCTCTTCTCTCTCTCCTTTCTTTCTCATCTACTATTTCTTCTCCCTCCTCCTCCTCTTCCTTCTCCCTCTTCATCCTCCACACGATGAAAATATTCACGATAATATTACATACTGGCTATGATATGTACATATATATATGTAAGCTCATAGACCACTGTATACCAGTGGCCTATGGTAGGCTATATATATATATATATATATATATATATATATATATATATATATATATATATATATATATGCATATATATATAGCGTGTGTCTACATACATACACACACACACACACACACCATAGCCAGTATGTGATATTATCGTGAATATTTTCATCGTGTGGAGGATGAAGAGGGAGAAGGAAGAGGAGGGAGAAGCAATAGTAGATGAAAAAAAGAAAGGGAAAAAGGAAGAGACGAGAGAGAGAGAGAGAAGAAGAGAGAGGAGAGAGAGAGAGAGAGAGAAGGGGAGAGAGAGAGAGAGAGACGAGAGAGAGAGAGAGAGAGGAGAGAGAGAGAGGAGAGAGAGAGAGAGAAGAGAGAGAGAGAGAGAGAGAGGAAAAAAAGGGGGAGCGAGAGGAGAGAGAGAGAGAGAGAGAGAGAGAGGGGAGAAGGAGAGAGAGAGAGAGAGAGAGAGGAGAGAGAGAGGAGAGAGAGAGGGGAGAGAGAGAGAGAGAGAGAGAGAGAGAGAAAGGAAAGCACGTGTAAGCCCAACACGCCTCATGTAAGCTTGGAGATGATTGGCTGTTGCGCGACACCAGACCCCTCTGGTGGCTAACAGCGGCAATGGACCTAGTAGCTTACTAGGTGCTTACAATATCGTTGGCGAATACACATTTGCCATCTTTCGTAGCAGTCTAGTAACTTCGACCTCGTAACAGGGTATCGCTGGTAAGTTTGCTGAATCCGGCCCTAGGAGGATAGGAACAGGATATTAAATGAAAGATTAAGTGAAAGTAAAATTATATGCATATTCTAAAGCAGTTATAACCTTGGCATTTTCTATCCCTAAAATGTAAATATTAGATGAACAGAAACCCTTTACGTAGGACAAGTTAGCTCATCGACAAAGGGTAAAAAGGTAATTGAAGTATCGAAACACCTGGTTCTGTGAAATATAAATGATTGACTTTCCTTTCAAAGAATCACAAATCGGTCAAAAATCTCTAATCCTAAAAAAATCATAAAACAATAAAAATTCAGCGTTCATACTCCTTCACCTTAAAGTTCATGGAAGGATTACAACAACATCGGTTATTCACCTTCTCGTCTGTTACCAAACTTTTATATATACATACAGCGGTACAACGTTTTCTACCTTAAACATTTATATCTGATTGTTGTTCTTTTTTATCAATATATTAATGTTCTCTAGGCAGTGTTGTTGGTACTTACAGCATAAAAAGAAATGTTGTTCCTTCTCCATGGATTGTGTGTGTGTGTGTGTGTGTGTGTGTGTGTGTGTGTGTGTGTGTGTGCTGTCCTAGTTCCACTGTCGTAAATAACAAATGTAAAGCGTAGTCACACATGCAAATAGTGTACTCTCAACCTTACAATAACCAGTAGCATATGACATAATCACTAGTTACCTTATTTCCCCCCTTGTAATTCACACACTTCAAACTACCATCCCTTAACCCCCCCATTCCCCCCTTAACAATCCCCATAACCTTCCCCCCACCACCACTAACCCCCATCTCTTCACCCCCCACCACCAACTCCCATCCCTTCCCCCCACCACCACCACGCCCCATCCCTTCCTCCCCCCCACCACCAACCCCCATCCCTTCCTCCCCACCGCCACCAACCCCCATCCCTTCCTCCCCCCCACCACCAACCCCCATCCCTTCCTCCCCCACCACCACCAACCCCTATCCCTTCCTCCCTCACCACTACCAACCCTCCAAGCCTCCATCCCTTCCTCCCCCACCACCAACCCCCATCCCTTCCCCCACCCCCCCCAACAACCCACCCGCACCCCCAAACCTGTCTTAACCCCTTCATTCTTATACCCAAGATTTTAGGTCATAAGATTAAGCTCCAGTCTTCAATTAGTATCGTTCAGGCAACAATAATAACACTTCTCCCTTTAACCTCCTGGCTTAAGGTTTCACGCAGCCGCCGGTCGTGAATCAGCTGGCCGGTACCCGTAAATAGGCTGATATAGGCCAAGTTACAGTAAATATGAGGGTCGTAAGAGAAGATCAATAGTGTAGTTAGGATGAAACATGAAAATTACAAGATGGTCGGTCACGCCTTTCCTCCTTCCTTCAGCTTTCTTATTTACTTTGTCTTCTTTTCATCATTTCTTTTCGTATTTTATCCTCCTTCCTTCCTTCCTTTCCCTCCCTTCTTCCTTTCCCTCCCTCCTTCCTTTCACTCCTTCCTTCCTTTCACTCCTTCCTTCCTTTCACTCCTTCCTTCCTTTCTTCCTTCCTTTCCCTCTCTCCTTCCTTCCTTTCCCTCCTTCCTTCCTTTCCCTCCCTCCTTCCTTCCTTCCTTCCTTCCTTCCTTCCTTCCTTCCTTTCTTTCTTTCTTTCTTTCCTTTCTTTCTTTCTTTCTTTCTTTCTTTCTTTCTTTCTTTCTTTCCTTCCTTCCTTCCTTCCTTCCTTCCTTCCTTCCTTCCTTTCCTTTCCTTTCCTTTCCTTTCCTTCCTTCCTCTTTTCCTTCCTTCCTTCCTTCCTTCCTTCCTTTCCTCACTCCCTCCCTCCCTCCCTCCCTCCCTCCTCCCTCCCTCCCTCCCTCCCTCCCTCCCTCCCTCCCTCCCTCCTCTCATCCATCCATCCTTCTTTCCTTCCTTCCTTCCTTCCCTTCCTTCCTTCCTTCCTTCCTTTCTTCCTTCCTTAACTTCTTCTGGTTCCTCCTCCTCCTCCTTCTTTCCTTTCCTACCTCCTTCTTCCTCCTTGCTAGCGTGAAGGAAAGGACAAGGGAAGCAGATTTAAGAGTGTCATTCCGGAAGAAGCCAGCAATAATATCACACAAGTGTACTTTATTATCAACTCAACTTTTAATAGTACTTTAACCTCCGTTCCAATACAACTTTTTTTTGCTGAACTATTTCATTGATTTTATTGTCTCTCGTTTCTGTGTATTTATCTATTCGTTCTAATGAAACTTTTATTCTTCTTGACTATCTTACTTTTTTAATTGTCTTTAGTTAATGTGTGTTTATCTATAGAGACAAAAAAACACTATAATTTAGCGATAGTAATATGTCCCGATAAAGATAACGAAGAGTGATGGATTATATTGCATTAAATGATTAACTACAAAGATACTTATGATTCGCTTTTCAGAGTATTCAACGTTAAAAAAAAAAAAATAATAAAAAATAAAACAAGTCACAAGTCAAAAAGTTCTTCCAATCAAAATCAAAATAAATGTCACAACAGTCAAAAAGTTCTTCAGTCCAACACGTCGTCATTTCTTACGCTTATTTTCCAAACAAGAAGTTAACAGATTACATATTTCAGTACAAAAGAAGCTCATTTTCAGTTTACAATACAAATAATTATGACAGTCATAAAAAATAGAGGTCAAGAATCAATGACCTTTGACATATTGACAAAAAAAGATGGAAAAAATATCAGACCAGATTATTTTTGCTTTTTAAAATTCATTCAGTATCTTCCAAGCATTCATTAATCTTTCTTTAGAAAACACCTATGTAAGCATGACGGACAAAGGCGAATTAACGAAAAAAAAAAAAAAACTGTCGCATCCGTTTGTCAGCAATAAAACACTTGTCTTAAAGCTGAGACCTTCACGACTAATCTCTTATCACTTAGGAGATTATGCAGGATATGGAGAGCTTGTCTTGTCTTTGTGTGTGTGTGTGTGTGTGTGTGTGTGTGTGTGTGTGTGTGTGTGTGTGTGTGTGTGTGTGTGTGTGTGTGTGTGTGTGTGTGTGTGTGTGTGTGTGTGTGTGTGTGTGTGTGTGTGTGTGTGTGTGTGTGTGTGTGTGTGTGTAGGCGTGTGTCCCGGGATAAAGGTATTTTGTGGGGATTTCGTTCAGCGCCACGATTTTTCTGGAGATTTAAAGGGCTTCGCAATCCTACCGGGGCGGTAATCCGGGGAGGCTGCGGGGGTGGCAAAGGGAGCTCAGGCTTGTCAGCAAATGTGGGTGAGCATCTGGAAGTGGCGCTAATGACCACATTAAGACAACGCCTTACAGCACACACACACACACACACACACACACACACACACACACACACACACACACACACACACACACACACACACACACACACACACACACACACACACACACACACGCACACACACACACACACACGCACACACACGCACACACACACAGACACACACGCACACACACACACACATACACGCACACACACACACACACATAGACACACACACACACACACACACACACATAGACACACACACACACACACACTCGTCCCTAACGCTTGCCTCAGGGGACGGAATGTTGGGAAAGGAAGGTAGGAGGAAATGGAAATGTGTTCAAAAGAAAAAAATAGGGGCTCAGATAAGTTCTCACTCTTTCTCTCTCTCTCTCTCTCTCTCTCTCCTCTCTCTCTCTCTCTCTTCTCTCTCTCTCTCTCTCTGTCGTCTCTGATCCTTCCACTTGAAACACAATTATGGCATTGGCACACACATTTTGGTCAGCTTTATGCAGATTACCGGCTGTAATTTGTGAATATAATAAAACAACCACAAAAACGTGTGGATGATCGGAAACGAATACCGTGTTATTACTCTAAGCCAAATCCATTTATATAATCATCAAATGTAAAAAAAAATTGGGAAAAAAGTCGGACTTGTTTTTTTTTTAATACTTTTTTTTCGTCATTCATTCAGTCTGTAATCAAGGAATGGAAACACACCTACAACTGTTCGCCCCTTCACCCACTCCCACATCCACGCACTTCGCGCCTTCACCCACTCCCACACCCACGCACTTCGCCCCTTCACCCACTCCCACATCCACGCACTTCGCCCCTTCACCCCTTCACTCACTACCACACTCCACGCACTTCGCCCCTTCACCCACTCCCACACCCACACACTTCGCCCCTTCACCCACTCCCACACCACACACTTCGCCCCTTCACCACTCCCACACCCACACACTTCGCCCTTCACCCCACTCCCACACCCACACACTTCGCCCCTTCACCCACTCTCACACCCACACACTTCGCCTTCCCCCTTCACCCACTCCCACACCCACGCACTTCGCCCCTTCAACCACTCCCACACCCACACACTTCGCCCCTTCACCCACTCTCACACCCACACACTTCGCCCTTCCACCCACCACTTCCCCTTCACACTCACACCACACACTTCGCCCCTTCACCCACTCCCACACAACTCCCCCCACCCACCACCACACACTTCGCCCCTTCACCCACTCCCACACCCACACACTTCGCCCCTTCACCCACTCCCTACACCCACACACTTCGCCCCTTCACCCACTCCCACACCCACGCACTTCGCCCCTTCACCCCTCCACACCCACCACTTCGCCCCTTCACCCACTCCCACACCCACCACGCACTTCGCCCCTTCACCCACTCCCACACCCACACACTTCGCCCCTTCACCCACTCCCACACCCAAGCACTTCGCCCTTCACCCACTCCCACACCCACACACTTCGCCCCTTCACCCACTCCCACACCCACACACTTCGCCCCTTCACCCACTCCCACACCCACACACTTCGCCCCTTCACCCACTCCCACACCCACACACTTCGCCCCTTCACCCACTCCACACCCACGCACTTCGCCCCTTCACCCACTCCCACACCACCACTTCGCCCCTTCACCCACTCCCACACCCACGCACTTCGCCCCTTCACCCACTCCACACACCACGCACTTCGCCCCTTCACACCCCACATTCCACGACTCACCCTCACCACTCACATCCACGCACTTCGCCCCTTCACCCACTCCCACACCCACGCACTTCGCCCCTTCACCCACTCCCACATCCACGCACTTCGCCCCTTCACCCACTCCCACACCCACGCACTTCGCCCCTTCACCCACTCCCACACCCACGCACTTCGCCCCTTCACCCACTCCCACACCACGCACTTCGCCCCTTCACCCACTCCCACACCCACGCACTTCGCCCCTTCACCCACTCCCACATCCACGCACTTCGCCCCTTCCCACCCCACTCCCACACCCACCACGACTTCGCCCCTTCACCCACTCCCACACCCACGCACTTCGCCCCTTCACCCACTCCCACACCCACACACTTCGCCCCTTCACGCCCACTCCCACATCCACGCACTTCGCCCCTTCACTCACTACACATCCCCCACTTCGCCCCTCCCTCACCACTCCACCCACCACTTCGCCCCTTCACCCACTCCCACATCCACGCACTTCAGCCCCTTCACCCACTCCACACCCACACACTTCGCCCCTTCACCCCTTCACCACTCCCACCCACCACTTCACCCCTTCACTCACTACCACACCCACGCACTTCGCCCCTTCACCCCTTCACCCACTCCCACACCCACACACTTCGCCCCTTCACCACTCCCACACCACCACTTCGCCCACTTCACCCCACATCCCACGCCTTCACCCACTCCCACATCCCACGCACTTCCTCGCCCCTTCACCCACTCCCACACACCACGCACTTGCCCCTTCACCCTCCCACACCCACACACTTCGCCCCTTCACCCTTCACCCACTCCCACATCCACCACTTCGCCCCTTCACACCACACCCACCGCACTTCGCCCACTTCCCCCCCTTCACCCACTCCCACACCCACACACTTCACCCTTCACTCACTACCACACCCACGCACTCGCCCCTTCACCCCTTCACCCACTACCCACACCCACAGCACTTCGCCCCTTCACCCCCACCCACTTCCCACACCAACCACATTCGCCCCTTCACTCCACATCCCACGCACTTCACCACTCCTACACCACACCCACGCACTTCGCCCCTTCACCCCACTCCCACACCCACGCACTTCGCCCCTTCACCCACTCCCACACCCACGACACTTCGCCCCCCTTCCCCCTTCACCACTCCACTCCCACATCCCACACACTTCACCCCTTCACCCTCACCACTCCCACACCCACGCACTTCGCCCCTTCACCCACTCCACATCCACGCACTTCGCCCCTTCACCCACTCCCACACACCCACCACACGCCACTTCACCCCTTCACCACTCCCACACCCACCACTTCGCCCCTTCACCCACTCCACCCACGCACTTCGACCCCTTCACCACTACCACATCCCACCACATCGCCCTTCCCCCTTCACCCACTCCCACACCCACAGCACTTCGCCCCTTCACCCACTCCCACACCCACACACTTCGCCCCTTCACCCACTCCCACATCCACGCACTTCCACCCTTCCACCACTCCACACCACGCACTTCGCCCCTTCACCCACTCCCACACCCACACACTTCGCCCCTTCACCCACTCCCACATCCACGCACTTCGCCCCTTCACCCTTCACTCCCACACCCACGCACTTCGCCCTTCACCCACTCCCACACCCACGCACTTCGCCCCTTCACCCACTCCCACACCCACACACTTCGCCCCTTCACCCACTCCCACACCCACACACTTCGCCCCTTCACCCTCACTCCACACCCACACCCACTCACTTCACCCCTTCACCCACTCCCACACCCACGCACTTCGCCCCTTCACCCACTCCCACATCCACGCACTTCGCCCCTTCACCCCCCACTCAACTTCACCACCCACCCACCACTTCGCCCCTTCACCCAACTCCCACACCACACCGCACTTCGCCCCTTCACCCACTCCCACACCCACGCACTTCGCCCCTTCACCCACTCCCACACCACGCACTTCGCCACCCTTACACCCCACACTTCCCTCACCACCCCACGCACTTCGCCCCTTCACCCACTCCCACATCCCACGCACTTCGCCCCTTCACCCACTCCCACACCACGCACTTCGCCCCTTCACCCACTCCCACACCCACGCACTTCGCCCCTTCACCTCCACTCCCACACCCACGCACTTCGCCCCTTCACTCACTCCCACACCACGCACTTCCCCCTTCACCCCTTCACCACTCCCACACCCACACACTTCGCCCCTTACACTCCCACACCCCCCCTTCACCCACTCCCACACTCCACGCACTTCGCCCCTTCACCCACTCCCACACCACGCACTTCGCCCCTTCACCCACATCCCACACCCACACACTTCACCCCTTCCCCCTTCACCCACTCCCACATCCACGCACTTCACCCCTTCACTCACTACCACACCCACGCACTTCGCCCTTCACCCCTTCACCCACTCCCACACCCACACACTTCACCCCTTCACCCACTCCACACCCACGCACTTCGCCCTTCACCCCTTCACCCACTCCCACACCCACACACTTCGCCCCTTCACCCACTCCCACACCTACACACTTCGCCCCTTCACTCCCACATCCCACGCACTTCACCCACTCCCACATCCACGCACTTCGCCCCTTCACCCACTCCCACACCCACACACTTCGCCCCTTCACCCACTCCCACACCCACGCACTTCGCCCCTTCACCCCTTCACCCACTCCCACACCACGCACTTCACCCCTTCACCCACATCCACACCTACGCACTTCGCCCTTCACCTCCACACCACCACTCGCCACCACCAACACTTCACCACTTCACTCACTACACACCACGCACTTCGCCCTTCACCCCTTCCCACTCCACCCACAACACTTCGCCCTTCACCACTCCACACCAACACTTCGCCCCTTCACTCCACTCACCACTTCACATCACAGTCCCTTAACACCTACAACACCCACGCACTTGCCCTTCACCACTCCCACATCCACACACCGCACACGCTTCACCACTCCCAACCCACCGCACTTCGCCCCTTACACCCTTCACCCATTCCACACCCACACACTTCGCCCCTTCACCACCCACACCACGAACACTTCGCCCCTTCAAACCCTCCCACAGCCACGCACTTCCCTACTCCTAACACACTACCCACGCACTTCGCCTTCACCACTCGCACATACACAGCACTTCGCCCATCAACGCACTTCCAACACCACACTCGCACTTCACACATCACCACTACCACACCCAAGCATTCGCCCCGACATTCACAAAACCAAACCACAACTTGCCCCTTCAACGCCAAATCCACATAACACATTGCCTTCCTTCACCCACTCACCACACACACACCACTCACCACTCCTACCCCACCCACGACTTCCCATTCACCACTCATCACACCCACACACATTCGCCCCTTCACCCACTCGCCACACTACCAATTCGCCCTTTCATCCACACCATCGTAGGGGTTACGTGGACGTATACACCTACTACACACGTCAGCTTGCAACATTTATCACACAACAACATCACTAGGGAACACTCCAAGACTCACGATCAGTGCAGTGAAAGGTAGATCGAGCGCACGTATTGCAACCTAAGAAAAGATGGAAAATACAGCCAGCGAAATATCAATCAGTGGGAGACCTAAGAACAAAATATGACTGCCTGAACAGAATACAAAGTTTGAATAAATAAAAACTAAAATAAGTCTCAAAATAATAGCTATTCTAGAAACAAAAAACAATTCTCAATCGAAAAAACTGATAATATGTTTCTTGTAAACAAAATTGAAGGTGCATGGACATCGTGCTTACGACGGGAAAAAAACTCCGAGCACCTCATGAAAAGGCGTGAAAGAAGGCAGAGTGAAGGGAAGAAGAGAGAGAGAGAAGAGAGAGAAAGAAGAGAGGAGAGGAGAGAGAGAGAGAGGAGAGAGAAAAGAGAGGAAACGAGTGGGGAGGAAGAAGGAAAGGAGGAAGAGTTACACAGTGCTATCACACACACACCACACACCACAACACACACCACACACACAAAACAAACACATACACACCA
The DNA here is from genome assembly GCA_016584305.1 of Chionoecetes opilio. Classification (NCBI taxonomy): domain Eukaryota; kingdom Metazoa; phylum Arthropoda; class Malacostraca; order Decapoda; family Majidae; genus Chionoecetes; species Chionoecetes opilio. The sequence continues at coordinate 15,467 of JACEEZ010020218.1, forward strand.
CAACTCCTCCCCTCGACATCCACTAAAATGAGAAAGTTTACAGTCGTTGGGGTGACGGCTGGATTGTAACACCTCATTAATAACACGTCTCCATGTGTTGCATTGTGAAAAAAAAATACAAATACTAATACCACACAAACAACCTGCCAACAACTACAACAGCGAGGCAGCATAAATATACCAAAGGACATGAATACAGAACAAGCAACTGTATTACAGTCTTGCATATTCGACTGAGAACACGACAATCTGTCTTTCCAATCCTTTTACGAGTTTGTGGCACCACTGTAAAATACAACTGGGGACATGTGGCAGCCCAGCGTCACATGCACTATCTGGCACCACTGCAGAATTCCGGTAAAGACTGCAGCTACTGGTAACACTGCGCAACTTTCAACCCTTTCAGCTGAATTTAGGGGGACAATTTTAGCGAAAACAATTACACGCTGTAAAATGAGTTAGTTTCATATACAGTGTGCGCAGAGAGCGGAACGGAACGGAAAAATAGGTTGTGTGGGCCAAGTCTGAGTACCGACCAGCGACCGAGGATACGCGACCCATACCCGTACGACCACGACCCATACGTGTTATGTCTGTCCGTCTGTTTATTCAGCATTCATTATGGAGGGTGTGCCGTGTGCGCCCGCCGAACATGTAAATATTTGTACATCATATGAACATAGGGTTGGCGGCTGTGTGGAAAATGTGCATCGCATACAGATTCCCGGTGTATGTATGTAAAGTCATGACGTGTCTAACAAATACTATCACATTGTAAGCCGATTAATAAGTATTCTTCACCTCAGCACTCGGTGGGTCAGACATTCGATGTCGGTGATATACCTCAAAACTAATCCCAGTGAGAAGAGACACGGCTGGATATGACCACTTTACGTGTACGTCGTACTGGGCTTGCTCAGAGGAATGAAGAAGACATTACTGCAGAAGAAGCCAGTAGAGGCGAAATAGTCAGAGTAGTACTCATTCCAGCCCGTGTCCCTCATACTGTTTTTACATGCAGTATGCAGTAGCAGCAACTGATTAGATATTTAACGTAGAAATAGCGATGGAAAGATGACGAGAGAGGAGCAGCCATGAGAGAGGAGTCGCATTCAGGTAGAACAGCAGTGATGGAGAGTGGGAGACATGATTATGACCGACGAGATGAGTGAGGGGCAGTAAGACTCCGAATTACGAGAGAGGAGAGAGAGAGGAAGAGAGAAGAGAGAGAGAAGAGAGATGAGAGAGAGAAGAAAGAGAAGAGAAGTAGAGAGAGAGAAGAGAGAGAGAGGACGAGTAAAGAGAGAGAGGAGAGAGGGAGAGGAGAGAGAGAGGAGAGGAGAAAAGAGAGAGAAGAAGAGAGAGAGAGAGAGAGAGAGAAGAGAGAGAGAGAGAGAGAGAGACGAGAGAGAGAAGAGAGAGAGAGAGAGAGAGAGAGAGAGAGGAAGAGAGAGAGAGGAGAGAGAGAGAGAGAGAGAGAGAGAGAGAGAGGAGAGAGAGGAGAGAGAGGAGAGAAGAGAGAGAGAGAGAGAGAGAGAGAACAAGAAATTTCGGGCTGGATTTTGAAGTAAATCCGCCATTTCCAACGCAGTATAACCCTACATAACGAAGTATTCATCCCACTCCAACTCTAAAATACTGGCTGGTTGGCGGTGGTGGTGGTGGAGCGTTGCGTTCTCTCGGACCGACAAGTAAAATCTGGACTTCGTTGGCATCGCTGATAATATTTACAGAGCTTGAAGAGGAATGGAAATATGTTATGATTCTAGACCTATTTCTTTAGTCTCCTATATACTCGTGTGATCTCTCTCTCTCTCTCTCTCTCTCTCTCTCTCTCTCTCTCTCTCTCTCTCTCTCTCTCTCTCTCTCTCTCTCTCTCTTTCTCTAACCTACAACAACTACTACTACTACTACTTTTGGCATCTTTCTTCAGACGCCCACAAAGTTTATTTACGCGTCGTCGCTCTTGTTTTCCTTCTCTGCATCCCAGCGCTGCCACCAATGTGTTGCTTCCGCCAAGGTCGCCCCCCAACC